>CM031243.1:845249748-845849748 GCA_018340775.1 Taxus wallichiana var. yunnanensis | reverse complement strand
TCCTACATATATAGGTATCCTTGATGGAGAATAACTTATTGATTAGACAACTACTTCTTATAAGTCCTTTAATTTTGAGAATGTTCTTGAGGAATATATAGTGATATTTACTTATACCAAATTAAAAGGACATGCAACAATATTTTGGGAATTCATATAGGATGAAAGAATAAAAAATATATATAATGATTAAGGCATGGGAGAGAATGGTAACAAATCTCAAGGATAATTTTATACCAATTGATTATTAAAAAAACCTATATTTGAAGCTAAAAATTTAAAAAAAATGAAATGAGTGTTAAGTACTACAGATAAGGGTTATACAAGTTACCAGTTAGACCGGGACATATGGAAGAATATTTGGATAAGATAACTAGGTATTTTAATGGGATGATATAAAATATTCATGATGAATTCAGTTTTGTGAGTCTAAAATCTTTATAAGAATGTTTCCAATGTGCATTGAAAGTAGAGGATAAGCTAAGTATGAGGGAAAACTAGAAGAAAAAGGTACATATATAATGTATATAGGAAAAGGAAAAGTAGAGAAACTAGTAGTTCATGGGAACAAGCATATACTTTAAGAGGTGGCTTTAAAGGAAGAATATTTATTTAAATTGGAGGATATATGTAGAGGGGAAGAGTAAATATACGAGTCACATGAAAATGTTTCAAATGTAATAAATTTGTAGTACATAGTTATTAGGAATGCACAAAATAAACTCAAGAAAGTAACTAAAGAACTTAAAATATAAACTAGGTGGATAAAGAAGAGGAATAAAGTGTGGGTTCTCCATCTTGTATATAATAACCAGAGGTTGGTGAATATTTTCGGATGAATAGAGTGAGGATTAAGCTATATAAGGAGAAAGAACTTGAAAAAATGAAAAATTATTCATGGTAATATGTAAATCACAAGGTAAGTGTTGTAAACTGGTGATTGATTTAGGTAGTGCTAATAATTTGGTATTTTTGAAATGGTAGAAAATCTTGGTTTGGAAATAATAACACATCCTACCCCTCAAAAATTATTGGATTAAAAAATTCTAAGAGGTTATTGTGAGTGAACAAAGTTGGGTAGATTTTTAGATTGGAGGTTATAGTAAAAAAGTGTTGTGTGATATAATTCATATGGTTGTTACCATGTACTTCTAGGAACACCTTATCAAGATGAAAGGAAAACTACTCATTATTGTAGGAAGAATGTCTATACCTTGTAAAAGGATGGTGTAATTCAAGCTATTCTTCCCTTAAAAGAAGAATAACATAAGAAAGGAGTGGAATAAACTGTAATGGAGGTGAGAGAAAAAGGAGTTCTTAGTTGATATGAAAGATGGTGAGATGGGGTTTGGAGTGGTAATCAGGCCTATGAATATAATGGGTATGTGCAACAATTTGGGAGGAAAAAGGGGGTCTTAACTGGACATATTTTTCTGAAAAGTAAAAAAACTTCAACTTTTTTGAGTTTTTGCAAATATTTACACTCAAAATTGGGAGATATTACATAAACATGAATTGTAGAATTTTGATTCTAGTTTCTAAGATACTAAATTTTATTTTAAATGGATAAGTTTAAGTGGGTCAAATAACTAAAATACCAAAATGATCTTTTTTCTTGTTAAAAAACATAATAGAGTGACATTCGTGCACCACACCATTTTTTGAGCACCATTTAGTATTTTTGAAAACCCTTTGGTAGAAACATAGATAGGAGCATCTAGTTAGGGCTCCATTTTTAAAACTTGTCTAGAAATTTTTATTTTATTTTTATAGTACATGAATTTTAAATTTAAAAACATAACGGAACTCTAAAAGTGCCCCCTAATAACCTCCAAAATTATCTAAAATTAGGATTTTTATTGAATACGTATTAAATTAGGCCTAGTTTAGGCTAGTATTATTGTTTTTCAATTTGATGAGCCAAAAAAGATACATGAAAAAGATAGACATGTTTAAACATAAAAAAATATCTATAAAAAAACATACTTAGAAAATAAATAATATGGAAACCTTATATTAGTCAAAAAATTTGGAAAATAATATTTTTAGAAAGAAGAAACTTGGCTCTACATTGTGGTATAATTATTTTTAAATGAATCGATCGTTTTATGTTGATTTATCATGGTGGAAGTGGCATTTTTGCATTTTCCTACTATAACATGTTATTTGATGTGTTTGTGTAGGTTCATGTGTCAGGATTGGGGACCCAATGAGATCCAAGCCTTGATGCATGGTTTGGAAAACGTAAAAATACAAAACACATACACGTCATAATGTGTACGCGTTCTTCCTAGTATACACATTATATGTGCTTTTGGCATGCTTATTTTTACAAAAATAAATGTTTAAGTATAAGAAATAATAAAATATAAATAATAATAAAGGAAAAACTTTTAAATATATAAATAATAATACGTGAAAAAATTATAGGAAATTAGGGTCACTCTGCACCTTATGGAACTAGTCTCACGACTTCATTAGTCATGTTCTAAGAGAAGTATTTTATAGTATAATACGTCAGTAAATAGATAATTTTAAAGATTTCAACATTCAACCTAAATCTTTATCATTTAAATTATACAATCGAAACCGTAGACACCGAACCTAAATCATAAACCATAAACCATTATCCCTTAACCCTAAACTCTAAACCCTTAACCATTATCCCTAAACCCTAAAACCTAAACCCTTAACTTTAAACCCTAAAATGTAAGTAATTAACCCTAAACCTTAAAAATCAAGCCATTACTTGTGATCCTTAAACCCTAAACCCTTTTCCTTAATCCCTAAACCTTGAGCCCTAAGCCCTAAGCCCTAAACCCTAAAAACTAGACCATGAACCATGAGCTCTAAATGCTAAACCCTAAACCCAAAACCATAAACCATAAAAATTAAATCCTAAATCCTAAACCTTAATCCATAAACCATAAACACTAAATCCTAAAATCTAAAAATAAAACCTTACCCTTAAACCCTAAAGCCCTAAACCTTGACCTAAACCCTAAACCATTAACCTAAGCCTTAAGCCCTAAAGCCTAAAAAGAAAACAATAAACCCTAAAGCCTTAAAACTAAATCTTGAACCCTTAACCGTTAACCTTGACCCTAAATGCTAAATCTTGAACCCTCTTCCCTTAGACCTCAACCCTTAATCCTAAATATAGATCCCTAAGCTCTAAAACGTAAATCTTATACCCATAACTTAGAACCCCAAATCATGAGCCATAAACCCTAAACCATAAACTTTAAACCCTATACCCTAAACCCTAAGCCTTGATTTCTATAACCCGATCACTGAGCCCTAAAATCTAAACCTTAAACCACGTACTCTAAGCCATAAATGATAAACCCTAAACCCGAGTTCTAAACCATAATCCCTAAACCTTAAGCCATAAGAACTAAATCCTAAACATTAAATCCTATTTACACTAAACCCTAAACCATAAACCATAAAACCTAAACCCTAAACACTAAACACTAAATCATTAATCCTAAACCCTAAACCTTAAACCCTAAGCCTTACTCTAAAAACCAAAAATTCTAAAATCTTAAACCTAAACCCCAAACCTAAACCCTAAATCCTACAACATTAACCCTTACCCTTGGATGCTAAACCCGAATCCTAAACCGTAAAACCTAAACCTTAAACCCTGAACCATGAGCCCTAAACCTTAAACCCTAAACTACAAACCATATGTCATTAATATTTCCTAGTCGCGTGCCTAGAATCATCATTGAGTCTGCTCAAGTACAACTACCATGTTTATTAGTGGTGGGACACCTAACTAAATGGATATGACATCTACCTTGTGCCTTAAAATGCATATTACACATATCTTCATAAATTATTTCTCCCCACATATATTTGTGCTCTTGAATGTCAATTTATTTACACACTGAAATAAATTTAACATTTCTCATATTTCCATGTATGGTATTATGCAAGCCAGGATGACCCATTAGAAGATATAAAAAATAACCATTGTAACACAAAAATTAATCTCAAAGGAAATGGAAGAAACATAGAGAATATAGCAATGCAGAGGTGTAGGATCATAACCAAAATGTGTGCAATATCCTCTCCTTTGGAGAAAGATAAATCTCTTATGTTACTTGAATGGATATAAAAATTGATAGAACATCTTGAAGTGTTAAAAATAATCATAGTAATATGGGAATGGATAATAACATAAAGGGGTTTTAAATTGCCTAGTAAATCTTTCTTGTTTAGTTTTGAATGGGAGTTAGCTAGCCTATGACTTAGATACCTTCCATTAAGTGATAATTCCTTCTATGATAAACCAATGGATGCTTTTGAAAGTGCTTTCAAAAACATAGGGGTACTCATCAATTCTAGTGAATGGTGTGATGTGATTTCCAAACAACTATAAATTCATACAGATTTATAGGTCTTAACACAAATTTATAAATATCTCTATCATTATAAATGGAAGCCAAGTAACGATTTCTCCTTATATACAAGGACGAGGACTACCAGTGCGTGGTAAGGATTGTACATTCAAGAATCATTTAGTGTCTGAATCAAAATGTCATTACATCTGGATAAATATTTTCAAACATTGGAGTAATTTATCTAGGAAAATAAATTTTAACCTCAGAATTACTCTCAAATTTGCAGCTTACACAAGCACTAGACATATAAATATTTGTTATTTGAATGAAACATTCATTTTCAAAAACTTGTAACTGAAATAATTATTTAAAAGAGTGTCAAAAAAATTCTTTATAAAAATTATTCTTGGATATCTAGAATTTCCCTCCTTCAAAATATCAATAGATGAAATACATCAAATTGTGATGACTCTCTTTGAATGTTTTGTCTATGAAGTAGATGAACCCTTTTCATTTGAATACTCTATGTTAATATTAATAAGAATGGTTAAGACACATAACATTACAATGAGTGAAATAGTTCCCATGCGATGGGAAAAATAAGATAGATGTATTGGGTAACATTTATTTGTATTGAATTAGATATCGGAATTTCGCCTTTGAAATATCAACGAGATGAAACAAATTAAATTGTGATTAATTCCTTTGAATTTTTTTACCTACGAAGTGGATGAACCCTTTTTAGTTGAATACTCTGTTAATAATAATAATCTTGGGTAAGACACAAAACACTACAATGATTGAATAGGTGAGCCTAAATCTTGATCCCTAATCCTTAAGCCCTAAACCCTAACCCCTAAACCCTAAAACCTAAACCCAAATCCTTAAAACCTAAACATTGTGTTGTAAAACGTAACCCATAAACCTTAAATATTAATCCCTAAACCCTAAAACCTAAACCCTAAACCCTTAACCCTCAACCATAAAATATAAACCGTGAGAACCCTAAACACTAAGCCCTAAACCCTAAACCCTAAACCTTAACCATAAACCATAAACCTCAACCCTCAACCCTAAACATTAATCCTTGAGCCCTAAACCCTAAACCTTAGCAATAATACCTAAAACATAAACCCTAAATAATAAACCCTAATCCTTAAAACCTAAACCCTAAACCGTGTGCTCTAAAAATTAAACCTTTACCCTTAAATGGTAAAAGATGAGTTCTCTTGATGATTCCATGAGATATGGAAAGAATTAAGGATGAAAAAAATAGGAATTGGAAGGATATTAGCATACTATATAAGGTGGAATAATCAACACGATACAAGGCTTAAATATTTCTTTAAGTACTACAAAATTCTTCAGATGCCCCTCTAATTTCAAAATAAAATATGACCTAAATTTTGAGTTGTAGGTAGAATTAGATTTTTAAAATAGTTTCATTGATCATACAATGTGATTTATAGTGTTTCATTGAAGTATGGAGGTCAAGAACATGTAGTGAATACTAAAATTTCATTCAATGATTCATCCCCTATCCGAAGGAGGAAAGCCATTTCCATGAGGAACAACTTGAGAAAAAGGTGTCCATGTACCATAAGCATGCTTACACCTAGGTTTCATCTTGGTGAAATAAATTGAATTGTGAAGGATTAGTCATATTTAAAGGTGAAATATGGAGCTCAAGGAGTAACTTGATGAGAATAATATTTTGAATCTGAATTGTACCCAAATCTCTCTAAAGAACAAGCTAAAATGAGCTAGTCATGTCCCGAGGTATCCAGACAATAATTTGTGAAATATTAGGGCATCATCTATCTCCATGAGATACATATGAGAAAATAAACATATGATAATATTGAATTTGATTCCATGAAAGGATTATTTTAGAGCTAGGAAAGTTGGAGGGATTATCTTTACATGGAGCACCAAGTTTCTAAGAATGAGAAATCATATGAGATGATTTGATGCAATTCACTTGGTATTATTCATGAAAACTGATTCAACACATAGTAGTGTGATCAAACCTTAAGGAGGAGACATATTACAATCACCTTGAATTTTTCCATAGGATAAGAATCTCATTCAAGGAGAAAGCCTCTATCTACAAGATGAGGATCTCACTTTAGTAGAAGTAGATAAGCATCATAGAGTTGGTTCGTGGTCACTAAAGTGAATTATGGAATAAAATTTTAAATTAGTACCAATTCAAGTAGTGGTAGGGCCAAAATCCAATCTAGGATGTCAAAAAACCTAGAAAACCACTATATGTTTTCATGAAACAAAGACCGACTACAATATATATGGTCCTCAAAACTTTAGGTCATTGCTGAAATTTTAAAAATGAATAAGTACTAACTACATTAAATTTTAAAAACTATCTTCTAGATTATTACTGTCAGAGCTATGGGACCACTTCTATCAGGTGCAAAATGACCCTAATTTCTTATATTTTCTTAAATAGGTTTAAAGTATAATATTTCTTCTATTATTTCTTTATATTTCTATTATTTAAAGTATAAGATTTCTTTTATTAAATAATATATGTATAAAGAAATAATAAAATTATAAATAAATAATAAAACAAATCTTATACTTCACATTTATTTTAGTAAATAAATAAAAATGAGTAAGTGTTTCACACCCTCCTAAACTTCACATAGATAAAAATGAGTAAGTGTTTCATACCACAAGAAACATGTGCACATTATAATTTGTAATTTTTTTAGGTTCATGAATTCCCGAGCCTAAGAAAACATAACGTGATCATGTTTTTCTCAGTTTTTCTTTCTTATCCACTTTTGGCCCCCAAACTTGGTGAACTTACCCTTATGAAAACCTACAAAATTGAAAGATATACCTCTAGAGTGTCAAGTTATGTTGAAGGATATTGATGATATTGTAGTGGATGATATACGCAATGAATTACCACCCATAAAACCTAAGGAGAATGTTGAGATCAAGAAGAAAATATAAGAATTTTTGGACAAGGGGATGATCAAAGAGATTCATCGTATATGTGTGGTATCTATTGTTTTAGTACCTAATAAGGATAAATATTGGATAATGTGCACTGAGACTCAAAAGAAATCAATTAAATTACCATAAGGTATAGATTTACATTACCAACATTTAAATAACCAATTAATTGTTTGAGTTGTGTTACTTATTTCTCTAAGGTTGATCTAGAGTAGTTATTATAATATAATAATAAGATAGGGATATGAATGTAAAATAACTTTTAATTCCAATGAGGGAATTTATGAGTGGTTTTTCATGCCATTTGGTTTAACAAATTATCCTAGTATATTCATGAGGCTTATGAATGAAGTTTTGAAAACATTCATTGATAAGCTTGTCAAAGTACATTATGATGATATTCTAATTTATTTTGCAAATAACGAAGATAATTACCATCATCTTAGGAATGTATTAGAGAGACCACAAGAGGAGAATTTGATGATTGATCTCAAGAATATTTTGTTTTTGAAGAAAGAGTTAGTGTACTTAGGTTTTGTGGTCTCACAAAGTCAGTTAAAGATGGATCAAGAGAAAGAAAAATAAATTGTTGAATGATAACTACAAAAACATCATACAGGGAAAAATTTAAGGGTCCCTCTAAAAAAATCCTTAGAAAACATTTGGAAAATATTGGGGAAACCATTTTCACATGTATGGTGAATCGCAAGAAAATTTGTTTCTTGCGGAAGGTGAATATTTAATAGAATTGTGGGCAAGGTAGGCTCAAAAAATTAACAGATGTCACATTTTTTTATGTTAGTGTTTGGTAGCATGATACATGCTACTGGTTGAAAGCCTCCATAATGCTATTAACAGATAGCATGTAGAATGTTATCAGTAGGTAGCATATAAAATGCTACCTTCTGGCAAAATTTTACGTACGTCTTCTGTCCATTACCATTCGCATACTACAAGTCAGTAGTATTTTTCGTTATGTCAGTCAGTATAATTTTACATGTTAATGGTTGGTAGCATGTATCCTAATACCAGTTGATAGTATTTTACATGTTATTAACCAATACTACGCAGAATACTACCAAGCGGTAGCATGCAGAATGCTTCTAGTCATCAACATGTTATATGCTACCAGACGGTTGCATGAAGAATGCTTTTGATTGGTAGCACTCTGTATGCTTCCCACTAATAAAATTTTTCATGTTGTGTGTTAGTAGAATTTTTCATGTTTTTAGTTGGTAGCAGATAGAATTATACTAACATGGGTATCATTCTATATGCTCCGGTGAAGGGCATAAAATTATTGTCATCCAAGAGTAGCATGTAGAATGATACCAAAAGATGGATAAAAGGGTGTTGTTTTTGTGCATCCAATTGGTAGATTTCTTAAAGTCCTTATATATATGAATGCCAGCCATTTTCACTCTACCCAAATGATAAAATATAGAGCATATGAGGAAAAAACCTCATCAACCAAGGTGATATGCAAAATCTAGATGGAGAAAATAGAATGATAAAAGAAAGCTATAAATAGGAAGAAAGTTCTAAGAATTTAATAACAAATTGAAAATTCCAAGAAGAAATATAATTTCCACATGGACCAAGATCCCAACTGCGTCAAAAAAAAATATGAACAATTTTTCATTTAATATCCTTTTCTTTTCTCAACTGTACACATTTCTAGAGGATCCTAATACATTTTCCCAATGGATCGAAGTGACTAGTTTCACAGGTCTAGTATATATGCCCCAATTTTAGATAGACCAAAAGAAACTTACCAATATTCTACTCAACTATGACACTTTCACTTTCACCTTTCATTATCAACTCCCATCTCATGCACAATCATTTTGAACTTTACCCAAGGACATTGAGAGTTTGACAGGACTACCACACAAGTATTTGGATCATGTCACAAAGAAGAATATTTTATATGATTAAGATTGTAAATATTTGGATTCTCATTTTAATTTATCATATTGTATGTTGTCGGTGGGTAAAATACAGTTTTCTATGGGCACTTAGCATATAGTATAAAACTAGTTCATAGCATGCTAAAAGTAATAATGTTACCGAATAATGAAATCGAAAATTACCTCTAAAGAAGAAAGAAAATATCCGAGAGACCGGTAGATGAATATCTTTAAAGAAAAAATGAATCATGAGGAATATTTGATTTTTATCTTCGAAGAACTATGAATAATGAATTATTAATACTTAAAATTATATATATATATATATATATATATATATGGGGTGAATTTGGGATATTTAAATATCATGCTAAGGGTGATTTTAATGGTAACAATTGGCTATTGGTGTAAACTCCTTGGTGAAATGACCCTTAAAATTAACTTGTATCCATAAAATTTTGGTGACACATTCCAAATTCGTACATGAAAAAGTTTCCAATTTCAAATATGAAAAACTAGAATATTTTTTAATTAACAAATATTCACCACTAAACTTTTCCCTGACAGCATGTGCAGTTAAAAATATTCATGGTTTGGCTAGTTTTTATGGGAAATTTGTCAGAAATTTTAGTTTTATTTGTGCTCCTATCATTGATAGAATTAGGGGAGATAAGAATAAGTGTGAATGGAGTGCAAAGCTGATAAGAGTTTTCAATTTCTAAAGAAGAAAATTACAAAGAAACCAATGTTAGCTCTTTCAGACTTCAATAAATTATTTCAAGTCAAATGTGATGCAAGTGAGAGTGGCCATTGGATTTTTCCTAAGTTAAGAGGGTAGACTGTAGTATATTCCATTGAGAATAAAAAAGAGGTAATCATCCTATGATTTGGAGTTTTGTGCTATGGTTCAACCTTAAGGAAGTGGAGACACTATTTAATGCCTAAGGAATTATTATATACATAGATAATCAAGCACTACATTTCATAACCATCCATCCTAAACTCAATCAGAGGCACATGAAATGGGTAGAGTATTTGCAAAACTTCACATTTGTTTAAGCAAAAGAAAGGTTAAACTAATAAGGTAAAATATGCACTAAGTAGAAGAGTTTTGATGATCATGGAAATTAAGTTAGAAATTAGAGGAATGGATGAACTCAAAGAGATTTATGAGGATGATCTAGACTTAAAGTAAGTCTAAAAATCTTGTAAGTATTCTAATCTTAAATACAAAGAGAAATGGTTGGATTATATGACAATATGACTTATTATTTAAGGGAGTCCATCTATGTGTGCCATGGAGTTCCATGAGAGAAAATATGATCAAATAAAATCATTGTGAAATTTTAGAAGGTCATTTTGATTTTCATAAGAGCTTTTTATAGTTAAATACTCACTATTTTTAGCCAAGAATGTAATAATATGTAAAAAAATTGTTGAAAGGTGCAAATTCTATCGATTTTCTAAAGGAAAGAGCACTAATGTAGGTTTTTATTGTCCCTTACCAATATCTAATAGATCATGGGATTTAATTATCATGGATTTCATATATTAAGCTTGATAAGAATACAAGGTGGGTTTGACTCAATTTTTTTATAATGGATATATATTTTTAGATGGCTCATTGCATTCCATGCAATACAATTAATGATGATACTCATGTGGCTATTTTTTCATTAAATAAGTGGTTAGACTCCATGGAATTCCAAGAAGTATTGTTTTAGACATGGATATAAAATTCATAGGATAATTTTGGAGAACATTGTGGAAGAATCTAGGAAAAAATCTAAACTTTAATTCATCCTATCAGATTCACACAGATGGATAAAATGAGGTGGTGAATAGGATTTTAGGGAACTTTATTAAATGTTTAACTAAATACATTCCTAAACCATGGGATGTAATTATTTCACATGAAGATTTTTCATACAACAATTCATTTAAAATAAGAACATGCATGCGTCCATTTAAAGTAGTATATATAATGCATACAAGATGTATTATTGAGTTGAGATACTTATGAAAAATGTAAAAGAGAAGTGTTGATGGGGAAATTTCTATGCTGGAGACTCCCAAACAAGTGAAAATATAGCCAGAGAAGAATGTAAGCAAATATAAGTAACAAATTGATTTAATAAGAAAAGAGGTCATTTTTTAAGTTGGATACATGGTGTTATCTCATCTTAGAAATAAAATATTTCTAAAAGGACAATATAAAAAACTAAATATAAAGAAGATTGGTCCTTGCAAGACCATCAAGAAGTTTTCTAACAATGCATATGAGCTAGAATTATCAAGAAATGTTGGAACTTATCCCATTTTTAATGTTGCATTTTTGTATCCCTTCAAAGGGGGAGAACAAGGTGATTGTACAAATTGAGAATAATAAACAATAGTCTAATATTGGATAAAATATTTACCATAAGCAACTAAAGAGAAACTAGAGTCAATTCAGGATCAAAAGGTGACTAAAAAAACTAGAGGCAAAGAATATTATCATTTTTTGGTATAGTGGAAACATCATCCTATATAAGATGTTACTTTATGATAGAGAATGAAATCATCAAAATTTTATCACTTTGAAAGATCTCAATAACAAGAGTTCATGAGATAATTTTTCTTGTCCTTAGGAGAATGATGTAGGAGGATCAACTTGGGAAACTTAGATATCAATTTTTTTAGAGCATATTAGATGTGTGGATTTCATTCTATGGAAGTGTTATAGGTGTCTAGGTTCTTATGATTTTGAATTTTGACTTGTTTTTCATTTTTCCACCGAAAATAAAAATTTGAATTTCTAACTTGGAATTGTGAAATTTTGGCTTATTATGATGTGTTTGTGGGGACTAAATTTTTCATTTTTTTGTTTTAGTCACATTTTCATGTGTTAATAGCTTCTTGGAAGTGAACCTATGCACCAAATGTTAATATTTTTAAAAAAACATTTTTTCCTATGTCATGCATATGATGTTCTTGAACCAAAAAGATGGTTTTGATCGCAATCTAAAAAACTTAATGGATTGGTTCGATGGAGAGTTAGTTAGATACATTTCTTAGGGATATAAATTTTGTGTAGAAATAATTTTAAATGTGTAAGAAAAGAAAATAATAAGAACATGCTCCATTTTTAGGAACATTGTCTAGAGAACAATTTACTCATAGAAATCATAATGAAGTGCATACTTTTGGAGGAAAAATAGAATATTTTCAAAGTGTACACATCTGTTGACAAAGGTTTTTATACTTTTCTCAATATTTTTGTATGGATTTTGAAGTGAAAATTGTTATGTTTATGGAGCCTATTTTCATGTTAGAGTATGGTACACCTTCCATGTGTTACACTCGGGTATTTTACGGCGGTCCCCGATGCAAATTTTCATGGGTGGTTTATTAACCCATAGGTAATGGGTAATCATATGGGCTATATTTTTGGCCCATGGTTTTTTTGGTCTTTTGCCCATTGTTTTGATACCCACGGTTTTTGCCCTTGGTTTTGATACCCATGGTTTTGTATCAAACTGCTTAAGCAGTTGTCTATTTATATGGTCTTATGCATATGATAGATAGACAAGAAAATGTATTGCAGATGTGTTTTGAAATCGGTGTGAATTTCAGAGAGTTTGTTGAGCATAGCTCCAAATGGATCTAGGTATTGTATTGAGAGAGCAGTGGCTTGTAATAAAATCTGAGCAAGTGATTCTTGGTGGACGTAGCCCAAATTGGGTGAACCACGTTAAATACTATCTCTTTGTGTTGTGGTATTTTATTCTACAATTTTATTTGAGATCTGTAATAATTTCTGCATATTAGTTTCTTACATTACGATTCTCGTGAGGGATTATTCCACATATTTTATCCATTATTTCCTAACAAAAATATAACATTCCTTATATATTTCTCATAATTTTACTGTGGAAGCTTGTTTCCTACCATATTCTGGTAAGGTTTTTCAAGATTCTTGGTTATTTTTGTATTTTTATTCTAAGTTAATTTCTTAGGAAGGTGATAAGGACCAATACAAACCTATAGATAATTTTTCAAGGTTTGAATTTTAGTTACTTGTCCATGGGAATTTTTTCATCCTTCTTGGAATGTCTAGAAACCCTAGTTAGGGTTTAGCAAGAAAAGTTATTTGAAGGCACAAAACACCATTTAATGATTTAAAACCTTGAGGAAATGTCCTCAACACTTCATAATAATATATTATAAAGGTTTTGTTTCGATAAATTCCTTAACCAGTCATGCTTGCTTCTGAGCATGAGGATGAGCTACAAAGTACCAAGGATCAGCCGCCATACCTCTTCAATCCAAATGCAGAACAACTAAAAGAGGTATTGAATTTTCCTTCAGCTGATACCTTGATGATTTGGGTGGAAGACCAACTTCTTGTTGATTTCCCACTCATCCTAACAACCATGATCAGCTCCAAATCAATTGCATGGCTGCCACTTTTGAGAAAGCGAAGCTATTTCTCACAACCAATTGCAAGGTTTGTTTAGCTTTCCTTCGCTTCCAAGTTAGAGTATAGGAGGTAGGTTTTATTTCAGTAGAAGAAGTGCTTATGCACACTCTACATGTTCCATTTAGAACATGTATGATTTTTCAGCCTGTACATAGTTTTGGTGCTGTTGGTTTTGCTCTTGCACAGTTCATTTTAAGTGGCATTTTGGTGAGAACAACTCTAAGTTCAATGGATTCAAGTGGCTCAGAGGGAAGATTTCAAAGTTCATATCAGTTTTCAAGATTTCTTATGACTCCATGCCCAATGGATTGCTAAAAGGCCACTGATCTTTTACCTAGCAGGAAGGTAATCCCGTTGAGTTGCCAAATTGTTGTATATATCTACCCCAGGTAAATATAGACAACACAAAGGAAAATATGTCAGGGAGGTTCAAAAACCCGACACAAAGGAAAATATGTGGGGACGTTCAAAATTTGACACAAAAGGAAAATATGTCAGGGAGGTTCAAAAACCCGACACAAAAGGAAAATATGTCAGGGAGGTTCAAAAACCCAACACAAAGGAAAATATGTCGGAGAGGTCAAAAACCCGACACAAAGGAAATTCAGGTTTCGGGTTTCGGGAAACATGAGACATGAAGCATGCAGATCGCAAGGGATGTCCAAATGCTTGAGAGTTCTGCAAACCCAAAACACTTCCTAGGAAAATTGGGTCTTCGATTTGGGAAAACATGTCGAGCCACCTTCCAAACCCGATGCACATGTAGGTCCATTTTCCGACCCCGAAACAAAGGAAATCTTGGAAATACTAGCGGAAGTGGGTTTCAGGAAAACATAAGCATCAAACACATGTCCAGGCATCCTCTAAACCCAATGCAAATGCAGAGGAGAACCTCGAGCCCGATAGGAAGAAGACCCTGACGCGGGAAATATTCAGATCGCCATAACTTTTACAGGGAGCTCAGATTCACGGAAGGTTAGACTTTTCGGAAAGCTCTCAGGCGTCCTCTACCCAACTACAACTAGATATCTTTAATTTTTTGGGAACAAGTTCTTAGAAATGTAAAATACATTTCGCCATATTTTGAGTTTGTTGGGGATCTCACCTACCGCCATCTTGAGATGAGTTAGGTGCAATCTAGAGGTGGTTAGGGGCAAATTTTGAATTCCTCTCTTCTCCCTCTCTTCTTCACCCTATAAATTGTAAGGAGGGGCTTCTTTCTAAAGGTTGGACATTCTTGTTTTGCCCCTCCCTTCTTCTCTTTGGCAGGTGAATTTGTGGAGTTCAAACCTCCCACCTAAAACTGTAATGCAACTTTGCCTCTTGGCATTTTGTAGTGTATTGTATCAATCTTTGGAGAAAATAATACATGTCTGTGGATGATTCTCAACCCTCTCTGTGTTCATTTACATCCTCTTGATCTTTCATTGCAAATTGGTTATCTGTGCATGATCTTGCATTGCATTTTAGTGGTTTGTGTTTATTAACAAGACAAATGTTCTTCATTCCTCGGTGCATCACCTTTGTAGTTTAGGTTTTATTTTATGCATCTTCTTACCCTGTCTCCTTGGAAAGTTAGTTTAGGTTTTGAGTAAACCCTCTACGTTTTTTACGCGTGCATCTGAACAGAGGAATAGGAACCGGCCTTCATCCGGAGATCTTTTCCGATTTCACAAGGTCCCACACTTGGGAAAAGCTCCATGTTTTGCGATCGCACTGAGAGTCTCAACCCATCATGTTGCAGACATTCAGGGGTGCTGCGATTCAACACCAACAGTTTTGGCACGCCTGATGGGACCAAGAGGTCATTCCACAAGATTTGAAGGAATTTGCATGAAAGTCAGACTAAGATATTGCAAGTTTTACAATTTTGGATTTTGCACCTTCTAGGCTGAACTCCGAAATCAATTTTCAAGGGCTTAAGTTGCTCAAAACAAGTCAAAATTTCATCAGTTGGTAAATCTGGAGGTAATCTTCAAAAGGGTATCCTTAGTTTTTTGAGATTTTGACTTTCCAAATTTCATGCTTTTTAGTGTTTCAGGTTTTCGAGGTCCGAGAACATCAAAGAAGACCCAACAGTCATTTCGGGTTTTGGGGGATGCATTGCATGGTCCTATTCCCGACAACAGTCATTTCGGGTTTTGAGGGATGCATTGCACGGTCCTATTCCCGACAACTTGATCACTTCGGGTTTTGAGGGATGTCGAGCATGTCCCAAGTTCCGACACAGGGCAATTCGGGTTTTGTAAGTTGCATTGCATGACCTGAGTTCCACCTGTACCTTTCGGGGATTCGCAGCTGCACAACAAGACCCGAATTCTGAATTGAAGACTACATCCTCTGGGTCCTTCAAAGTTTTAATTTCTATTTTTAATATTGCCAGGTTTGGTGTGTAACTTGGCAAAATCCAGCCTTTTAGAGGCATATTCAAAAGCACATCTGGCAACTCCATCTGGTAAATAACTCATTCTCTAAGTCATGCAGACCCGTTTCCATCCATTTCCATCCATTTTTATTTCCATCTCTTTCATTCTTTTCCATTTCATGAAGTTGTGCAATCATGACTTCATTTCCATCATGGAACTCACATTTATAATAGCAGAAATGTTTCCCACCTCCAACATGTTTTTTAAATCCTCCAAATCAGCATTTTGAACAAATTCAAAATCAGCATGTCTACCCATATGAGTGGCAATACCAAATTCAGTTTGGTTGTGAAGCACATCAAGAGCAAGGGTGCGCATGCAATGAAGACAATCAAATGCAAAATGCAGATCTGTTGGAAAAAATCCAAAAGATGGAGGTAAACATGGTGCAATCTAGGGCTCAGGCACAAATGAAAGCATTTGGAATTGGTTGCAGAGCACCTTTTCCATGGGTGGGACCTTTTCCAAGGCATTACAGCCCTCAAGAGAAGCTTGACTTCATGATTGCAACACTTCCATTGCTTGCAAAGTGGATTGAAGAAATAGAGGTGTATGAGAGGAGTATTCAACAACCTTGTCAATGGGTAAGCATGCCATCTCATGCCTTTCTTTTTCCTCTTTCCCAATCTGTTTTATCTCAGCAGTGTCAAGTTTTAAACTCTCCATCTGCTGTCCCAAGTGTTGAATCCATTTCTCCACCCCCTAGTCTTCCACCTCATCTCAATTCTTCTGTCCTTTTCCCTTCCAAACAGTCATCCCCTCCACAAGAGCTAACATAAATACCCCCTCCTCCAAAGAAACAAAATGGTTTCACCTCCTCCACCACCACAATAAATTGTAAAATCAGTTGAGTTACAACCCATCCCTCCTCTTGCATTCCCAATTCCATGCGGGGAAGAAGAAATTGCAAAAATCAGCCATGAAGGACAGTAAGAAGAGGAACCCGACAGAAAAGAAATGACGGACAACTTGAGGAGTTGGGCTGCCAAATTTGGGATAACAAAGATCCCCTTGATGGTTAAGCCTTTAGAAGAGGTTGGAGTTGGAGAAAAAATGGTGGTCAGGACTGATTTGGTTGTAGCAGAAGAAGAAGATCTTGCAGTCCCTATTTGTCCTCTAGAGCAGCAGATCGAGGAGTTTGACTTGACAAACTTCATGCTGGAGGAAGAGTTCAATCAAGAGCAAGATTGTCTTCAAACATTGGAGGAAGGAGAAGCTGCTCCAAATCCAAAAGAAGAGGAGCACATTCTAGCTGTGGAGGAGAAAAGTGCAGATCCAAGGGCTTTGAGCACAAAGCAGGCTACAGGAGAACCTTCAGTTCTTCTTTCTACTTCATCTCTCTCTAGCTCCAATGTCGAAGAGGAGTTTGATCTCTCAAACTCAATGTTGGAGGATGAAGGAAACCATGGTGGTCAAGTTACAGATCAAGAAGACACCATGGAGGAAGTTGAGCATTTGCAGCAGGACAACAATGAGGCAGCTTATCTGTCAGATTTGGAGGACTATTTTGATGAAGAAGAACCGGTTGAGTTTCCACCATTCTCTCTTTCATCATCCACATTCCAAACACCAGGGCCTGCTGTCATGAAGGAGAGCACACATTTGCAGGAGCCTGCATCTTATAGCAGCTCTTTGGAACCAAGATTGGAAGATTTTAATCTTTCATGTCCTTCATTGGAGGAAGAGAAAGGACAAAAGAATTTCACCATTTCTTCCACACCATCCACCCAGGAGGGTCTACAAGAGGACTCCATTTTTGGAGTTGAAAATCAGAGCAATGGGCATACTCAAAGGACCATACCGTGCCCAATCAGGTACTTGGCTTCATTGGAGGTAAGGGAGAAGTCACAACCAGTCATGCTTGCTTCTGAGCATGAGGATGAGCTACAAAGTACCAAGGATCAGCCGCCATACCTCTTCAATCCAAATGCAGAACAACTAAAAGAGGTATTGAATTTTCCTTTAGCTGATACCTTGATGATTTGGGTGGAAGACCAACTTATTGTTGATTTCCCACTAATCCTAACAGCCATGATCAGCTCCAAATCAATTGCATGGCTGCCACTTTTGAGAAAGGGAAACTATTTCTCACAACCAATTACAGGGTTTGTTTAGCTTGCCTTTGCTTCCAAGTTAGAGTAGATTAGGTAGGTTTGCTTTTAGTAGAAGAAGTGCTTATGCACACTCTACATGTTCCATTTAGAACATGTATGATTTTAAGTTCTATACATAGTTTTGGTGTTGTTGGTTTCTCTTGCAGTTCATTTTAAGTGGCATTTTGGTGAGAACAACTCTAAGTTCAATGGATTGAAGTTGCTCGGAGGGAAGTTTTCAAAGTTCATATCAGTTTTTAGGATTTCTTATGATTCCATGCTCAATGGATTGCTAAAAGGCCACTGATCTTCTACCTAGCAGGCAAGTAATCCTGTTGAGTCACCAAATTGTTGTATATATCTACCCCCCAGGTAAATATAGACAGCACAAAGGAAAATATGTCAAGGAGGTTCAAAAACCCGACACAAAGGAAAATATGTCGGGGAGGTTCAAAAACCCGACACAAAAGGAAAATATGTCGGGGAGGTTCAAAAACCCGACACAAAAGGAAAATATGTCGGGGAGGTTCAAAAACCCGACACAAAGGAAAATATGTCGGAGAGGTCAAAAACCCGACACAAAGGAAATTTGAGTTTCGGGTTTCGAGAAACATGAGACATGAAGCATGTAGATCACAAGGGATGTCCCAATGCTTGAGAGTTCCGCAAACCCAAAACACTTCCTAGGAAAATCAGGTCTTGGAGTCGGGAAAGAATTCGGCGCGGAAACATGTTGAGCCACCTTCCAAACCCGATGCATATGCAGTCCATTTTTCGACCCCAAAACAAAGGAAATATTGGAAATACTTGGTGGAAGCAGGTTTCGGGAAAACATAATCATAAAAACATGTCAAGGAATCCTCAAAACCCAATGCAAATGTAGAGGAGAACCCCGAACCTGACGACAGTGAAGACCCCGACGCGGGAAATATTGGATCGCCATAACTTTTACAGGAGCTCGGATTCACGCAAGGTCGACTTTTCAGAAATCTCTCGGCGTCCTTTACCCAACTATGACTGGATATCTTTAATTTTTGGGAACAAGTTCTTAGAAATGCATAAATACATTTCGCCATATTTTGAGTTTGTTAGGGATCTCACCTACCGCCATAATGAGATGAGTTAGGTGCGGCACGGAGGTGGTTGGGGAAAATTTTGAATTCCTCTCTTCTCCCTCTCTTCTTCACCCTATAAATTGTAAGGAGGGGCTTCTTTCTAAATGTTGGACATTCTTTTTTTGCCCCTCCCTTCTTCTCTTTGGTAGGTGAATTTGTGGAGTTCAAACCTCCCACCTAAAACTGTAATGCAACTTTGCCTCTTGGCATTTTGTAGTGTATTGTATCAATCTTTGGAGCAAATAATACATGTCTATGGATGATTCTCAACCCTCTCTATGTTCATTTGCATCCTCTTGATCTTTCATTGCAAATCGGTTATCTGTGCATGATCTTGCATTGCATTTTAGTGGTTTGTGTTTATTAACAAGACAAATGTTCTTCATTCCTCGGTGCATCACCTTTGTAGTTTAGGTTTTATTTTATGCATCTTCTTACCCTGTCTCCTTGGAAAGTTAGTTTAGGTTTTGAGTAAACCCTCTGCGTTTTTTACGTGTGCATCTGAACAGAGGAATAGGAACCGGCCTTCATCCGGAGAGCTTTCCGATTTCACAAGGTCCCACACTTGGGAAAAGCTCCATGTTTTGCGATCGATGAGAGTCTCAACCCATCATGTTGCGAGACATTCGGGGTGCTGCGATTCGACACCAACAATACTATGATATATATTATTTATCTAAATTATTGGAACCGATTTGAAATATTAGTTGTATTTCTATTATATATAATTTCAGATCATAGTTATTTTTATCTTATATATCATGATGTATTCTATTTTTCCATTTTTGTTTTACTAACGCATGTGGAGTGTACGCAATGTGTATATTGTGTGTTATGTTCCTAATGATTTTAATGTTATTTTTTAGGTATAATAAGGGTAGAATGAAATAAAATAACACATTTTGGTGAAACTTCTTTACAACCAAACATCCTACTGATATTTTCATATTCACATTATTAAGGTATGGCATAGGTTAGATTTTCTAGTCGTAAATTTAAATTTAATAGGATGTGGTTTACAATTCCTTATAGTTTCTTGTGGATCATATTTACTCTTGAATGGTGTAAGATTCAGTATAACATAATATGTAGGTAGGGTATAATTAGATATATTTATGGTGAATTTATTGCACAATAGTTCTTGAAAACTTGATATATGGATAGCTCGATAAAATAATTGATGCATTCCAATAACGTAGGCCTGAAGAGATGGAATTATTTGGCATAATCATTTTTCTACTAGGATTGGAAATATTTTGTAAATATAATATGGAAATAAGGTGGCACATGATATGTGGTCCTAGAAGGCACCAATGGTTTCATATTCTATTTATGAAAATCCATATATATCTAGGAAGTAGATATTCTTGATGCTAGGTGTTGGTATCCAAATTTATTCTCCTTTGCAAGTTGAGCATCATCACATATTTAAAAATAATCCTCAAGATAGATAAATCACAATGTATGTCATTTTGTAGCAAGGGAGGTGATTCAGCTAGCTCTTTGTCACTCAGATGTTGGAGAAATGGATAACACCTTCAAAAGGATATGAGCTATCCTCACTACTTTAGGTTGTTCCTTTCAACCAAGGTGAAAGGACCCATTTGTAACCTCTATTGGTGAAGGAAAATTAATATATCCTTCTTTGCAAAAATTTTAAAGGAAACCTTGAGAAAATATGATCAATTCACCACAATTTAACTCTCACAAGTTGTCACTTCTACATAATGGTGATATTTTCTAAAAAAGGTTAAGGTTACTAAAGAAATTATGGAATCCTAATAGTTAATTATGGAATCCGATACTTCATCAAGGTTAAGGTTAAGGTTACGACGATTTAATCATTTATGGACATACATGGCAAATAAGGGAAGTTCGGGTAGGATTCATTGTTTTTGAATAATTTGTTGTGGGAGATTAAGCAAGATAAAATTGATTTTTCTAGATCTTTGAGAAACTTCACAAAAATTGGAAAAATAAATGATTTTTTTTTTCAGAATAGCTAAATTATTCCTTCAACCAGAAGATGTGCATCAATGGAGCCTAGATATGCACGGTTTCACACAATAATTGATAATTTGACATGAAGGCTCAAGCTAAAGACTCAATTAAACATTAAATACCCCTAGTTCCTCATGCCTAAGATACACTCAAAGGATTACAGACAATATTTATAAAAAAATTTGACAGTAAAGTGATTTTAAATTTTTTATCTCATTACAAGATGAAGGCTCTTCTCATAATGAAATTAGAAATGCCACTAAACTATCACAAGGACGAGATAATGTGTGATTCAGAGGTATTTTAGCACAAGATTGCTATGAAAACATCAAAACCATTTGAAAACATTCTAAAATAAAAGAAGACACAATTTTTTCCAAGATCAACATAGATTAATTTAAGATCTATTAGATTTATCAAATAGGGAAAGTTTCTTGAATAGTATCGAGATTGTCAATGGTCGTGCACTCGCAACCATCTTGACACGATCAAATCTAAAACACAAGAGATTAAGAAGTTTCTTAGATGGTTAGGAAGATGGGATTTCTCAAAATTTCTTGTAAGAATTAAACCCCCAACTATTTGCATGACTAACTCATACCCTTTATAGCACTTATTTACATTAAAGCTGCCCCCCCAAAAAAAAGAATATTTGAGGAACCTTTGTTTGTTACATCTTTGATCATGATTTCTAGAAAGTGATGTTTAACAAATTTACAACAAATAGTTGTCAGGTGTTCAAAAGGTGAATCATTTCAAATATTTCCATAATTGTTATAACCGGGCATCCAAAGATTCTCCTCCTGCAACACGTTTTTCATCCTTTACACCTATAACTTCCTTCTCCTCATTCTTTCATCTGTAATTGTTTCCGTTGGATCTTGTAATTCATTTTTTGGAGCTTCTTGAGTAACTCTATTTCAAAATATTAACTCTTGCACTTCCTCACTTTCAAAAATTCAAGCTCCACAACACTTCGATCAGACTTTGCCAATAGAAATGATAAAAATCATTCAGATTCACCATGAAAAATGATGTGTATTTACATCCCCTGAATTTGTGTAATGGTAATGGAGGCAAAACAACATGCATCATGCCATAACCATTAATTATGTCTTTTCACAAATTTAAATTATAACCGTCCATGTGGAACATTAGAGCCGATATGGGCCTGCGGGTGCCTTTTGCATTTTATGACCTTTGGAAAAAATGCAAAATTTTCACATTTTTCCCCGCCCCTCTACCTTTGATATATGGGCTCGACAAGTGGCTTAATTTGGGCCTTTGGTGGAAATGTGGCTCATTTCTACAATTTTACCCCTTTTTACCAAAAGGCAAACTTTCCAATTTTTGTCTGGGGACCCGATTCCCACTTTTATCTTTTGATGTGGGCCCCAATGGAGTCACTCTTCATTTTTATACTTTAATGCTTTTCACAATGTTGCCCTCTCAAAATTTCCCCTCTTTTAAAAGTCAGAAATTTGAAAATTTGTTACTTGACACCCTTTAGTAATGTTCTAGTGAAGTAAAAGTTTGAGGAGATAGTGAAATTCACATTTATTGGAGTCATTTTGGTGATTTACGGGTCTCAGACATTTTTGTCCCTCATGTCCCAAACACTGCCAGGCCTTTTGTTCACCGATCAGCTGCTTTCTCCTTGACTGACGGATTTATCAGAACTTTTTGGCCTATTTCTCCTAAGTTCACCTAGACTTCCTTTTCCCACATCACCCACATCAGGTTCTTCATGTACTTTTATCCCATCTATCCCAAATGTCTTTGTGCTTTCTGTTCCCACATTCCCTACACCACACATATTGGCTGAATTGCATCTTCACCTCCCTCACGTCCTTCACATTTCTAAGTTTCTATACCGCTTGTGCTCATTTGGCCCACATTCCCCACATCACTTGCATTAGCCAGATCACATCTTCACGTCCCTCATGTTCCAAATGTACCAAAGATCATCCAGGATAGTTTTCTCTACTTTTCTTACTTTTCATCTTTTTGAGTTAGTGTAAGGTGAATTTAATGCACATTTAATGACCTTCTCTCTCCGAATGGCTATTTAATGGGACTATCCCTACGCATTTGTCACATTGCTCGCTTTCCATCTCTTGCTCAAATCCTTGCCATTAAATTTGATTTCTCGTACCCCTATATCCCTTTGCATTTTCATCGTAATTTTGATCTTGGAAGGCTATTCCCCTACGCATTGCAAAAAAATGAAGATCAAGTTTCAAGGTCAAGAACATGTGTCACCTCTTGAGACCTCTGTACCTGATATCAGAGATAGTGAGGTTCGACACTTAGATTTTGGAGATTTTTGGGGTAGACTAACATGCTCTAATCCTGCTCCCATGGCACAAATGATCAGTGACAGTGGAATTGCATATACGGCTGGTTTTCCTATCTCTATACAAAGTGTGCCGACACCGTGCTTTCCTACGGAGCCCATTTTAACCCGAGATACCAAGGAACTTACTAATGTGCATGGGGAATTAATTGCTAAATTAGATGTTGCTACCATTATTGCTGCCCTATGCATTCCAGACTGAAGATTCCATAGTTCTCACTCATGCTCAAGCTCAAACCCTATTCGATCAAGACAATGAGAAATACAAGGCCCGAATAGCAAAATCATGGTTAAAGAACCCTAAGAAGGGAGCGTCCCGACTCTCCAAGGCATTATTCAGAGTTGATTTTAATGAGGAGTTGTCTGATTTTATTATTTTGCTCACCTGTATCATGGGGTTGCCTTCCACCAATGAATTTCACTTCTGGATGTGCCCCTTTATAAATATCATCTATGAGGGCAAGCAGAACATTAATTGGGCTAACGGTGGTTAATACTCTAAGTGCCATGGGTTCACTTTGTCTTGGGAAACTTGTTCATTCCTCTTCTTATTCTATCTTTACTTGGGTACAACCCATGGTTGATGGCAAGAAGAGAAAATATTCTTCTCATCTAACAGGGCCAAATTTTGATGTTGTGGCAGCTCTGTTGAGTACTGTCCCTCCCCCTCTAGCAAATAAATCCAAGACCACTTCAAGGTTACTAACTAATTCTCAAGGCCTATAGTTTCTTGAATTTGCATAAAAGAATTTGAATTTTCTCAAGGCCTAAGGTTATCTCCCACCAACATAACATTTTCCACAATCAAAAGCAATACACTTTGCCGATAAAAGAAAGCCAACGTGGCCACAACCTCTTAACAAATAATTATTTGAAAACCAAGACTTACTTAGTCTCAATATGATAGAGATTCCAAAACAAACACCAGGTCATATGGCTATAAAACCCATGACCTAATCAAAATCTCCCACTCTTGTAAATGTTGTTATGGAAAAAAGGAAATTAATCCATAAATCTCACTTACATATTTATCGAATGCGACATTATTTTTCATATATGTCTATCCTGGTAGTTGCAACTATCTTATCTGAAAAATATTTACTTTACAATACGCCCAAATTGATGTCTAACCTATTTTCATGCTCACATTTGGCACATGTTGGGAGGATGCTAGTAAATGTTGTGGAATTTGGATTTTTACCTGTCAATCACATTTTCTTGAAAGTTTCTAAGCCTTTTCAACAAACACATTTTGTGCATATCCTATAGTCAAAGCATTCCTTGTAACCACGTTTCTTTTTTTTAATACACCCATTCAAATAGTTCATGTGAATTTCTAAGCTTTTACATTTTGTATGCATGTCTATCGGGGCCATAAGTAACTATAACATCTCGACAAAATTCCTCTACTACCATAGTGAGAAGTTGGAAATTGTATTTGAATTGTTAAATCATGCCCTTTGACAACTATTGGAGTTGTCAAGGACCTCCATGTATGTGCTAGATGCCACACTACAAAAATATTTATCTCCGAGATTATTGTAAGGTAAAATTTTGTGTGAGAAGCAAATCAGTTCCATCAATTCAAAAAAAGGTAATGTTTTTATAGATATTATTGATAATGTCATGTAAATCAAACTATTAATATATCTTGGCACTATAATTAGGTGCACCATGTCAATCAACAATAATCAATCAATTGTGTATAGGATCCAAATGTAAATTGTTTGTTTCAAATTGGGCTAAGAAACAACATTTTCTTATAATATACACATTTTAAGGCTCCATTTTAACAACAGTGATGCACTTTCTTGAGACATTTATTTAAGTAGTTCACATAGCTTTCATATGCTCCCACATTATCATACGTAGCTACAAGTGAAAATGCAACTACAACATATGAAAAATAACTCTATATTTTATGCTTGATAGATGTCCAAACATTGTTCATGAGCTCTAATTTTGACATAAGCCGGTAGATTCTCGATAGAGGTGGTGGAAATCTAACATTAAGCATATAAATCCCTTTTCTTAAAGTCCGTATTGGATTTTCAATAGGTCCATTCTATGCATACCTAAAACCATGGTAGCCTATCGAAGGTATTAGCTAAGGTGTTTATTTGAGGAGCCTAAAACCCCTTCAAGAGAACCAGTCTCTGAAAAAACTAAAATTGATGCATTCGATGAAGAAAATAATGCATTTTGAGTTATCTTTGTGAAACATGGAGTTTAACGCAGATGAAGAGTGAAAGAGACGAATCTTGTAGAGTCATAAGTGGGATAGCAGGGTAGAACACTTCCAAACACACTTCACATGTCTCGTATGTCAACACCTCCAGTTGCAAGACATGATGCTTTTCACCTTCTTCAACATGTGTAATTCCCACTCCACTTCTACTCTATTTGAAGCATGTTATCGATTTTGAATCAATTTTAACTTTAAACCTTATTTCTGTATTCTAGCTAGCCTACTAATAAGATGTGTGAGACATCATGATTACTATTGTGTTTGGTTATCATCTTGAATGTATGGTTTTATTATGTACTTGATTAAGGATAAGATAATTAGCTAGGACATTTTCTTGGTTATAAATGGATTGTGATACGATTACTCTTCAATATTATTGTTTAGTCTATCTCTTTGACTGGACCCATAGATACTATTATGCATTATTACCGACACATATAAATAGAAGAACAATTTTAACTCATTTTGATAAGGAAATTGAAGGATATACATTACTATAACTAAACTGATTAAATTTTGATAGACATTAAGTATGGAAGATAATGATGTGTTGTCATCTTAGCTATATATATATATATATATATACCGATATTTTGAATGTTCTTCGTATTGATTTTTATTAGGATGGTCAAAGTCATTTTGTGATTTTTTTGATATTGAGGGATTGAAAAAATGGTGAACAAGTGAAAATATTTCTTAAATTAGATGATTTATTTGGTTATGATATTAATTGCAAATTATTTTATTAATGAAATCGAAATGTTGGAAATTGAGAGTAATTGTTGAATCACTTGTTCTTAGAAATAGTAGTTATTACATTTGACGTTGAAATTGATATTTAGAGATAAGAATTTTTTATTAGTTAGATATCATTAATATGGCCACAAGGCCATAAAGGTATTGTGTGATTTTGCAGGTAATTATTTCACAACAATAAACTATGGGGGTAGGATACCAACAATGAAGGAATGTGGGGTATTGGAAACTAGTCATCCTAGAAACTTGTTTTTTTTGTGTGTTAGTTGTTTGTTGTTAGGGAGTCCCCAATTGGGGGATTACCTCCAATTGGGACCAAGGGGTTTGTGTGTTATTTCTTTTATATTTCCTTTATTTAATTTTAGTATGTGATTTTATAGTGATGTATTTCCCTTTTATTAATTATTTAATTTGTGTCTAGATTAGTAAATTAATCATGTTACTAAAATAATCATGGATGAGACAAAATAATTCATTTATTAGATTAGATGGCTCTTTGGTTTATGTGTTTTATGTTGAGTGTATATGATCTTGAGTGTGGTACACTCTACCTCTCCTTAGAAATTCGGATTTGGCCTTAAGGGCCAATTTTGGAGGCTTGTGGGACAAGTTAAACTCATCCCACACCTCTTAAATTATTATACCAAACCTACCTATGGGTTGGGGGTCAAATATAGACCCCATTTAGTGTTTTATAAGGTAAAAGGTGAGATTTGATTTTCATTTTCTTTCTTGTGTCTTAAATTTTGTCCTTTGGGTATGGGTTAAAATGGTGTGTGTAAGAGGGTTATCATGCCTTAACCACCCATTTATTATACCTTGAGGTTGAGGTTTAACTTTTGATGTGGAGTTAAGGATGAGTAATTTGGAATCCTACATGGAGCCACCTCACCCCCTCTTCTCTTTTCCTTTTATGCATGTTTAATTATTCTTTTAGGGATTACTTATTTTATTTTTGAGAATGCTTGGAATTTTGGGAGATATTCCTTGAGAATGGTGTTTGAGATTGGAATTCATGGTGCTTGGTTAGGATTTTGGAGGGCTTGTAATTTGTTTTTTCTTGATCCTCTTCATTTGGAAGGTAAATCTTCACTCTTGTAATTACGTTGTTATTTTTTTGTACTCATATGTGTGGATGATGGTTTTTTCATTGCTTATGAATGTGGGAAATAGATTTTATCCTTAGGTTGTGGGAGAAATGGAAATGGGGGTAAAAATTAAGGGTGGCATAAGAGAAATTTTATTGGGTATTTGAGGAGGGATTTGGGTTGGGATGTCCACCAAGTTGATAAATATGTTTTGTGTTTATCTTGTTATTTTCTCGAGGGAGGCATAACAATGGGGTTGTTCTCTTGAGAGAGGCATAAGAGTGTGATATGTATTTTGATGGAGTTTTAGAGGCTCTTAGGTGGACACCTAAGCCCTTGGGAGGCATAAGAAGAACCCCCACGTTCTTTTCTCCTCATGGTTTTAGCATGAAGCCATTGTGTTTTGATATTTGTTGGTTTGTTGTAAAGAAGTTGGTATTGTGTTATTTAATTAATTTTCTTGATTGAATGTGTGTGTGGAAGCCATTTTTGAGTTTCATAGTTGTCTAAGTATCCCTCATTTCTTCCTTGTTGGGGCTCATGGGCCAATGAAGAAGAAAGGTTATCTCCTCATTAGATATTTATATTGGGTAGAGAGTGTTGATGTAAAATCACAACACCCCCAAATGGCCTGGTTTTATGTAGGGCATTCGGTGTGATCAACATAACATTGAACCATCTCTCAAGTTGTGTGACTTGTAAACTTGAGATGATCCTCAAGAGAAAGTTGGTTCTTATTCATAAACTACCTGCCACAATCTACTCTAATGTAGGTAAAAATAATATAACCATTCCAATGAACCACAGAGAAAGAGAGAGTAAAAGAGAGCCAACACTGAAGTAGTGTTACACCAAAGAAGGAAAGAGGTGAGATAATCTAATGAGGGATGATGAAATAAGGGTAAAAGGAGATGAGAGAGGCCAGACAGGAGTGACATAGACCCAGGTCCAAATCCACCATTAAAACTCGTGAAACATAACATCTTACACCCGCAAATGTGAAATACATGCAAATGAATAAAACATGAAATCGAGAGGCATAGAGAAAACCAAAACTTGAGGAAGGGTTGAATAACACCACAAAAATGTTATTTTATTACTCTATGAGGTGAAAAGGCCATTAAACATATGTTAAGAAGCATAAAATCCACTTGCCAAGCATAGGAGAAGACTTATAGCTCAAATGGAGTCAAGAAATAAATTTAATAGAGTTTCCTCAAACCCAAAATGTCTCTCTCTCAAATGAGAAATGTTTACAATATATGGACGATGAAAACCAGAGAGAAAAGAGAAAATCAATTTTTTTCCACCCACCCACCGACAACATTCATTAAATGGTCTATAAAATTCATGGAAACCTCTAAAAATCCAGTTCCCAATGCACTCAAGCTTATGGAAGAAGAAACCAGACCATACTGCATTAAATTTCAGTGGTTGAGATACCTAGAACTACACTTTTTGTGCTAGAGAGGTTTTCAAATTTTTACCCTCCTAACCTTGCTGAAAATTCTATTTTATTCTTCCATGGCATAGAGGAGGAAGAGATATTTCCAATGGTATTGACTTTATTGAATTTTGAGCACTGGATCGAAAGATATGCCCATTGGAATATTTGAATAAAATCCGTACAAAAATGGGAAAAAACCAATTTTGTAAAATGGATCCGTGGGCCTGAAATCACTATGGCACCTTTTGCAAAAAATACAAAATTATTTAAAAACTCCCATAGCCCCATAGGACTAAAATTTAATTTTTCCAAAAGCCTCCATGGTCCAAAATTGAAATTACGCCATCTACGTAAAAGTTTAAAAATTTCTAAAGTTTCCCGATGGCCCACTTCCCGTAGCTAACAAAGGCCTAATATATGCCTTCTTTGGGCATTAATGGAGGTGTGGCTTACTTTTATACTTTACGCCTTTTCAAAACAAAAGCCAAAAATACAAAGTTCCTCCGATAACCCGTCTTCCCGCTTTGACCTGAAACATGGCCACATGTCCCTTTGTGGGCCTTAGGAACTTTTTTCTTCATTTGGCACAAAGATCCTCCACAAGATCGTGGGCCCAAAATTCACTTTACATTTTTTAGTGAAAAGTGCAAATTTCCAAGATATCTCCCCAGCCCCACTGGCCCTCTTTTGGCAAAAAAGCCTTCCAAGGCACGTAGGCCAGCCATTTGTAAAATATGAGTAGTTAGAAGGACTTGTTTATATTTCTAGAAAGGGGAAGAAATCTCCTATTTCATGGAAATTATTTAGGGGAATTTAAGTTTATAAAATATATAAAAATTCATATTAAAGCACAAAAAGGGGGAAATGGTGTTAGTTGAGCAAAAATAAGTGTGAGCTTACTTTGGTCAACAATTTGGAGACTTATGAGGATCACCTACCTGTTAGGTGAAATGATCAGTTGCCTTGAAGTATCCATTAGGCATGGAGTCATGAATGACAGTTTGTTAAAAAAATTATTTCATAATCTCCAAAATTTGATCCCTAAGCCACTTGAACACCACTGAAAGTGGAGCTAATCTCACCAAATGCCATTTCAAATGCATTGTGCATGAGCAACAAAACACCACCACACAAACTATGTAAAAACTAGAAATCATACACAAACTAAGTGGGATATGTAGAGTTTACACAAGCACTTCTTCTTTTGAAATCAAACCTACCTACTCTACTCTAACAAAAGTGATGGGAAATTTCCAACAAAACCTACTATTGGTGATGAGAAATAACTTCCCTTCCTTACAATTGGCAACCATGAAAATGATTTGGAATTGAATATCATTGTTATTAGGAGTGGAAGGTTGACTGTAAATTGTTTCTTCACTCCCTCCATTAAGGTATCAAATGGAAACAAAACAAATACCTTTCAATTCTATTGTTCACTTGGTTCCAAGAGGTATTATTGTTGATCCTTGGCACTATAAGGATCTCCATCATGCTTAGAAGCAAGCATGACTGGTGTTGACTTATCCCTTGGTTCTAATTAATACAAGTACATGATTGGGAAAGGTCCGATTTGATGGGTGTGCCCTTTATTCTAAAATTCAACTCCAAGAATGGAGTCTTCCTGCAGACCTTCTTGAAAACAAAGGTTGTTTGCATGTTGATTTTTTCATTGCATTGCCTCTGCAAGTAGCTTATCCTCTACTCTGATGATAGATATGAAATGTGTGTCATCATTTTTTCCTTTTCCTCCAGTGAATAACATGGAAGATTTGGATCCTTCAACCTTAGTTTCCAAAGGGTTGTTATGAAATGCAAGTTGTTGTCCTTGAATTCTCTTCTTCATGGCAAAAGGCTCATGTGCTTGGAAGGTGGATGATGAAGGAAAAAATGATGTGATCTCCATAGGATCCTTTCCATCAAAATAATCCTCCAAGTCAGATAGTTAATCTACCTCCTTTTTGTCTTGCTGCATGTGCTCAACCTTCTTCATGGTGTCCTCCTGATCTAAAACTCACTCACCATCGTTCCCCTCATCTTCAAACATGAAGTTTGAAAACTCAAAAAATTTTTCAACATTAGAGATTGAAGGGGATGAAGTTGGAGGATAGACTAAACATTCTTCTATGGCATTCTCTCATCTCTGTACTTGAAGCATCTTGAATTGTATGGTTCTCCTCCATAGCCAGAATGCACTCCTCCTCTTTTAGATTTGGAGTAGCTTCTTCTTCCCTTATTTGGACTGATTGTGTGGCTTGAATTGGATCAAAATTTTCTTCAAAGAAAGTGCCAACATGGGCACTACATTCAGAGAAAATTGATTGTTGATCATCTTGGTGGACTGTTACTACAAAATCAGCCTTGGCCACCACTAGCTCTTCAACTTTGACCTCCTCATTAGGCTTAACAATCAAGGGGATCTTTGTTATCCCAAATTTTAGAGCCCAACTAACCAAGATTTTGGTCATTTCTTCTCTATTTTTCACTCCTTCTTGTTGATCTCCTTGACTAGTCTTTGGAATCTCTTCCCCACATGGAATTGGGAAGGCAAGAGGAGGGGTAGGTTTGGATTCAACCAATGTTTCTATTATTTTTGGTGGAGAGGGATGTTGAACCTCTTTTTTTTTTGGAGGGAATGAATTCTTGGAAGGGAAAAATCTAGAAAAATTGAGATGAGATGGAAGACCGGGGAGATGGAGAAGGGAAATCAACACTTGGGGTAGCAAGTGAGGGGCTTAACTCTTGACCATGCTGAAATGATAAAGTTTGGGATGGAGAAAAATAAGCATAAGGAGCTAGTGATTGACTTACCCATTAACAAGGTTATCTCACACTTTTTTATATTCCTCAACATGCCCATTCCATTGTGCATGTTGGGGCTGCATTTCAGCATGAAATAAAGCTTCTCGTGAGGGTTGTAGTATCTTAGAAAAGGACCTTCCCAGGATAAGGTACCCTGTAACAAATCTTGAATGCCTTCATTTGTATTGTAGCCCTTGACTGAACCATAAAAACCTCCATCTATTAAATCTCCTCTAGGATATCAGTATTTTCCATGTAACTATTGTTAATGTATGCATACCCTTATTCCTTGTAAGCTCCATAACCGAACTGGTTTTGACACGCTCATATGGGTAAGCATGATGGTTTTGGATCTGATCATAATGTTGATATGGAGGAGTTTTGAAATACATTAGAGGTGAACTACACTTCGCTACTACAAGTGTGAATTCCATGATGGAAATGAAGTCATGATTGCAAAACTTCATGGGATGGAAGAAAATGGGAGATGTGGAAATAAGAATGGATGGAAATGGATGGAATTAAAGTCTACAACTTAGAGGATGGGTTGTTGATAAGATGGAGTCACAAGAAGTGCTTTGCATGTGCCTCTAAAGGATGAATCTCACCAAGAACATACACTTATAGAAATGAAGTGGTAAGGTGCTTCAAACTCCTGTCCCATCGGGCGTGCAGAAATGTTGACTAGTGGTAGCATGGTGGCTTAACATTTTTGTTTGATATGAAACAACTTGGAAAGTTGAGAAAAAACTAACTACATTGTCCCACCTGGGTTCCAAAATTGTTGATATAAAATCACATCACCCCGAATGTCCTAGTTTTGTGTGGACATTTGGTGTGATCTGCATAACATTGGACCATATCTCAAGCTATGGGACTTACAAACTAGAGATGATCCTCCAGAGAAAGTTTTTTCTTATTCCTAAACTATGCCACAGAATTACTCTAATGCAAAAATAATAATCTATCCTAATCTAACCATTCCAAGGAACTAAAGAGAAAGAGAGAGTGAAAGAGATCCTACACTAAAGCAGTGATACACTAGGGAAGGAAAGATGTGAGATACTTTGTTGAGGGAGGATGAAACAGGGGAAAAAGGTGACGAGGAGGCTAGAAATGAGTGACATAGACCTAGGTCCAAATAAATCATTAAAACTCCATGAAACATGACATCTTGCACTGTAAATGTGAAAAATGTAGACATGAAGTGGAGAGGCACATTGAAACAACAAAACATGAGGAAGGGTTGAAGAACACCATAAAAAATGATTTTATTGCTTTATGAGGTGCACAGAGACCATTACACGGATGTTCAAAAGAATAAAATTCACTTGCTAGGAATAGGAGAAGGTTTATGCTCAAATGGAGTCAAGAAACAAATTTTATAAAGTTTCCCCACACCAAGAATGTCTCTCTCTCAAATGAGAAGTGTTCACAATATATAGATGATGAAAACTAGAGAAAAAGAAGAGAAAATCAATTTTTTTTGCACCCACCTACCAAGAACATTCATTAAATGGTCTGGAAAAGTCATGGGAACCTTTAAAAATCCATTCCCTAATGCATTCAAGCTTCTGGAAGAAGAAACCAAACTATACTATATTAAATTTCAATGGTTGGGATGTCCGAACTGTATTTTTCATTCTAGAGATGTTTTCCAATTTTTTACCCACTTTACCCTACCAAAATTTATATTTTGTACTTCCATGGCATAGAGGAGGTAGAGATATTTCCAACAGTACCAAATTATTTTAATTTTGAGCATCGAAGAAAAAGATATGCCCTTTTGAATATTTGAATTGAATTCATACAAAAATGGCAAAAATAATTTTGCAAAATAGATCCAAGGGATTGAAATTTACTTTAGCACCTTTTGTGAAAATATGCAAAATTATAAAAAACCTCCCAATCCCACAGGCCCAAAATTTGCTTTTTCCCAAAATCCTCCGCGGACCAAAAATGAAATTGTGCCATTTGTAAAAGTTGCAAAATTTCAAAATTTTCCCCGACGGTTCACTTCCCCATAGCTTAAAAAAGGCGTAACATGTGGCTTCTCTGGGTGTTGATGGAGGTGCAACTAATTTTATACTTTATGCCATTTCAAAACAAAATCCAAAAAATTCAAAGTTCCTCCGATGACCCGCCTTCCCGCTTTGACCTGAAACATGGCCACGTGTCTCTTTGCGGGCCTTAGGAAATTTTTTTCTTCATTTTTGTGCAAAGATCCTCCTAGGATTGCGGGCTTCCAATTCACCTTGTGTTTTTTAGTGAAAAGTGCAAAGTGCCAACATATCACCCCAACCCCACTAGCCCACTTTTGGCAAAATCCTTCCAAGGCCCACCGGACCACCATTTGTAAAATATGAGGAATTAGAAGGACTTCTTTATATTTCTGGAAAGGGAAAAATTTTCTATTTGATAGAAATGCTTTTAGGGAATGTTGAGTGCTTAAAATATATAAAAATTCAAATTGAATAAAAAAAAAGGGGAAAATTGTTTTATTTGACCAAAAATAAGTGTGATCTTATTTTGGTCATCATAGAGTGTTGCCTACTCCCCCATTTTGTTGTGTGCTTGACTTGATGAAGATGGTGTGCTTGACATGTAGAGTTGCATCTTTGCTATTACGATCCTAACACTCGTAAATTATATCAATAGTTTATTGAATTTAATCTCATTCATTCTTGGAATTTGTTTATTATGGATTACATTACTTTATCAAAATGGAAGCCTTGTAAGTATTTTTAAAATGAAAATAAAGGTTCTTATTAAGTAAAAATCATAACACCCTAAATGTCTGCAACTAGATGGGTTGATACTCTCAGTGTGATTGCATAACATGGAGCATCTCTCAAAGTGTGGGACTTGCGAGTTAAGAGAGCCCTCGAATTAAGCTTGGTTCCTATTCCTCTATTTAGATGCATGCAAATAAAATATTACAAAGGACCTAATCTAATCCTATTCTATCTTACCAAGGAGAGAGGGTTGAGAAGATATAATAAAATAAACCTAAGCTAACGAGGTGATGCACCAAAGGAATATTAGACACTCATTTTACAATTTAACATAGACCATAAAAAGCAATACCAACACCATGCATAGGTAACCAAATTATAATGAGAGATCAGAAGGAACAATGAAACACATGAGAGGGTGTAAAATCATGCACAAACATATATTATTTCTCTAAAGTCGATACAGTACATTATAGTGTCCAAGAGACAAAACTTAGCATTATAAATTGAATTGGGAGGTTAGGATTCCATGAACTTGTTTACAAACTAGAAGAGAAAGGAGGGTGCTAAAAAAAAATGTCCAACCCTTTATAATGAGCCATCCTTTGTTTTATAGATTCAACACACAAAGAAGAAGGAGAGAGAGGCAGGAAAATGAATTTGAAGCTTAGCTACTGACCATCAATGCCTCTGCAAATCCACCCTAAATCTATCATGTCTGTCACTTTATGTCTACTTCACGTGTTGAAGAAGGGAGAGTTGCATGGATCAAATAAAATCAGATCTGGTGGTTGAAGAAATCAGATTCTACATATTAATGGCATGAAAATGTTTCCCCATTTTTCACCTGTTGGTATCCAAATTCATTCTCCCTTTCAAGATGAGCAACATCACATATTTTACATGGATATTAGAGATAGATATATCATTATGTGTGTTTTTTGTAGCTAGGCATGAGATCTAACTGGCCCTTTATCACTCATATTTATTGATAGATGGATAGTACCTTCAAAAGGATTTGTCCTATCCTCACTAGTTTAGGTCGTGCCTTTCAATCAGGGTGAGAGGACCCTTAGTGTAACCTCTATTTGATGAAGGAGATGGAGATTTCCTTCTTTTGTGGAAATTTTATGAAGAAAACCTTGGGAAAATATAGTCAATACTCCATAATTTAACTCTTAAGATTTGTCACTTCTAAAAGATGGAGATACTTTCAACACAAGGCTAAGGTTACTGAAGACATTAAGAAATCCTGATTGTTCTACATATTTTGGTAAATAGATTTTGTCCCTTTATTGATATCTTGAGAAAACAGGGGTATTTTAGGATGGATTCATGGTTTTGAATGATTTTGGTGGAGATTTAAGAAGGATAAAGTTTATTGTATGAATCTTTGAGGGACTTCATAACAATGGACAACTCAACAACATAAAGCTTCAAAATAGTTAAGACATTCCTTCAACCAAAAGTTGTTTCAATGGAGGCACAGATCAACATGTTTTCACACAATCTTTGAGACACTAACATGAAGGCTCAAATTGAAAGACTCAATTAAACACCAAAATATCTTATCAATCACACCTAAGGTACACCTAAAGACTCATAGACAATCTTTATCAACAAACGACAGTGAATTGATTTTAATTTTTTTTATCTCATCATAAAATGAAGGATGTTCTTGAAATGAAATTGAAACTACCACTAAACTATCATAGGGATGATATCATGCATCATTTCACAAAGATTTCAATGTAAGATTGGAATAGGAACAAAAGAAACCATTTGCATATATTTTGAACAAAAAAGACACAAACAAAGAAGACACAAATTAATTTCAAAATTGCTTCGATTCATCAAGCAAGGGAAATCTTTTAGAGAAATCTCATTGCTTGTCAATGGGTATACATCTATGACCAACTTGACATGATAGAAAATCTAACATAGAAGAAAATAATAGGTTATCTTAGATTTGTCTCTCAGGAAGATGACTTTCTCAAATTTTCTCTTAATAATTTAACCCCCAACCTTTTGTAAGAGTATTCTCATTGCATTTATACATTTCACTCACTCAATTTTCACCCCAAAAGAAAATAATATTTGAGGGACATTTTCTTGTTACTAATTTGTCTCAAAAAGAGACGTTTAACAAATTTGCATCCAAAAGCTACAAGGTGGACAAAGTGTGAATTGATCACATTTCTTGGGTACTCAACTAATGACTAAGATGCCTTAAAACAAATTTTTGGGAGTCCTTTAATCATTTTGATTATGTCATGTGATAAATCCCCTTTTTAATCATTTTCTAGAGGCTCTTAGTAGTTAGATATGAAAAGTAATTGTTATCTCTCAAAAGTGAACCCTATAGAGAGATGACTGCAGTTTTCTAAGCTTGCACAAATGATCTCTCTCTTTCGTAGATACAATGTAAACACCTCAGTGTCTGTGGGTATACCTATTTTGAGTGAGTCTCCAGTATAGGTCGGTTCCTTATTGGTGTATCCTAAACTAATTTCTAGGAGTTTAGAGAAAAAAGATATAAAATGATTAAAACTAAGGTGATACACCAAATTTGTATGAGGGATTTGACTAAGTATATGCATAACTGATTTGGGAAGGATTATTATGCATGAACCAATAGCTTTTCTATAGAATATCTAAGGGAAAAACACTTGATTGTACTGAGGGAGAATCACAACAATACTAATAAGTTAACATGCACATTAAAATTAAGCAGAAAATAATAAATTTGTAGCAGGGTAAGGTGATTGATTAGTGAATTTTCATTCACAAGATTAATATAAAAATACACAAGACTGCAAAATAACTTAGAAAGGCATGGAATAATTCACACTCAGAGGAAAAATTGGAAAAAATTTCTTTAGTACTCATATATCCAAAAATTCCTCCAGTCCTCCTTTGTGCTTTGCAAAGGCACACAATATATAGCCAAAAAAATTCAAATTCACCCTCTCCCTAAAAATAGCCTAAGGCTTGTACTCACCCATGCATCTTATTTTTATCCTTTATTTAATAATAAATAAAGAGAAAAATAGAGCATGCAATTACAAATAGGCATTATTAGCCTTACTTACATTACAGTCAAATTGAAGTTGACTATTCTATTTTTAAGAAAAGAAGGGTGAATAATTTGCTAAAAATAAGGTTTCTTGCTAGGCAAGTCTCTTTCCATGAACATGCAACTCTATCTTCTTCTCTATATGAGTTCTTTGTACTAGGACAACTATTATCTCATCATTTGTTGAGAATATTGTAGAAGATGGTTATGACTTTCTACAAATACAGGTTCTTTACATTACTTCAGGTCCATTATAAAATCTTTGGCTCAATTTTGTATTCTGGAGAATCCATTTGTTATAATTCATTGTTTCAGGATCAACTTGGTTCTCTGAAATTTTATAGCACCTTTTGAGAATACTTTCTTTAAAATTTCAACACTATGATCACTTGAACATTGAAATTCTCCATGAGATGAGTGTTTGAAATTCCATTGTTTTATGAAAATCACATCTATTGAATGTTTGACTATAATAATATTCTTGAATTTCTAAAAATAGTGTGTACTATTTTCTGAACCTATACATAAGATATTATTTATGGAACTCTATTTACAACTCCTACATGTTGAACAATTCAAGTCTTGTCAAAAATGTAGTTCCATCTTCTTTTGTGCTTCAATGCTATACTTGAGCTTCACCTGTAGCTGCATTTGTATTTGATTGATTTCCTTGGATACATAGTTGTACTTCTTTGATATGGAAGAATCTCTGTATTCATTATAAATGAATTCCAATTTTATAACTATAAATCATTTGTATCTCAACATTGTATAATAATCTAATGAACAACTTATTTCTTCTAATCTAATGAATTTTATCCTTTCTCGTAGCAACTAGCTCTAAAATTTTATTTTTCCCGTAGGAACTAGCTTTTCCCGTAACAACTAGATTTGAAATTTTATCCTTTCCCGTAGAAATAGCTCTGAAATTTTATCCTTTCTCTAGATTTTCCCATAACAACTAGCTTTTCTTGTAGCAACTAGCTTTGAAATTTTATCCTTTCCTTTAGCAACTAGCTCTGAAATTTTATCCTTTCCCATAGCAACTGAAAATTTAAAGTGTTTTTTTTTATGGCAAAGCCCTATCAAAATTTTTTTCTAGAATATTCTCTTTATTCCTTTCAACTATGACCTTCCCTTTAGCCAAACATCATCTTTCTAATTCTACTTTTCCTTCTGTTGCATGTGCTTCTATTGATAGTCTCTCTTCTACACTGTAACTTCTTCTATTTCTGAAAAATTCTTGGAACTTTGAGTTATATTCTTCCTTTTACTCTATGAACTTATGACATGTCTATTCTTCTCTTTGGCTCCAACGTATACCTGCACACTTAGGGAAACAATTAAAAATAATTAGGTTTTTTTTGGCCTCTCTTATGTCCATGTTTTCTTCTTTCTTTACTCTTTTTTCTTTCTAAGTGAATAAAGCATGCATGTAGTTTACTCTTTAAGTAGAATACATCTCCTGTTAGAAGAATATTCATATGCATGAAGTAGGATAGTGAAGGAATAGGAATTGATCCCTAAGCTTGTAACTGATAGTTAATTATTTTCCTCTTTTCAAGTACACTGGCTTCTACCATGGAGATGAAGGAGAAACAAAAGATAGAGATGAAGATGCTTTAATCGAAGAATAGAAACGCCAAGGAAATGATGGGTTTACTCATACTCATTTTCTTTCTCTTTCATGCATGTGTACCTTTCTTTTCAGTATTTTTACTTTATTTTTTAGTTACATCCCACGGCTTGTGTGGGACACATTTGACTCTCCTTGTGAATAAAACATTGAATTTCATAAATGAGTTGTATATTTCCTTGTGCATTCTAGTTTTTCTGTATGGATTGTATAATGAACTAAAAAACTTAGTAACATAATTGAATGTCTTAATCATGAAGGAAAGAACATTGATAAGAACTTGTAACATTCAATAATGAACTCTAAATTCTATAATCTACATTTTTGTTTCGCTGCTTCAAAAACTTAGCACTTCACCTAAATTGTAATTTTTCATCTCATCAAAAAAAACAATTGTCCTTTGGGGATTTGTGTTCTTTTTCTGTAGATGACATGAAATTATAGACTATGTGATCTATTTTGTTTTAAGACAACACACATAACTGCAGATTTCACTTAATCATTAATTAATTTAGAAATAACTAATAACATCAAAACTTCCTTAGCTTAGGTATACTTCACCCAATACTTTTCATCATAGCGAAGAAGTTTTGAGTTGCCCATTTTTGTGCAAGTGAAATAATTGTCAACATTTCTGGTGATCCTAAGGGGAAAGCTACTTGCTAGCTTAAAGACTAGTGCCTTTCTCTTGTCCATTGGGCATGGAGTCTAAGAATGTAACAAAAAATTTCCTTTTCCAAAAGTTCCAACCCTTCCAAAACAAACTAAAGATGGAAAATTATTTGGTAAATAGATCATGTGCATGAATGCACTTATTGAATTGAAAAACATTGCAATGTGTAGGAACTACACTTATTGAAGGGAAATCCTACTCTAATAATTACTGTAAGATTTTTAATAACTATGTTTAAGAAACATACCATTCAAAAGAATGGGAAGTTCCTCTGCATTCATCTTCAAAAGCTAAAAATCATTGTGTTCTTTGCAAGCTGAAATCATGTAAGGACCTAGAGTGTATAAAACATTGAGTGTCTTCCTGGCTTTGCACGATCAACATCCCAATTTAACACAATATCTCCTTCATTAAAGACTCTGAATTTGGATTTCTTATTGAAATTCTTCTTCATTTGTTTCTGATTCTTCTCCATATTCAAATGGGATTTATCTCTTAGCTCTTGTAATTCCATTAACTCTGCATAACAAACTTGTAATGGTTCATTCTCAAGCAACTCCATTTGATGCAGAAAATCTAATGCAGGTAACTCAACTAAAATAGGCATTCTTGCTTCTTTTCCATACACAAGTTTGTATGGTGAATTGCCAATTGATATTTTAGGAGTCACTCTGTCAGCCCAAAGTGCTGAATTCAACATCAGATGCCAAGCTCTTTGATTATCCTTGAGCATTCTTCTGATGATCCTTAAAATATTCTTGTTAGTACTCTCAACTAATCCATTACCTTGTGGGTAATAATTAGATGAATGAACTTAGATATATTCCATGTTTGATAGCCCAATATGTTATCTTTTCACCAAAGAAAGCTAAATAATTATTTGATATGATAGTTCTTTGGAACATCAAATCTATAAACTATTCCTTTCATAAAAGGATAGTATCGAAGCTTCATTAGCATCTTTTAAAGCTATTGCTTAAGTCCATCGTGTAAAATAATCTATAGCAGTTAAGATCCACTTGTGTCCTTATGATGATGGTGGGTTTATCATGCCAATAAAGTCAAGACCCCACTACATAAAATGCTAATCAGCTGAAATAGGATGCAAGGGCAGCGAAGCTAATTTTGTTTTTAACAAAGAAAGCACATTTTTTACACTTTCTAATCCATTTAAAACAATATTTGAATATGCTAGGCCAATAGTAGCCATCTTTCATTATTTTTAAGGCTGTAGTATGTGTTAAGAAGTGACCTCTTATAGGTCCTTCATGGAATTTTGATAGTATCTTTTGAACTTTATCATAATCAACACACGCAACAAGATTCCATTTATATCTTTTTTGAATAACACATTATCAATGAAGATATAAGGTACATCTTGTAATCTAAAATACCTTCATTTATTTTTGTCCATACCTTCCGAATAGGTGCCCTACTATAGATAATTAACGAAATCAGTCATCCATCTTGATTCCTAAATCTCAAGAGTAAGTTTGGGTCACTTATTTTTTGGCTGAACCATAATTTCTTATTATTGATACATAATTTCAGCATGTTGTTTTGAATCATCTGGTTCTGTAGCTTGTTGTTTTTCCATATCAGCAATTAGATGCTCACATAAACCTTTCCCTTGAACTATCTTAGCAACCCGAATATCAACATCATATTCCATGACCTTTGTTATCTAGTTTGCTCTTTTCTCATTCAATTCCTTATTTAGTAAGAATCTTTCACACTTGGATGAGAAACAAGAATGTGGATTTTATTGTTCGAAAGCATATACTTGAAATTTTTTTGTCTTATGACTACTAAAAGTACTTGCTTTTCAAGAAATGTGTACCTTGTTTCATAATCATGTAAGCTTTGTCCAAAGAAAGCAATAGGCTACTCAATATTTTTGTCATTGACTTGAGTTAATATAGTTGAGATTGTTTTAGCTCTGCAAGTGCATACATTGTAAAATATTTATATAAATTTAGATTTACAAGGGTAGGAGCCTGAGAGATATCTTCTTTGATTTATTCAAATCCTTCTCTTCCTTCGCTAGTCCAAGATAAATTTTTCTCTTTCTTCAGCATAGTTGTAAGTGGTTTAACCAATGCTACAAAATTTGGAAGAAATCTCCTAACAAAGTTGATTTTTCCAAGGAACCACTATAATGCCTTCTTATGATGAGGCAATGATATCTATGATATGGCTTTCGATCCTAAAAGGATCGATTGCTAAACCCTTCTTAGAAACAATATGACGAAGTATCTTGTCTTGATGTACTAAAAAGATAGACTTCACTGGATTCAAAGATATTCCAAATTTCTGCACGGCTAAAAATTCTGCCTTAAGTGCTTTAGATGTTCTTCAGAGTCTTTTTAAAATACAGTAACATCATCTAAATAAACTGGATGCATTTATTTAATAAGTTGTGAAAATCCATATCCATAACACGTTGAAATGTTGCACCAACATTTGAAAGACTAAAAGGCATCCTTTTGTAAGCATAAGTACCCCACTTGGTGGTAAAAGTTGTTTTGTATCTATATTCTTCTCGAATTAAAATCTGATTATATCCACTATAACCATCTAGAAGAGATAGTCTATCTTAACCTGAGACTATTCTTAGAATATAATCGATATTTGGGAGTGGGTAATGATCTTTTAATGAAGCCTTGTTAAGATCTTTGAAATCTACACATAGTTTGATTTCACCATTCTTCTTCCTAACATGAACAAGATTGGCTACCCAACTTGAATGCTTAACTAGAAAGATAATACCTGATTCAATTAACTTATATAATTATTTCCTCATCAGAGGCTCTATCTTAGGATTCACATGACTCTATTTCTACCTAACATGCTTAGAATTTGGAATCAACTCAATTGTATGTTGTGCTAGACTGGGATCAAATCCTTTCAGATCTTGGTATTTCCAAGAAAAAACATTCCTAAAAATATTTGCAAAGATTAATAAATGACTAATTTTTAGTTAAGGAACATACCTTCCCAAGAAATAGCTTTTTCCCTTCATCAAGCAAGATCTCTTCAAAATTATCAGCATGAGTTGACATTTTAGTCTTGACATTTCTTAATTGATCATCAGTGTTGAAGATGTCTTCTAATGTGAGTAAACCATGAGGCATTTTATTTTTCCTGAACAGAACAATCTAGTAACCATATAAATGTTGTAATTTATCCTGATTAAATGTAGAAAACTCATCTTCTTACTATAAAAACCTACAGATTTGATCATCACTTTCAAAAATTGCCAATTTGAATCATTATAAGGTACTGAGGGCCTCACAATTAACTTTATATGAGGCTGGATTTTGTTATTTTCAATTTTTCTAGCTCTTCAAAACTAGCCCTAACTATTGTAAGTTTGTCTACATGCTTGTTTTCAGCTCTAGAAATAAACTAAATGTTAATAACATGAAATCTTCCATTAGGTCTGAAACTCTGTATCTGTAAGACTTCATTAATGGATTCTTACAAACATTGAAATTTTTTACTTGATTAATAACCAACTCAGAGTCACCAAAAATCTGTAGAATGTTGATACCTTTCTTTCTAGCCCAAAGTAAGCCATGAATTAAAGCTTCAATTCAGCTACATTACAAGTAAATTAAAATTGGAGATTCAATGCTAAGAAATACCTTTCATTCATTAGGGAAGTGAGCATCAAACCTAATCCTTGTCCCTTCTTGTTCTTAGCTCCATCAAACTAAAGCTTCCAAATCCCTTCTGTTGAATCTTCTATTTTGGATAGCAAGGGAAGTGGTGTATTCTATTCATACATATAATAGACACTAGAAAGGTGTTCTTCAACTTCCTTAAAATTATCATGAGCATGTTTTTCCATTGTCTTTTCATCCATAAACATATTAGAAACCATCTAATGATGAAACGTGAGCTACCTCATCAAAATCAGACTTGATCTAAGGATGAATAATTAGCTACTGCATTTGAAGAGTGATGCTCAATGTGAAATTTGTCCAATGGCTCTAAATTGATAGTAACTTTAGTACCATAATGAGTAGTGAAAAATAAGGACCAATCTGAAGAGAGATAACCTCTATTTTTACTTTGAAATCTCTAGATAAGCATAAAACAAAGTATGGAGGTAAATCTACAATGGTAACATCTTATAGAATAGAAACATTTGGGCAAGCATGTAACGTCACTTCTAAATTTTTGATTATACCAATAGTATTAGTTGCAGCTCCATCAAGCTGTAAGATGCTCCTTTCTATAGGCTCATACATCAAACCCAATTTTTCTACAATCACTTTTGACATAACAGTGCTACTCATTCCTTTGTCCACCATGCAATTATGAACTATATTTTCACTGATAATCAGTGATAAATAAAATGGTGGTGGATTCTTGATGTCATGAGCATTCTGAACTTTCCGAACCATCCACTTAACTTCTTTAATGCGGTCTTGCTCAAACATTCCAAGGACCATGATTGTCTTCTAAACTTCCTTTTCTATTGTATTGAAAAAAATGAAGCTTAGCTAGTTCATGAGAAAGTAAATCTTGTTGTCCAGGAATACTTAGAGCATCCCACATTGAGATACTAACATTATGCTTTTTCATTACATCAACAATGTTAAAGAAACAACTATTTTAGAGACAAAATCAATTGTCTTAGAGTAGGCCTTAGCGAAAACTTATTCTGCTTCAGTTGCCTTGGATATTTGAGGTATAAATTGTCTTCTTGGATTTGGATGTAGGTGTCTTTGATGGCATTTATCAACTAGAACACTTGCTGGTTTTTGAGGAAAAACAGGGTTTCTAGTTGACTTTGGAGTTGTAGATGTTGTCTCATTAGTGACAGTAGGCATGATAGGCCTATTTTTTGCTTTTGATTTTTATCAGCCTTCCATTGAGCCTAGTAGTGAATGCAATGAAATTCTATTCAGGTGCTTTCTAAACATGAGTTTCTTGCTACCCACCCTCCATTTGAGGCATGAAAAATGTTTCAGATTGAGGTTGTGCAACAAGATTTAGATTCAGAAAAGCATTTGGGCAAGTTGTAGCTGAATGAGGTTGATTGCAAGGTTGACACCACTCTTCTATAGCCATATTAACTGGGACTAAAGCATTAGATGAACTAGGAGCCTTTGGGTCAAACTACCTTTGCTAGTAAGGTTTCCTATAATTTTGATTCTATTGATAGGGTTGCCTATTTTGTTGATTTTGTTGATAAGGCTTATAAGGAACCTGATAGGGTCTACTAGGTAATGTAATTTTGTTCTCAATCAAAGTCAATTTATTTCCCATAGTCTACAATGCTTTAAATACATCATCTAATGGAGCTACAACATTAGGCTCTATGATTGTAATATTGGGGAGTAGGTGCTAAATCTACTAAAAATGGTATTGATGGCCTTGGTGCTAATTTTCCATCTTGAATAAGATTATTTTACCTTGAATAGTAATATCATAAGCATCTGGAAGTGTCTCTCCACCCATTAACTGAATCATAGTTGAGATATCACTATTTAATTCTCTAAGATAATAAAGGAAAGTATGATCAACTTGAGGCTTGACACTTGCTGAAATTTTCTCCCAAGTTCTAGAAAAATGAATATTGAATATATACATAAATTCATTGGGAGATCTTTTAATGGTAGACAATTGTTCAATGAGAGACAAATGATCCGAATTATCTTGGAACTATTTTAGCAATTTTTCACCTAAGTTATCCCAAGTTCTTATGTTTCCAATTTCTATGTTTCTATACCATTGAAATGTTATGTTTGTGGAGGCTATTTTCATGTTAGAATGTGGTACACCTTCCATGTGTTATGCTCATGTATTTTTACGGCGGTCGCTCACGCCGGTGAGTGGGTCGGGGTTTGGGGGTTGAAGTTTTCATGGGTGGTTTATTAACCCATGGGTAATGAGTAACCGTTATGGATTTTTGGGCCCATGGTTTTTAAGTACCCATTGTTTTGTAAAATTGCCTCTTGGCTACCCATAGGTTTATGGGACAGCTTTTGTTTTTTCCCATTGTTTGATACCCATGTTTTTGTAAAATTGCTTAAATAGTTGTCTATTTATATAGTCTTATGCATATGATAGATAGACAAGAAAATGTATTGCAGATGTGTTTTGAATTCAGGTGTGAATTCTGTAGAGTTTTTTGAGCATACCTCCAAACGGATCTGGGTATTTTATTGAGAGAGTGGAGGCTTGTAATCAATCTAAGCAAGTGATTCTTGGTGGACGTAGGCCAAATTGGGTGAACCACGTTAAATCTTGTCTCTCTGTGTTGTGTTATTTATTTTGCACTTTTATTTGAGATCTGTAATATTTTCTACATTTTAGTTTCTACTGTTGTGATTCTGTAAGGGATTATTCTACATATTTTATCTCTTATTTCCTAACATGAAAGGCCTGCCCTTTAAAAGATGTAGCTAAAAGTCTTAAAGCTACATCTTCATGAGTGATATTATGGACTGCACATAGGGCTACAACATCTTTAATATGTTCAGCTAGTGTAACCTAATTTTCACCTGTGAATGATGGAAAAATTTTCATGGCAGCATTAGGAATGTCATGGTAAACTGGGATTACTAATGGACTGCCATTAGTAAAGGTCAAAAAATTCCTTGGTGGTTGGATAGCCATTTGAAAAAATGGGATATTAATTGAGAAATTGATACGTGGTGAAGGAATATTAGGAGTAGGATTACCAAAACTAGGTCTATTATAACCTAAAGTATTACCAACTCTTCTCCTTCTAGCAGAATTCAAAGGTAAAGAAACAAACTCAGAAGGGATTCCTCTTACTGGTGATCTTGTAGTCACATTAGGCATGGAACATGTTGTAATACTAGTCTGATGTCATCTTTAATGGAGTCACCAAAATATCCTAGAATCTTTAGAATAAATTGTTGTAGCTTGTTCCCAACAGTGACTTTTAATTTCCTATGATCTGCTATAGATTTGTTGTAGAAATTGTAATTCACATACAAATCTAATTTGTGGTCCCATCAAGCATGCCAAAAACTATTATCTCTCGAAAGTGTGCATTGTAGAGAGATGGTTGCATGTTTTCTAAGCTTGCACAAATGATCTCTCTCTTTTGTAGATATAATGGAAACACCTTAGGTTTGTGGGTATACCTATTTTGAGGTGAGTCTCTAGTATCAAGGCCGGTTCCTTATTGGTGTATCCTAAACTAATTTCTAGGAGTTTGAGAGTAAAAGATGACTATAAAATGATTAAAACTAAGGTGATACACCAAATTTGTATGAGGGCTTTGACTGAGTATATGCACAACTAATTTGGGAAGGATTCTTGATGCATGAACCAATAGTTTTTCTGTAGAATATCTAAGGAAAAACACTTGATTGTACTGAGGGAGAATCACAACAGTACTAATAAGTTAACATGCACATTAAAATTAAGTAGAAAATACTGAATTTGTAGCAGGGTAAGGTGATTGATCAGGGAATTTACATTCACAAGATTAATATAAAAATACACAAGATTGCAAAATAACTTGGAAAGGCATGGAATACTTCACACTTAGAGGGAAAAACTAGAAAAATTTGCTTTAGTACTCATATATCAAAAAGTCCTCTAGTCCTCCTTTGTGCTTTGCAAAGGCACACAATATATAGCCAAAATAAAATTCACCCTCTCCTAAAAATAGCCTAAGGCTTGTACTCGCCCATGCATCTTATTTTTATCCTTTATTTAATAATAGATAAAGGGAAAAATAGAGCATGCAATTACAAATATGCATTATTAGCCTTACTTACATTATAGTCAAACTAAAGTTGACTGTTCTATTTTTAAGAAAAGAAGGGTGAATAATTTGCTAAAAATAAGGTTGCTTGCTAGGCAAGTCTTTTGCCATGAACATGTAACTTTGTCTTCTTCTCTATATGAGTTCTTTGTGCTAGGACAACTTTTATCTCATCATTTTTTGAGAATATTGTAGAAGATGGTTATGAATTTCATCAAATAAAAGTTATGTACATTACTTTAAGTCCATTCTAAAATATTTGGCTCAATTTTTAATCTGGAGAATCCATTTGTTACAATTCATTGTTTCAGGATCAACTTGGTTCTCTTGAAATTTTGTAGCACCTTTTGAGAATACTTGCTTTAAACTTTCAACACTATGATCACTTGAACATTGAAATTCTCCATGAGATGAGTGTTTGAAATGTCATTGTTTTCTGAAAATCACATCTATTGAATGCTTGACTGTAACAATATTCTTGACTTTCTAAAAATAGTGTGTACTATTTTCTGAACCTATGCATAACATATTATTTCTAGAACTTGTTTACAACTCCTGCATGTTGGATAATTCAAGTCTTGTAAAAATGTAGTTCCATCTTATTTTGTGCTTCAATGTTGTACTTGAGCTTCACCTGTAGCTGCATCTATATTTGATCATTTTCCTTACATAGATAGTTGTACTTCTTTGATATGGTAGCATCTCTGTATTCATTCTGAATGACTTCTAATTTTGTAATTGCAAATCATTTGTATCTCAGCATTGTATAATAATCTAATGAACAAATTGTTTCTTCTAATATGAAATTTTATCCTTTCCCATAGCAACTAGCTCTAAAATTTTATCCTTTCTCATAGCAAATAGCTATTCCCGTAGTAACTAGCTTTTCCCATAGCAACTAGATTTGAAATTTTATCCTTTCCCATAGCAACTAGCTTTTTCCATAGCAACTAGCTTTGAAATTTTATTCTTTCCTATAGCAACTGAAAATTTAAAGTATTGATTTTTATGGTGAAACCTTGTTAAAATTTTTCTAGAATATTGTCTTCATTCCTTTCAACTATGACCTTTCTTTTAGCCAAACATCAACTTTCAAATTTTTTTGTCCTTCTATTACATGTGCTTCTATTGCTAGTCTCTCTTCTACACTGTAACTTCTTCTATTTTAGAAAATTTGTTGGAAATTTGAGTTACATTCTTCCTTTTATTATATGAACTTATGACTTGTCTATTCTTCTCTTTGGCTACAACCTGTACCTACACACTTAGGAAAATAGTTAGAAAATAATTAGGCTTTTTGGCCTCTCTTATGTCCATGTTTTTTCTTTATTTTCTCTTTATTCTTTCTGAGTGAATAAAGCATGCATGTAGTTTTCTCTTTAAGTAGAATACATCTCCTGTTAGGAGAATATTCATATGCATGAAGTAGGATAGTGTAGGAATATGAATTGATCCATGAGCTTGTAACTGATAGTTAATTCTTTTCTTCTTTTCAGGTACAATGGCTTCTACCATGGAGATGGAGAATCAAAAGACAGAGATGAAGATGCTTCAATCGAAGAACAAAAACCCCAAGGCAATGATGGGTTTACTCATACTCCTTTGCTTTCTCTTTCATCCATGTGTACCTTTCTTTTCAAGTAGATGTACTTTATTTTTTAGTTACATCCCATGGCTTGTGTGGGACACATTTGATGCTCCTTGTGAATAAAACATTGAATTTTATAAATGAGTTGTATATTTCCTTGTGCATTGTATCTTTTTTTGTATGGATTATATAATGAACTAAACAACCTAGTAACATAATTGAATGTCTTAATCATGAAGGAAATAACATTGATAGGAACTTGTAACATTTACTAATGAACTTTGATTTCCTGTAATCTTCATTTCTGTGTGTTGCTTCAAAAACTCAACACTTCACCTAATTTGTATTTTTTTGTCTTCATCAAGAAAACACAGTTGTGCTTTGGGGATTTTTGTTCTTTTACTAAAGATGACATGAAATTACAGACTATGTGATCTGTTCTATTTTGAGACAACACACATAACTACATATTTCACTTAATCATTAATTAATTCAGCAATAACTAATAACATCAAAACTTCCTTAGCTTAGGTATACTTCACCCAAGACTTTTCATCATAACGATGAAGTTTCAAGTTGCCCATTTTTGCACAAGTGCAAAAATTGTCAACAATAATCCTTTTTCTTTCGAGGTAACACCTTTTTCATCTTTTCACCAACACCCTTCATCATTTCAACCTTTTCCCTTTCTTTCCTCTGTAACTTTGTCCCACATCTAGCTTCTTTGGTAATTCCCATTTTACAAGTGCCCGAGCAATTCTAACTTCAAAATATCAATCTTAACAATCCTTAGACTTACAAATTAAGTTCTAAATCCATTCAATGGCACTTTATAGACAGAGAAGACAAGGAATTTCATCAAAAATGATAAAAAAATAGCACGTTTCTAAGAGTCTTAGAGCAAAAATGGCAGAAAAACAAATGCAATGCACAACAACCATTGATTCTACCCTTTTCCACTTTATTTTATAACCGTCCACATGTTTCCTTAGCACAACTATAAAGGATAAGTACAGGGGAAATTTTACAAACAAGCGCGAGCCTTCCACGTGCCATGGGCCCAAGAAAAATACATTTTGGCCTTTGAAAAGTTTGAGTGTAAAAAGGAGCCAGCGGAATCCTCCATGTGTCTCAATGGTGCACTTTGAGATAGTCCCCAAATGAAGAGACCCCAAACAAGCTCAAGTTCTCCACGTGTCTCGGTATGATAGAGTTTGTTAAAAATTGAGGGTTTCAAATGAAGGCACCATGTGTTAGGGTCTCGAGACATTTTTCTTTAGCTATTGAAAATTCCAAGCAAAGGCCATGGTGATCGGAAGCCTCCAAGTGTCCTCCTGGCACTTATTTAAAATAAAACTTAGGGGTCAATCCCCAAACATGCGTGGTCCCTCCACATGTCCTAGGCCTTTCAAAATTTCTTTGGAAATTTGAAGTATAGAGCGGAGCCGACGGAAGCTTCCACATGTGTCCTAGTCACAATTTTTAAGGTGGGACCCTAAGGTGGATCTTCAAATGAGTGTCTGTCCTCCATGTGTCCATGGTCCACCAAAATTGTACCAATCACATAAAAAATTGTCTAAGTCTGGGAAAGGAAACATAAACCTCCACTTGTCCCCCCAGCGCAACTCCAAGGCCAAACCAAAAAGTGATTTTTCAGATGAGCATCGACCCTCCATGTGGAAATTTTTTCTGTTGAAGTGAGCCTTATATTTTTTAAAGTGCCCCGTGAAACCACATCTAACCAGAAAGGGCCACATTCCCACTGATGATGAGATATGAATTCACAGGGAAAAATACACCTGTCAAACCGTAAAATGCTGGAAAATCACATTTTGAGCCCGAAAATGAATCTTTGTTCACAGATAGAGAGTTTGGAAATGATATAACACCCAAATGTGATCCTCAAGCTGAATCCAATCAAATTTCCATAGATATTTGGGACACAAATGATAGGAAAAAAAACGTGACTATGGAAAATGGAAGGAAAGATAAAACTTGAGTTTTACGCCCAAATTCTGAGACTCTTTCATATGGACAGAGGAGTGAAAAAAATTATGGAGTTTTAAGTGATCCTTGACCAAATAAGGGATTGATCATGGCAACCAAATGGAGAACAAAGTTTTCATGCATCAAAATGGGGAGATAGAAAGCATGATAGAGTCCGTAAACTAAATAATTTCAATGAAAAATAGGATGAGACTAATTTCAGCACCAACATCACCCACAAAACCTCTTTGCAATTAAAGTTTCAGGTTTCCATAGCATATATGACATCGAGACTTTTCCAATGGTGCCAAATTTGGTGGATTTCAAGCACTATGTCGAAAGATATGTTCATTTGAATGTTTGAGTCTCTCTCAGGCCCGCTGGCCCACATACAATTGAGGCTTGACACGTGTCTCCTTAGGCATCAATGGAGGCGTGGCTCATTTTTTCACTTTATGAATTCTCCGGGCAAAAAGTTCAAACTTCCTTCGATGACCTTCCTTCTCACTTTGACTTTTCGACATGGCCACGTGTCGAGCTGGCGCTAGTTTTGGGACTAGTTTTAGATTCAATCTTTGGAGGTATGCCGAAGAGACACATGGCACCTTCCATAGCTTTCTCAATTTCCTTGTGTTTTTGGCTAATTCCTTTTGCTTAGTGGGGCCAAAATTCTTACCCTCAACATGTGAAGGCTTGGTGCTTGTTTGAAATCCCGTTCAAAATTTAACTTCTTAAGTGGCATCGTCGACACTTGGCTCTTTCCCCAAGTTGCTACCTTCTTCGCTTTGACTATTCAACCCTCAACTCTGTCCCTTTTTTGGACCTAAGAAACATGGTGAGCCTGTGCTTGTTTGAGTCTCTGCTTAGGGTCCCACTTTTGAATGTGTGTCGTTGAGACACTTGGCAACTTCTACTAATTCTTCCATACTTAGCCAATTTTGGCTCACTCTGAATCATTAGTGAAGCCCAAACCCTTTGAATCTTTTCCATTTCTCTCCTTTGAGCCTCTTATTTTCTTTGACATTGTTTACTCCTTCCCTAACCCTGATCCTCTATTTTAGATCCCATTTGTAACTTATTTATTGGATTTGAAACTTGGGCTCGCATGATGGAGCCATCCTTTGGATTTCTTCCTGCACAGGGTCATGTTTGATAAATTTCTCTCAAGGGAAAAATTGAGATAACAATTTGGTAACTCAAGGATGTCTCTCTGCTAGATGGAGAGATTAGTTACAATTCTTCACCATCCAATCTAGCCAGTTGGAAGGAATTGATACTTGTGAACCTTATTATTAGGTAAGGGCCACTCCAAATGGCATCAAACTTGGAATTCTTTCCTAGTTTTCTCGATCAGCATCCCATTTTAGAACTAATTACCCTTCTTAAAAGGTCCTTGTTCTTGCTTTCTTATCAAATGTCTTCTTGATCAATACTTGATCCTTCTCCATGACCTACATTACATGTTCTCTTGCCTCTCTTACTTCCATCAACTCTTCATACCTAATTTCCATAGGTTCAAAATTTGCTATCTCCAATTGTTTCATGACCTCCAAAATGGGAAACTCTAATGATATGTGCAAAGACTACCTCTTTCCATATATAAACTTGTAGGGGGAGTTTCCTATGGACCTTTTGGATGTGATCCTATCAGCCCATAGAGCTGATTTGAGCTTTGTATGCTAAGTTCTCCGATTTTCATCAAGAGTATTTGATAATCCTTAATAGGTTCTTATTTGTGGAATTTTCTTGACCATTACCTTGAGGGTAATAGTTTGATGAAGTGTTAAGGTACACACCATTCTTGACTGCCCATTTAGTGATCCTTGTACTAAGGAATGCCAATGCATTATCTAATATAATAGTGGAAGGGACTCCAAATCTAGTGGTTATTCCTTCATAGAAATCCAAGATGTTGATTCATTTGCTTCTTTTAGTGCCACTTCTTCAGTCCACTTGGTGAAATAATCTGTTGTAGTAAGTATCCACTTGTGGCCTTGGATTGAATTTGGGTTAATCATCCCAATGAAATCTAGTCCCCACTGTATGAATGGTTGATCCACTGAAATGGGATGAAGGGGCAGGGCTACTAGCTTCTCCTTTCTTGTGAAGAATACACACTTTTTACACTTCTTCATCTATGAGTAGTAATCCCTAAACATGTAGACCAATAATAACAAGATTTCATGATCTTGAGAGCTATTACTTGAGGAATAAAGTGGCCTCTGCTTCTCCATCATGGAACTCATGCAACACTCTCTCAATTTGACCTATCTCAATGCACCTCAATTAAACATTTTGATAACATTTTAAACAAGACACCACCAACAAGCACATATGGAATGGCTCGTAGTCTCAAGTATCTCCTTTTTTCTTTGTTCTATTCTAGGGGGCACAAACCTATTTGGAGGTAATGCACCAAGGCTAGGGTCCAACATGTAGTATATGCATCATTAGCTAGTTGCTCTTGATCATTCTGTAGAAATAGGACAGACCTCTTTTCCACCCACTGACTCACCCTATTGTTTGGAGGTGATCTGTTCACATAAACCCTTGCCTCAAACCAGTTTGGTCACCTTGATTTCAATGTCATATTCCATTACCCGAGTGATCCAACCTGATCTTTTCTCATTCAAGTCCTTGTTTAAGAGAAAATCCTTAACACCAGGATGGGATACTATTAGTTGAATCTTATTATTCGAGACCAATTGTTTGAACTTCTTCAAGATCCTAATAACAACAAGGACATATTTTTTAATGAACGAGTATTTTACCCCATATTCCTCCAAGTTTTGGCTAAAGAAGGCTATGGGATGTTCTAAACCTTCTTTGTTGGGCTGGACCAAGATAGATGAGATGGTGTCTGACCCTCTGAAATAATATAGCATGAAGTCTTTTGAGAAGTTTGGATTAATAAGAGTTGGATTCTATGATATTGTGAGCTTGATGGCCTCAAAAATCTGTTTGCCTTTATTTGTCCATTTAAATACAAGAATATTCTTTAACATCATTGTTAAAGGATTCAAAAGAGTGGAAAAATTAGGTACAAACTCGTGAACAAAGTTTATCCTCCCTTAAATCATTAGGTAGACATTTTGTGTTGTGGGAATGGAAGTGTATGGATGGCTTCCACCCTTTCAAGATAAATTATCAACCCTTCTCTTGAGACAATGTGGCCAAAAATTTTCCCCTCATGATCCAGGAACACACACTTCTTTGGGTTCATGTGATACTCCAAACCTTCTACACCTCTGAAACACCTTCTTGAGGTGGAAGAGATGGTCTGCAACATTCTTTGATAAGATGGTGATATCATCTAGATACACTAGGACAATATTGTTGATTAGGCCTTTGAATTACATGTCCATAACTTACTGAAATGTTGCTCTAGTATTTGATAGTCCAAATGGCATATTCTTATAAGCATATTTGCCAATTTGGTGGTGAAGGTTATCTTGAACTGATCTTCCTCCTTCACCATTATCTGGTTATAGCTTGAGTATCCATCTAGCAATGAAAACCTCTCAAGAACTAGCTATAACATGTAAGATTTGTTCCATTGATGGAAGTGGATAGTGGTCCTTGAGTGATGCTCTGTTCAGGTCACAAAATTCACACATAGTTTGATTTCTCCTTTTTATTTCCCAAAGGCATCAAGTTTGCAACTCAACTCAAACACTTGATGGGAAAGATGATACTGGCCTCAATTATCTTGTTCAACTCTTTCCTCATGAGAGGATCAATGTGAGGATTTATTAGCCTCTACTTTTGTCTAAAGGGCTTAGATCCTGGGTCCAGCTCGATAGTGTGTTATGTCAGCTTTAGGATGAAACCTCTTAAATCTTTGTAAGTCCAGGAAAAGATGTCTGGGAGAATTCTTGAAAAAGTTGAATAAACTAATATTTTTCTTAGTGAGTGCTTACCTTGCCAATTTGTAACATTTTTCCTTCTTCTATGAAAATGGGCTCTGAATCCTTGCCCTTTACCTGAATATTTTCCTTCTCCTTTCAAATTGGTCATTTGGGTTAAAGATTGATTCTAGAGTGACAAGACCCTTTGATAGTTTGTTGTCCTCCTTAGCTGCACCACTTGATCGCCATACTGCTGCTCTAATCTGTCTTGGTTCCTGGAGGAGAAATTGTCTTCTTCTTGTAGAATGGTTACAATTTTTTGATCATTTTCAAATACTTTCCAACTTGTGTTGTTGTTTGGGAAAGCTAGCCTCGTAACCAACTTGATATGGGGCTGAGATTTATCACTATTGATACTCTCCATAACATCAAAGGCTGCCCCAATCACTACCAATCTATCTGGTACTTCATTCTTCTTCCTTGGGATGGAATTGATGTTGAATACCTCAAAATCCTTGATGAGGTCCCATACCAGTTCTTGTAGGTCTTTAAAAGGTCGTTCTTGGCAGCATTTTGTCATCGGATCTAATTAGCAACTAGCTCATTATTCAAAACACTTGTAAGTTCTTTATACTCATTTTCATTGCCTAATGCAGTCCATGGACTAAAGCCTCATACTTTGTTGTGTTATTTGAACAAGAAAATTGGAAATAGAAAGTTAAGTAGTATTTCATACCTGTGGGGAAACAAGCATATCTCCTCCTTTGGTTCTATCATCACCAATCCAGCACTATGATAATTCTTCACCGGGAACTCCTTGTGCTATGATTATTTACTAAAGTAAAAATTTTAGTTTGGTGGATGTAATCTAGAAACACAACAACAAACATAACACAAGAATACCATAGACTATGATAAGAAGGAATGATGATAAATCTGAAATATAAGTGTAAATTATAATATAAACATGAAATTGTTACAATGTCATCCATGAGGTACTTCAAGTGTTACTGACTTTGCTTGCCTTCCAACAATAACTATGGGAGAAACTTCACAATTACACCTCTTAATTGCTTCTTTAACACACCTTCAAAATGATGGCTTCCTTTACACACTTACTCATACAATATTTCTCACTACTTCCCTCTATGCTAAATGAGGGGGTGGCCTCTATATTTATAGAAATTCCAAGCTTATCCATCTTATCTCTAAGATAGGATAGAAATATACTACGACAAATAATATTCCATACCTTAACTCTTATCTCGTACATGTAAGCTTATCTTTTAAGATAAGATAAACCTTATCATTTCACATGGGTTCCACATTTTTAGACTTTTTACAAATAAAATACACAAAATATTTATGACCTCACTCCTTGTCCTTATTACCAATATAATATTTCTAATTCCTAATCATGTAGACCCTACTTCTCTACTTACCCTAAATTTGACATTTTAACATTACCGAACCACTTACGACAAATATTTACTTTTTACCACAACATTCCTATTGTACTTCTAACTATTACCATACTATACATTATTGGTGGCATTGTACCGGTAGTGCCATTATTTTCTATCGGACGCTACTACTAATTATACTTAACAACATCCTATTCCTAATACACACATTAATGAAATAGAAATTACGGAGGAAAATTTTAGTGTCCACATCTTCCCCTTCCTAGCTTCTACTTCATCCTCGAGGTAGACTATTCTCGGTGCTTGAAAATCTTTAACTTGTCATGGGTTGACCCATTTCGTGATGGGAGTGCCATCCGATTCCTCCAATCGGTATGTACCATTTAATGCACAATGCTATTTTATAGGGCCCCATCCATTTTGGAAGAAATTTTCTTTGTCTCCTTTTGATGTATCTAGAATCATATACTAGAACCAAGTCATTCACATGAAATGGAGACCAACGGATTTTTGATCAAAGTATTCCATCTACTTCATTTTCTTATTATAGCTTGTATCCTTCCTTCACTATTCCCTCATTTCCTCTAGTAAATGAAGATGTACCAACCTTTCTTTTACTAAATCCTTTCATCCATCCTTTCATTTTTCATAACTCTCATAGTGGGAATATCAAACTCAATAGGAAGAACTGGATCAATGCCATAAGCTAACCGAAATGGGAGTATCATGTTGTTGACTTTGATGTTTGCCCGATATGCCCACAATTTGCATGAATCCTTTTATCCCACTTAAGTACCTACAAGGCTACATCTTTGCTAGAATTTGACACAATACAAAATTTGTTCATTCCACCTATCCATTTATGCTTGGATTTTATGTTGTTGACTTCCGTGCTTAATAGAAAACTTGTTGACTAGGGCTTCTACCACCTCATTAATGAAGTGGCTTCCTTGATTTGTTACAATTTCTAATGGGCAACCAAATTTGGTGACAATGCATTCATATATGAACCTTGCCATTTCATCCATGGAAGTTTTTTCAATGGCCTAGCTTCAACCCACTTGGTTAAATAATTGGTGGCAACCACAATATACTTATTTTGGTGTGGGGTAGTTGGAAGTGGACCTACAATATCTATTCCCCACTTTTCAAAGGGACCAAGTGGAAGAATAGGGCATAATGGAGCTAATGAAGTCTTACGGTTACCATGTGTTTGACAAATATCACATGTCTTACAATAATTATAACAATATCTAAAAAGAGTGGGCCAGTGATAACCTGCATCTAAGATCCTTCTTGTTGTAAGTTGTCTAGAGAAGTGTCCTCCACATGTACCATTATGGAATTATTCTATCAGCTCCTTCCCTTGATCATGTCCAACTACCCTCTTGTACTATCCATCAGGTCCTATTCGAAATAATACTCCATGCAAAATAGAATATGGATGAATGGCTTGAGTAATCTTCCTCTTAGTCTTTGCATTGGAACCATCAAGAAACTTGAATTCATTCAGGTAATTCCAAATATCTATGTATTCACTAGGGATTGTGTCAACGGATAACAATGTTGCATCTATGAAATCATCATCATCACAAGATGAACCTAAAACCTCATAGGCTCGAGAGAGTGCATCTGCATTGACATGATTCTTCCCCGGCCTATCTATAATATCAAATTAAAATTCTTGTAGAAAAATTATCCATCTTGCTATCCTCCCTAATGGTTAGCTTATTTACAATATATTTTAGAGCACGATTATCTATTACAACTATAAATTTCTTCCCTAGCAAGTAATTTCTGAACTTCTTTATAGCAAAAATGATAGCTACAACCTCTTTTTCTATTACAGTATAATTTACCTCAACACTGCTCATTTGTCTACTCCCAAAGTAAACTGGATGATCATTCCCATTTTCATCCTTTTGGCTCAAAGTACTTCCTAGTGCTGCATCTGAGGCATCAGTATACACAATGAATGGCTTGCTCCAATCTAGATTCTTTAAAACAGGTGAAGACACTAGGGCTTCCTTTAGTTGTTCAAAAGCTTCATGCGCCTTATTTCCTAGTTCATAAGTAACATCCTTCTTCAAGAACTAGGTTAGTGGCTATGTAATCTTTGAGAAATTCTTGATGAACCTTCTATAGTAACCCACATGGCCTAAAAATGATCTCAACTTACTTCTATTCATAGGAAATGGTAATTCTTTGATTTTTGAAAACTTTATCGGGATATATACCAATACCATCTCTACATACAACATGCCTTAAAAAACACCTTTAGAACATCCAAAGACACACTTTGTAGGGTTTAGTGAGGCTTGTGCTTCATCTAACCTATGAAATTCCATCTCCATCTAGTGTAGGTGGTCCATCTTTCTCCCATAGATGTAAAAATCATCCAAAAATACTCTGATGAAGGTCCCAATGTAGGGTTCAAACACCCTATTCATCAAACACTAGAATGTTTCGGAGCATTACACAACCCAAAAGGCATAACTCTATAAGAAAATGTTCCCCAAGGAGTGGTGAACGTGGTCTTCAATTGATCTTTCTCCGCTATATGAACTTGGTTATATCCACTATATCCATCAGCAAAACTATAGCACTCTTGGCAGCTACTTCATCCAAGATCTGATTTGAGAATGGAAGAGGGTAATGATCCTTCTTTTTTGCCTTATTGAGCTTCCTATAATCAAAACAAATGCATAGCTTCCCATTCTTTTTTATTGAGATCATAATGGGAGAAACCCATTCTAAATTCTCCACAGAAAATATGAATCATGCATTAAGCAACTTATCTATTTCTTCTTTTACAGTCTTGGAAAAATTAGGATTCATTCTATATGGAATTTTATTTATAAGCTTAGCACCATCTACCGATTCAATAGAATGTTCTACCCAACTTACTTGATGGAGTTCCTTGTAATCAAAAGTGAATAGGTGTATGTACCTTCAAAAGGACTAGAAGTAGGATTCCTTCTCACTCATCACAACATCACCAATCTTTATTTGTTGGAGATGATCAACAATTTCTTCTTCGATAATCTTATGGTTCATGAGTTGGTGTGAATGGAAGGATATCCATGACCGAAACATCAACCTCACTTTCTTCATGTTTTGTTTCACTTCACTGGTACTAGAGTAATCAGAGGATGTCCAATCATCAATTTCATCACTTAAATCCACAGGTTCTACCTTATGATGCCGAGGGATCACATTTATCTTCACCCTCTCTCTGCCACATCCAAGTGTCATGAAGCCTTCATTCCAATAGTTTCTTACATGAAATATCCTTAGCCATGGCCTTCCCAACAACATTGGGTATGCAACAGTACCATTTTTCATCACCTAAAAGTCTACCACACATTCAACACACATAATAGATATTGCCACATTTGAAACAACACCTTCTAGTTTATTTTTTCCTTTATTTAATTACCTTAACATAAGTGTTGAGGGGTGATCAATTTTAAACCCAACATATTCATTATAGACTCAGTCATTACATTAACTGTAGCACCTCCATCAACTAAGAGATCATGAATTGAAATACCATTTCATAATACCTCAGCTTATGGAGCATAGGGATCCGCCTCTGCCTCCAAAATAGGGACCTCAACCTCCTTCCTTCATCAAGCATTGAGTCCACTTCGCATCTCCCACCTCTTCTTAGAAGACATAGCCAAGATTTGACCATATTTAATATTTACAGGCCTTTTAGATAGATCTTCTAAGATGGAGTATGGTCCTTGTCCCTGTGAAATTAAAAATCCTACACACCTAACTTTCTTCTCCTATGTTTCTTACTAGTTTCTCCTTTCATCTTCTTAGGATCATTTCCATCTTGGTTATCTTTTTCTTTCTTTCTTTTTGTTACAAACACATCTACTTCATTATTTATGCTCTTATCTACTACATCAAAAGAATTCACATGTTTTTTTCTTTATCATTATCTCTTATACCAGATGTAGAAGCTCTATCTAGAAAATTATACTTATAATGACCCTTTTTATGACAACCATAACATACAACTTTAGAAATATTTATTTTTGGACCTCTATCTCCTCCCTGAGAACTAAATTATTTTTCCTTGAAAAAGATTAATAGTTAACTGACCCATCTTCCTGAGTAGAACATCATACTCAATATATGTACTAGGAGAAATATTTTTGCTCACCAAAAGTGGTTGTGGATTCTAGACCAAAGGTGTTGGTGTAGGCTCTACCTTAGCAACAATTTCTTTGGGCTCTTCTTCCATGCTTTCTTCTTAGCCTTTTGTAATCTCCTTTGCTTGATCGAGGGTCACTAGGTGGTCATACTTCACTCGTTCTCGATATCTAGCTCATTCATCCCAAGAATAAAGTTCTTATAAAGGAGATTATCCATGTCCATTCATCAACCCATCAACCAATCCTTCCATTGGATCTCGGGCAGAGCTTCCTCTTAGCTCTAGAACACAAGCATGATAATCCCTTTATATTCTCCTTCTCTCCTTGGGATAGCTTTGTGATATTGATCATGAGATCTACATATTTCGTTGTTCACCAAATTCTTAAAGAAAACTTTTAGTTAATAAATCCCATGAGTTTTTCACATTATCACCTAGTGTTTCAAACCACCTAAGGGTGAACCATCTAAAAAGGTAGGAAAAATTCAGTCCATTGTTCCTTCTTATAATACCATTACAAATACAAGATCATTTAAACTTTGAATGAAAGAAAAGCATCTTCATTAGATTGGGCTAAAACTGAATCCTTCCCATTTTCAAAAGTAACCACAGTGAAATACCAACCCACAAGTACAATCAACAAGACTTATGTGCACAAATAATTGGAATCACTATAATAGAAAGTGAATTTACACCTTTCTACGGTAAAATAGAAATGACCATGGTAAACTATGGTAAAACTTGACTTACTGCGGTAAAAATGACTTTACTATGGTAAACACTATTCACACGGTAAAAAGTGAAGTTACTACAATAAATATTATTCATGGTAAAAAGTGGCTTTAGTGTGGTAAATACTATTCACCATAAAAAGTGACTTTACCATGCTAACTACTACGCACATTAAAACAAGTTTATCCCTCAAATGATTTCTGACTAAGTGGGAATATCTCTCCAGAAAATCCACCAACGAGGAATGGTCCAGCAACGGAACCAAAATGTCATCACCAATCCAGCACTATGATAATTCTTCACCGGGAACTCCTCATGCTATGATTATTTACTAATGCACAACTTTTAGTTTGGTGGATGTAATCTAGAAACACAACAACAAACATAACACAAGAATACCATAGACTATGATAAGAAGGAATGATGATAAATCTGAAATATAAGTGTAAATTATAATATCAACATGAAATTGTTACAATCTCACCCATGATGTACTTCAAGTGTTATTGACTTTAATTTCCTTCCAACAATAACTAAGGAGAAACTTCACAATTACATCTCTTAATGGCTTCTTTAACACATCTTCAAAATGATGGCTTCCTTTACACACTTACTCATACAATATTTCTCACTACTTCCTCTATGCTAAATGAGGGGGCTGGCCTTCTATTTATAGAACTTCTAAGCTTATCCATCTTATCTCTAAGATAGGATAAGAAATCTACTCGAATAATCATATTCCATACCTTAAATCTTATTTGTACATGTAAGCTTATATTTTAAGATAAGATAAACCTTATCATTTCACATGGGTTCTACATTTTTAGAATTTTTACAAATAAAATACACAAAATATTTATGACCTCACTCCTTGTCCTTATTACCAATATAATATTTATAATCCCTAATCATGTAGACCCTACTTCTCTACTTACCCTAACTTTTATTTTAACATTACAAACCACTTAGGACAAATATTTACTTTTTACCACAACATTCCTATTGTATTTTTGACTATTACCGTACTATACCTTATTGGCGGCGGTGTACCTGGAAGTTCCGTTATCTTCTATCGATGCTATTACTAATTATAATTAACAACATCCTATTCCTAATACAAACATTAATGAAATAGAAATTATGGAGGAAAATTTTAGTGTCAACAATTTCTTGCCTACTTCTTGAGCCATCAAAGAATAATTCCCATACTTCATTGTCATCTTTATGTTCTAGCTTAATGATATTAGGAAGAGGGTGATCCTCCTCATGTAGACAGTAGACTCCTAGCTCATATTCATCCATCTCTTTATAGGGTTCAAAATCATACCTCTTGTTTTCCCACTCATCGAGGGTCAAGTCTTGGATACACCCCACCTTGGTATCTCCTTCACAAGTGCTTGGGAGATACTCTTGATATAAGTGTGAACAATTGGAATTGATTGGGGGTACATAAGACTCAATATGGTAATCCGCAATGGGCTCAAATCTGATTGTGGCCTTAGCTCCATACCTTGTTCTAAAAATCATGTGAGACCAATCAGTAGACAAATAACATCCAATTTTGGTAGTGAATTCCCTAAACAAATACAACGTAAAATGTGGTGGCAAGTCTATGACTAATACATTTTACAATATAATCACATTTGGACATTCATACAATGTGAGGCTCAAATATTTGATGACTCCAATAGTTTTCATTGCTATCCCATCCAATTGCACTACCCCCTAGAGATGACTTCGTATTAAAGACCTAGTCGATCGGCTATTTTATTTTGTGTTACAGAGTTGCTTACTCCCGAATCAATCATGTAATTATATACCAAATTGTCCCCAATGATCAATGAAATATAGAATGGAGGGGGCTTCAAATTCTTACCTTGATATCCTCCATGGTTTCCTCCAGTCCGGGATGCATTGGTAAACACCTTCTCTTGTTGGTTAGGGGGAAGATATGAGCTCGACCAATGTGCCATAGCAGTATGTAATAGATCTCTATCCTGGAATGGCCAGTGACTCCAAAATTGAAATGTTCACATTTCTATTCTTCATTTTTTTCAATGATGTTATATGAGCTATCCTTTTTTGGCCCCTTGTCTACTACATTTTTCTCTTGCACATGGGTTGTTACAACTGGTGCCTGAGTGGGTTTGGAAGGTGGCATGGAATTGCTCTATATATTGGGAGGTGCATTTTGAGTGCCAATACCTTTGGAGTAATAGAGAGTTGAGGATTATATGACTTTGGTGATTGACCTTCTCAAATATTCGTTTTCTTGGACCGTGTATTGGCAACTACACTTTGAGAAGGGGCTTGATTCATACCACAGAAATATTCTCTGCCAATTTACAAGCATAGTTTCACTTGGAGATGCTTCTTGTTGAACTCCTTGTAAGTTATTTTCTTCTTGGCTAGACTCTTATGACACACCAATGGTCTATACCATCAAGGCATGTTTTAGTTCACCATTAAAACACATTGATTGGTTATGGGGATGATTGCATGGGAAACACCAATCATATTCTTGTGCCATATTGTTTTGTGTTAGAACCAAGGCCCTTGATGTTGAGGCTATGTTTGGATCATATGACTGGAAAGGCCTAGCAGTTTGAGGTTGTCCTTGGTTTTGGTTCTGATTTTCAGCTTGATCGGTGGCCTATTTTACTGATATGGGGGTCTAGCTTGATACTGAGTTTGAGGATGATATGGCCTAGAACTTTGAGCTTGCTACCTTTTGATAGTCACTAGCTCATTCCCTAGGTTTTGCAATTGTTTCATAACTTCTTGAAGCTCTTTTGAGGTGTTAGAGGATGAGGTGGAGGCTTCAGTTGAACTCTGATTCCTAGGAGTAGGTATAAGAGCTAATGTGGGTGTCTGACTAGTACTTGGATCTCCTAGTTCTGGGTATAGAGGCATGGGTGGCCTAGGAGAAAGTTTTCTAGCCTGAATTAAATAATTTTCAGCTCTTATGGAAATGTTATAAGCTACAGGTAAGGTGGTGCCTCCCATGGATTGAATCATTAAAGCAATATCAAAATTTAGAGCTCTAAGAAAGTATAAGAAAACACCTTTATCTATGGGCCTTACAGCCAATGGAATCCTATCCCATGTCCTTTGAAATATGAGGTTTAAATATCTCAACTACTCACTAGGGGCCCTCTTGATTGTTGTTAGTTGTTCCAACAAGGAAAAATTATCTCCCTTCTCTCCAAATTGATCATGAAGAGCTCTGGAAATATAGTCCCAATTTTGAATAGAGCCTTCTATTAGACTCTTGAACCATTATGATAATTTACCCTTGAGTGAAGAGCCTAGTAACTTGACTACAATTTCCATCTTAGTGATCTCATGAATTACACAGACATTTGCAATGTCTTGAATGTGGTCACTAGGAGAAATTGGTTTTCTCCAGTGAAATATGGGATGCTCTTTAATGTTGCCACTGGGACTGGATTTTGTGCATTGATGGGAAGTGGGATGCTGCCAGTGAAATTGACATAAGGATTTAGATGTGCCATCCTGATTGGTCTGAGAACCCTTGTTGATTGAATGAATGACCTACTAAGGGGAGGTGTTGAAAGGTTCTTTTTGGTGGAGATGGAGACCTCTGGGATCTTCTCCCTCTTCCCCTTTTGTATGGGAACAAGTATAGATAGAAAAATAGTCCCTCCTCTCTGGATCTTGACCTTGTTTGTATTCTTCTCATGAACTTGACAAGCTTTGACTATTGAAACTAGTAGATTTTTATTCTTTTGAGTCGCCACATGTGTAATTTAAAATCTTCTTGAAAGCTAAAATATATAGCAAGTGCACATCAATATTACTGTAATAAATAAGGAGACTACTTGCTCCCACCGGGCATGCCAAAAATATTAGTACAGAATCAAAGCACCCCTGGATGTCTGCAACTAGATGGGTTGAGACTCTCAGCGTGATTACACAATATGGAGCATCTCTCAAATTTTGGGACCTTGTGAGTTAAGAGAGCTCTCTGGATTAAGGTTGGTTCCTATTCCTCTATTCAGGTGCATGTAAATAAAATCTTGTAGAGGATCTACTCTAATCCTACTCTATCTTACCAAGGAGACATGGTTGAGAAGATATAATAAAATAAACCTAAGCTAACAAGGTGATGCACCAAAGGAATGTTAGACACTTGTTTTACAATTTAACATAGACCACAAAAATGCAATACAAACACCATGCACATGTAACCAAACTATAATGAGAGATCAGAAGGAAACAATGAAACACATGAGAGGGTCGAAAATCATCCAAAAACATATATTATTTCTCCAAAGTTGATATAGTACATTATAGTGGCCAAGAGGAAAAACTTAGAATTACAAATTGAATGGGGAGGTTAGGACTCCACGAACTCATCTGCAGACTAAAGGAGAAGGGAGGGTGTAAAACAGAAATGTCCAACCCTTTACAATGAGCCTCCTTTCTTTTATAAATTCAGCATAGAGAGAAGAAGGAGAGAGAGGTGGGAAAATGAATTTGAAGCTTAGCTACTGGCCATCAATGCCTCTACAAATCCACCCCAAATCTATCATGTCCACCACTTTGTGTCTGCTCGGTGTGTTAAAGAAGGGAGAGCGGTAGATCGAATCAAATCAGATCTAGTGGTCGAGTAATCATAATCTTCATATTAATGGTTTGAATACATTTCCCCATTTTTCACCCACCAAACTTCTTTTACAATTAAAGTTTCAAGTTTCCATGGGGTAGTCGAGGTCGAGACCTTTCCAATGGTGCCGAATTTGTTAGATTTTGGGCATTGGGTTGAAAGATATGTTCATTTCAATGTTTGAGTCGGGCCCATACAAAAATGGTGAAAACCAGTGAGCAAAACGGATCCAAGGGCCTAAAATTCACTTTTTTCCTTTTGGCACCCAAAAACAAAAATGCAAAAATTTCCCTGCAACCCTAATTTTCACTTTTGGCAAGAAAAAACACCTTCGGACCCGACGGTCCACTTTTTCCATTTTGGGCAAAAAGTATCTCCCAGGCCAACTGGCCCACATATAATTGAGGCTTGACACGTGGCTCCTTGGGAATCAGCAAGTGGAGGTATAGCTCATTTTTTAACTTTACGCCTTCTTGGGGAAAAAATTTCAAACTGCCTTCGATGACCCGCTTTCCCGCTTTCACTTTTCAACATGGCCACATGTCGAGCTGGTGCTAGTTTGGGGACCACTTTTGGATTCAATATTTTGGGGTGTGATGAAGAGACATGTGGAGACTTCCGTGGCTTTCTTATTTTCCTTGTGTTTTTAGCTAAGTCCTTTTGCTTGGCAGGGCCATAAGTCTGACCCAAGACACATGGAGGCTTTGCGCTTGTTTGAAAGCCCGCTCCAAATTTTACTTTTGAAGTAGCACCATGCTGACACTTGGCTCCTTCTACTAACATGATTATGCTTTGAATATTCAACCCCCAACTCTGTCACTTTTTTGACCTCACACACATGGTGAGCCCATGCTCATTTGAGTCTCCGCTCAGGGTCCCACTTTTGAATGTGCATCGTTGAGACAATTGGCAACTTCCGCTAATTCTTCCATACTTAGCCAATTTTGGCTCACTCTGAATTATTTGTGAATCCTGAAACCTTTGAGTCTTTCTCTATTTCTCTTGTTTGAGCCTCTAGTTTTCTTCGACACTATTTTCTCCTTCCCTGATGCTCTTCCTCCATTTTAGAGCTCGTCTGGAACCTATTTCTTGGATTTAAAATGTCGGCTCACAAGACAAAATTGTCCCTTGGATTTCTTCCTGCATAGGGTCATATTTAGTGGAGAACCACATCACCCCCAAATTAATTTATGGATCTACTTTTCCAAGGTAGGGTCATTTTGTGTGATTTGCATAACATTGGATCATTCCCCAAGATGTGGGACTTGTAAATGGAAATGATCCTCGAGACAAGGTTTGTTCCTCTTCCTAAACTAGCTACCACAAGCTATTCTAGTGTAGTCAAGCTAACCTAATCCTAATCTAACTTCCAAGGAGACAAGGAGAGAAAGAAAACAAGGAAAATTAGAGCCTACACTAAAACGGTGATACACCAGAGAAGGAAAACTGTGAACATCTAACCAAACTACCATAAAAAAAGGGAGGTGAGCAATGGAGAGGATCAACAACTGCATCACAGGCTAAAGATCAGATTCACATAGAAAACATTTCAAACCCAAGAAACATGGCTCAAGATTTGCAAATGAACATCCAAAACATGCACAGGTACCCTATAATGAAGAGAGGCAAGAAGAAACAACCAAAAAGAGAAAAGGATGGACAAATGCATCACAAAACATGTTTTTATTGCTTTAGAAGTTTACACAGAACATCATTTATGAGAAAGAGAAAAAACATCATTTACAGAGCAGGGGAGGAGGTTTGAACTCCATTTTTGACCCTATGGGAGGAAGAGAAGGGGAGAGAGAGAAAATGAACAACCTTTGAATGTGCCCCTCTGTTACAATATATAGAAATAATGGGAGAGAGAGAAGAGGGAAAAGTGAATCCTGCTCCAACCACCCTGAGATACGCATTGAATCCTATTTTGAAATCTCTACCACTAAATAACAATGCCTTCTACAAATCCACCCACAATATGTCACTTCTGGTTCCCTGGTGGATCAAATCGAATCAGATCTGGTACTTGAAGAGATCAGATTTCACGTTAATGGGCTAGAATAATTTTCTTCATTTTTTACCTACCAAGGCCTACAATTTTTTTATCTTTCCATGGCATAGAGGACATCGAGACGCTTCCAATGGTGTAATATTTGAAATATTTCGAGCTCTAAGTTGAAAGATATGCCCCATCAAAGTTTGTATTAGGTTCGTACCAATGGGTGGGAAAACCAGTTTGAAAAAATGGGTCTCCTTTTAATATGGGGCACGTCATGGCATTTCCAGATGGGAAAAAAAAATGGTTTTGGGTTCACTATTCATATTTTCCCCCTTTTCTATAAAAATGCAAAACTAGAAAAACCCACGGCCCTGAAGCTCCACCTGGATACGTGGCACCCTTTGGTTGGTTGGGGAGATGCGCTTTCATCTTTATCTTTGTGCCTTTTTGACAAAAGGAAAATTTTCACCTTTTCCTCCGACTCCCCACTTTGGCTTTGACTTGGGTTCAAACATTGACTTTTTCCTTTGGGTGGAGCTGCGGGCCATTTTACAACTTTTGGCTAAGTCTTTTTTGGCGGGGTATATCTGTTGACTGGGACACGCATGACATCCCGACACTCATTTGGGCTTCCCTTTTTGGATTCATCTTTAGAGAAGTGTCATTAGGACACATGGTTCTTTCCACTTCCTGGCCTATACATTGACTATTCAACCAACTCTGCCCCTTTTTGAGACTGGACACGTGGCTGCACCGTGCTTGCTTGAAAGCTAGGTTCAAAATTTTCCTTTGGAGGACCATCGAGTTGACACTTGTCAACCTTCACTAGTCTGTGTATTTTTCAATGGTCCTTACTTTTTAGAGTTTAGGCTACGTGGTGGGCTTGCACTCATTTGGGTCTCCACCATGGGACTAACTCTTGGAGAAGCACCATACTCGACACTTGGCATTCTCCACTTACACTTTTATTACTTATCAAATTTTTTAAGCCCACCCTATCCACCTTTTGACCCTATGTTTGACCATTTTCTACGTGGAGGGCTGGCACAAGTTTGAGTCTCACCCTGGGCTTCCTTTCTAGATTTTGCACTTATCTAACACCTCACATGCTCTCTCTAGTTGAAGAATTTTTAACACCCCACAACTTTTGGGACTCGGATGCATGGAAGCCTTGCACTCATTTTGTGCTTCCCTTTTCGATTCACCTTCGAGAAGATTCGTTAAGACATGTGGTCCCTTCATGGCCTCCTCCATACTTAGTCATTTTTGGACCTTTTCCGAACTGCGTTTGAGCCCGAGGACTTGGATCTTTTCCGCTTCTTCCCCTTCTTACTCGTGGTTCCTTGCGGCACATCCCCTTCTATTTTTACCCTATTATTCCATGGTTGAGTCTACCTGTAACTTGAAGAATGCATCTAAGACATGGACACGGATTTTAGAGAGTCATTTATTTTTGTAAAGGTCCTTTAATCTTTCTCAGCCCCCCCGCCACCATTGTAGAGTCCCTCTACGACCAATTTTCAGATCTAAATGAGTTTTCTCAGTTCTTTCTATGTATGTTTGGGGTCGTGGTTGATCCAATATTTTTCCCCAGGGACGAAATATGGATAATATCTTGTTTGATCAATTTTTCCGAGGGTGAAATTGAGATAACAATTCTTTAAGTATGAATGTTATTTAAGTTGAATGAAAAGGGAGGTATGATATTTTGACATTATTGGTAATACGATTTGGATGAGATAAATTTCATTTGGGTATGCTTATTACTCTCCTATTCAAATGATGTATAAGAAGGAATGGATAGATTTTTTTTTATAATATAGACTTCTCCTTGTTGCAATATTGTTTTAATTGAGTGAATTGATGAACCACAACTAATTATACCCTTAAAAATAGTTATATAAGTGAAAATGAAAGTGAAAAATTGGTAAAATTAATGAATACATCAATTCATGCATTACTATGATTACTTAGTTCTATGTAAAATAAATACTCACAATTTTACAATTGCAATAGTTACTTTGTTTCCCTCTATTTTCCTATTTCCAAGTTTCAATGGGAAACTAAATTAAAATAATACATACATACATATAATATATATATATACATACATATATATGTATATATATATATATATATATATATATATATATATGTTAATAAAATACTTAGTTATTTTTAAAAAAAAAAATAAATAAAAAAAAAAAAATATAGGAAAATCATTAATAAATATTAACATGTTCATTTTAATAATAAATATATAATATATATATATAATATATATAGGTTATATTCATAAATATATTAATGCCTTTAAGAATTTAAACTTAATATTAAAAATGTAAATTCTAATCTCACACCTTAGTTGGATAAATAGTTAATAAAGGGAAAAAGTAGATTAATAAAAATATAAAATAACAAAATAAGGCTTGATTGTAAAGTGAATAGCAAAAATAGCTAAAGGAAATAAATTTTAATGAAAAGGGAGATGCATGTGTCGGTTTTGTGTTTGGGTTGCGGCCACATTTGTTTTTGTTTTGTAATAAGGTTGGGGGGGCGCTGACCCCACCCCCAACCCATATTAAAATATGGGGGGTAGGTCCTTCCTTGCTCCCATTAATTTACAACCCCTCCCCCACCACATTAAAACAAATTTAACCTACTAACTAAAGGAAAAAAAAAAAAGCCATGCCAATGTTCATCTTTAAGTCACTTTCTTTAATCTCTTACCTGCACATACCTTAGGTCGCGGCCAAGGTTTTATTTCAGCTGCTATTTTAATAAAGGTAAATAATACATACATTATACATTTGACTCTGTTGTTTATCTTTATCCTTACCTTTGATTGTGTACCCCATTTGTGGTGTGGTTTTACCCATTTTTTATTCAAACTTTTTAAAAAAGAAATCTAGTTGTAGGCCAAATAATATATAGTTTCAAGGTTCTATTTGTGACAATTCAAAATGAATAAAATAAATACATATATATATATACATATATATATATATATATACAATATATAATATATATATTGTGTAAATGTATATATGTGTTCACATATATATAAACATTCAAATGATTCATATACATTTTATATATTCGGCCTGCAACTTAATATTTTTTTTTAAATTAGAACAAAATGGGTAAATTGACCCAAATGGGGTAGGAATCAAAGGTAAAGGATAAGAAAACAAAATATTTTTAGAAAATAAGCAAACCCTTGGAGAGGGAATGCTAAAACTAACTCCTCTTGTGAGCAATCACCAAGAGCTTGATCTTCTTCCATGTCTCCATCTTCTTGCCTCCTTCCTTAACCTGCAAATCCAAACAAGAGAAATGAGAGTTTTGTTTTAGAAAATGAATATATGAAATTCCATAAGGATTTCTAGGGTTACTTTTGTGTAACCTAGATCTAAGAGAAAATTTGGATCTAAGGGTGTAGGATAAACCCTACATCACTTAAGTGATGGGGTATTTATGTGGGAATGAAATAAGTAAAAGATGGGTGTGTTTTTGTAAATGGGGCCTAAGGGGGTTTGGATTTATTGTATACCTAGAACTTATGGAAAAGAAATTTATAACAATGTGCATGTCTTTAACAATGCAAGAATACTATCCTAGTATGAATTAATATAACATTTTGTGCCTCAAATAAAATTAATTTAAATGGTATTAATGGAGTTATGATTTGAAAAGCTAATGAAGATTATTTAAATAAAACTTTAGAACCTTGTTGGTGAAAGAATTAAAAACGTAATATTAATTTGGAAAATTGAGGTAGTCTTAATTAATCGATATTTTTTTCTGATGCCTTGTAATTATTTAATTTTTTTAACCTGGATTAGATTAAATCTCGGTTAATGCCTTTTAACCTTTAAATAAAATTATTCCATAATTTTTCCTAGTTTGCTATCGGGTTTTACGGGGATTTATGTGGGAAAAATGTGGTCGTTACACTTGGTATAGAGTCATGGGTTCAACGCTTGGATCTGGGCCGAATTAGAAACTCATAAACCAGTTAACAGAATTTGAACCGCCATAATTAAAATAATAAAAAATAAATAAAGTTGTTTGAATTATTGTACTCACCTAGTGGCGTTTCGTTGAACCCGGGTAGCTAAAAATGTTAAATTAAATTGTTATTCTTGTGAACTTATGGTGTATAGGAACTCAATTTCCTTGCTAAGATGTTGGTTGATAAGCCTTAAGTTATTGTTTTTAGTCATGTGATGTGATGACCAAATTGAGAATCTTCCTTGTTGGAATGATAAATTTCATGGTGTGATTCTTGTGGTTTGACATTAGTGGTTGTGTTATGGGGTGAGACAAAGTAAATTAGAAGTTGATTAGTCACCTAAAGCTCACTTTTTTTTTCCTTCAGTGGTTAGATGAGCTAGTTTGGTTACCGCTTTGGTGACTTAATCCTTGTATAGTGGATATTGGGTGTCCCTTTTTATCCATCTTTGCATAGGTGTTCTTAGATCTGAGCTCGATGTATAGTGCCCCTACTGGCAGTCCAAGAAGGGGCTGTAAAGTGACTGTGATGTGGACTTTTTGTATTTTATATTCCTTAACTTGTGTTATTTTATCAAGGACCAACATCTTATCTTATGATTGGATTGAGAACCTTTGAGGCTCTTTTAGTTATTTATATTTTTGTGATAATTTTCACACATTGCAATGTGGCTACATATCCACTTTCCTTGATTGCCGATACTTGGATTTTACTTTGATTGGTGACTCAGAGCTCATTATCTGTTGTCTACTTAGCTAAATGTTACGTGATTCTTTCTTCTTGTTGTTGAGATGGTTCTACGTTGTTTGTATTATGACTTCTATCGTATGGGATTACACCCTAGGTGCCTTGAATGTCTTCTTAGGTGCTTTAAGTTATGCCTTGGTTTTGTAAAGATGAAACCTTGAGTGTGTCTAGGATCTTGGAGTGACTATTTTCGTTACTCAACCTTGCTATAAAAGGAGTTCGTTGTGTTGTGTGGTTTAGTGGGCATTTGATAGTAGTGATGGTGACTCTCTTACAACTGGTAAGAGATTTTATCCTCATCAGAGTAGATGTGTTTGGTTATGGGCTTATGGATTGTGTTAGGATGGGATTGAATCTTGGTTGACTATATATTTTAAGTGGATAAGTGTTTGTTAGGTAGTGATGTTCCATGATGGCATGCTAAGTTTTAGCATGTTTTCCTTATTCACTATAGAAAGTATTGATTGGTGGATTGTATGTACCTTGGTACTTATAGTTAGAATTAATCCCATTCGGGAAATGTGTTTGATTAAGTGTACATGTGTTTCTCTCAATGACCCATAAATAGATATACCATTGCCTTAACAGTTAAAATGTTATGTATACCAATCTAGGACCTAATAATATTGGAAATGTTGAGACTCTTATGGATGCTTTTGGGTCTTTTGGACCTTGCTCTTAGAGATGTTAGTTTGGTAGATCTTAATATTCTAATCTCAGTTGTGCTTGTGTTGTGCTTCTTCTTCTAAAACTACAACTCTTGGTCGTAAAGTCCATGTTGAATGGATTAGTTAATGGTCCTCTTACGTTTGATGTCTTCTTATGGGAGGTATGGTGTCTTGGAGTAAAATGTTTCATTGTCATCTTATTTCTTGATTGGTGGTATCTTGTGGAAGTGTGAGTTTTTTTTTAAACTTTCCTTGTCTTATTATGTGAGTAAAATTTTGAGCCTAAACAACAAACATTGTTAAACCTCTAAAATTTTAAAAGTAAATATGCCTCTTTAATGGGTCTTTCCTTGTAAGTTATTTTGAGACTTGTGGAGACCCAACTAGGAATGTTTAATGATGCTTGTAATTATTTGTAAACCCTTGAAATATTGGTGTGATACATGTTGAATGATAGATTCCTAGTTGTTACAAAATTAATGATGTTTTTGCTATGTTGAATGTCTCTTGTTCCTATAAAATTAAAAATGTGATGTGTTGATTCATCTTCGTTATCCAAAATTCACCCCTCAAGGTAATTTTGATAACATGCATCAAATTCTTCATTCTTGAGCAAGTAGAATTGATTCAAGGCCCAAAATCATGTTTTGGGGGTTCCTTTGGCTTCTCTCTAACTCCCCATCAAGGAAAAAATCAAACGAGTTAGAAAAAATTGAAAAATCCAAAAATTGAAGTCGTAGGCTTGTTTTAATGCATTACGGGTCTAGAGGCTATGGATAATACCAAGGTTCATCATACCAAGTTTGGAGCCAAAATACAAAGGAATCAGCTAAATTGGATTTTTGTGTCCTAGACCGCACAAGTTCAATATGGATGTGCGGGGTGCGCATTGCTGAAAATGCCGAAGCAAAAGGAAATCGAAAAAGTGGAACTTTTTGTCCCAGGAGGTCCATGGGAAAAATGGGACATAGGTATGTGTGGAACAAAAATTTAATTTTCCCACAAGTCAGTGCATTGCGGGTGGTGCGAAGAAATGTGTCTAGGACAGTCGGGAAAAAGTATGCGCGGGATGCGCAAAGGTGAAAAAGCCACAAAAGGAACCATGAGATGCGGAAAGCGGAGGTCAATGGCCCTCACACCCCAATCAGCTCAGGTAGACATGGGGACAAGGAACCTTGAATTAGGTGATGCGGATGAAAGTGTTTGGGACAGCCGGGACACGTGGACCCGATTTTGCCAAAATAGGTGCAATGAAGAGAAAAGTCAATGTTTGACCTCCCAAACTTCAAATGGCCATAAATTTTGACTCTAGCTTTGATTTTCATAGAATTGGACTTTATAGAATTAACACAATGTCTTTTGCATCACAAAAACTATATTTCTTTATTTTATTATGAGGGTAGATATATTAAAATAAAAGAAACATGTTCAACTCTAGTCAATTAATGCCCACACTCGTAAGGCCATAACTTTTGCATTTCTCAACGAAATGCACAAAATTGGTACATTGGAATTGTGGCTCCATGACCAATGCAAAAAAATCAAGAAATTATATATTTGATGAGAAATAGATGGATATTTTTCATAAAACGTGGCCGGGTTTGTGACAATGTTTTATTTGGTAGTTGGGAGTGCAATTAAGAAGCATGGTCATCATTCTTTCTCTGTTGCAACACATGGGATAGTATGGGGAGCCTTTTGCAAGTAACATACAATAATTTCACTCCATTTAATGCCTCTTATAAGTGGTTGAAGGATAGATTTTGAGGATTTCATTTTCCCCTTCTCTCTCTCTTCTCATTCTTCTATAAATTGGAGTGTTAGGCTCATTGTAAGAGGAGGTAGTTTTTGTTGTAGAAAATCTCTATCAAAATTTCTTTATGAAGCCAATGTGTTGTAGGCCCTTGTAGTGGACTCCTTGCATGGTGATCAGTCCCTTATCTTGTAATAGATTGAACTGTGCATATCATGAAGCAATAAAATACAAGTTTGTGGATGCATCTTCCCCTGTTGTGTTTGTTTACACTCTTCTTTCCCTTTCAACCTTCATTACAAGAATATTGTGTCTATTTTTATGCTCTTGCAAGGACTCATTATTATTGTGCATGTATGAAATATTGTTGTGAATGCATTTTCCAGATTGTGGAGAACTGTTATCACCCCTTCTAGTATGCATTTTACTTCTATTTTTCACACATTGGAAGACTACTCTCACACCCCTCCTTTTCTGGTGTATCACCGCTTTAGTGTAGGATTTCATTTTCATGCATTCTCTCTCCTTATTCCCTTGGAAAGTTAGATTAGGGATGATAGTTTTACCTACATTAGAGTAGATTGTGGTAGGTAGTTTAAGAGCAAGAACCAACTTTCTCTAGAGGTCTATTTCAAGTAGCAAGTCCCACAACTTGGAGATAGTACCCATGTTATCCAATCACACCATGAGCTCAAGTATATACACTTGTGTAAACATTAGGGTGTTGTGATTCATTAATAACAATATCTCTCTCCCATAAAAGTAATAATGTGATATGTTTGAATCTTCCTTCCCATTAAAATTTAATTGATAAGGAGACTCACCCAAACACCATAAAATTATAATTGAGGAGATTTAACCTTGAAACTTAACAAATAAACTGGAATATAGAAAAAGGAAAATGGTCCTTGCTATAATATTGGTAGATTAATATAAGAAATAAAATCTATGTAGAAGAATATAAAGGAAACTTTTCCATCTACCTTCCCTAGGAGTAAAAATAAATACTTTTTGCCTATACCAAATGGCAAGATATCATGCCCACCTTAGTGGTGCTCCTTATAACACAAACTTCTGATGTCATAATAGGAGGAAGTTTTAATTAATAACACTCATAAGGAATGTGTTTAGCAAGTGAAACTACAAATTTTGACTTAATAAGTTGATTTATAAAATGATTAAGACTTATATATTGAGTACAATGTATAGTTGAACCTTTAGTTTTGTGACCTATCCAGAATTGTGAAACACCTTCTTGTTAGTGATGTGTTCTAATTTCATATTAATCCCTAGTTCATAGGCGTATGTTCTTATCCCTTGTAGGATTTTTGGTCTTCATACCCTTGTTTCCTCGTAGCTCGATGAGTGTGAGTTGTGGCCTTTAGGATTGGGTCTTATCTCTTGTTTTTAAGAAAATCAACCTCTTTGTGTGCTGATTTAGTCCTTGGTGACCTAGGTTATTGTATTTTTAAAGGAAACATATGTTAAGGATATGAAATAACTTTGGGAGGTCCTTTTTCTTCTTATTTTCTTGAGGCCTTTTTTTATTGTTTTCTTCTTTTTGCCATTGGGAAAGGAAAGTGAATTTTTTTTTCGTAAGATGTTGCTCGCTTTTGGTACGATGCACTTTTTGATTGTAGTTAGACCCATCTTATTACTTTTTCTTCTTTCTATCTCCTTCTTATTGCTCGTTGTGTGTTATGATTTATGCATGTGCTCTCTTTATGGTTATTTTAAGCTTGAGCAGGATTTAAGATAAATAAATCCCATTGTGTTATAGTGAGTGGTGCTTCTTGTATTGATATGTTAGTTTCTAGTGGAAATATTTTCTTAATGTTTGACATTTCTAAATTAGGTTAGTGTTGTGTGTTTGATTTTAAGTGTAAAATCAGGCTATAGGAAACCTTGTGGTCATGATTTTGCTTAGGATTACCATGAAATTCTAATGTTACCCTCTCAAGTTATAGAAGTGCTTCCCATGAATAGATTTCTTGATTGTAAATGTTTTGGATAATTTAAGTGTCCTTCCTTGTTGTTAAACCTCATCTTGTTTGATCTCAAAATTGTGAGACCTTTGAGTAAACATATTTCTCGTAAAAAAAAATTGTCATGGTTGATTTTTCTAGCCTTTTATAAATAACAAACTTTGAAGCATAACTCAACCTTAGTGGAAACCTTAAATTTTGTTATTGTAGTATGTTGTATCCATGGGAAGCTATGTGGTCATCTTGATTTCACATAATTCTCCCTGTTATTCCTTTACTTGGTGGTTATTCTTGAGATTCCTTTGACCTTTTCATGTTTTGATGTTATGTGTTGTAGTTTGGTTGGTCATGTAGAGTTACTCTTTAGAATTAAATGTTTACAACCTTACTTGAAGAAAGTTTAGAACTCATCCCTTACAATATCCCTTATTCATGATTGAATTGCTTTGGACAAATTTGGGTTATGTAGACCCACACTTGTTTGGGAAAAATAATTCCACAAAGGGTGTGATCCTATTTCTTTTACGTTGTTTCCTACCTCTTTCTTCATGACTTCCTGGGAGGAAGTCAAATCTAAGGGGAGGGGGATGTAATTCCCACTCCTCTTCTACTATGTTTGAACCGTGTTATCGATTTCGAATCAATTTTAACCTTAAACATTATTGTTGTATTCTAGCTAGCCTACTAATAAGATGTGTGAGACATCATGATTACTATTGTGTTTGGTTATCATCTTGACTATATGGTTGTATTGTGGACTTGATTAAGGATAAGACAATTATCTAGGATGGTTTCCTGGTTATAAATGGATTGTGATACCATTACTCTTCGGTATTGTATTGTTTAGTCTATCTCTGTGACTGGACACATAGACTATTATGCATTATTACCGACAGATATTAATAGATGAATAAGTTTAACTCATTACGATAAGGAAATCAAAGGATATACATTACTGTATAACTGAATTGATTAACTTTTGATAGACATTTAGTATGGAAGATAATGATGTGTTTTACTAGCTTATATATATATATATATATACACACACACATTACACATATACATATATACATATATTTTGAATGTTCTTTTGTATTGATTTTTATTGATTTTCATTAGGATTTATTAGGATGATTCAAAGATCATTGAAGGATTGACAAAATGGTGAATGAGTGAAAATATTTCTTAAATTAGATGATTTAGTTGGTTATGATCTTAATTACAAACTGATGTATTAACGAAATAAAAATGTTGGAAATTGAGAGTAATTGTTGAATCACTTAGTCTTAGCAATAGTAGTTATGAAATTTGACGTTGAAATTGATATTTAGATATAATCAATTTTTATTAGTTTGATATCACTAATATGGCCATGAGGCTAGAAAGGTATTGTGTGATTTTGTAGGTAATTATTTCACAACAATAAACTATGGGGGATAGGAGACCAACAACGAAGGAATGTGGGGTATTGGGAACTGGTCACCATGGAAACTTGTGTTTTTATGTGTGTGTCTTGTTTGTTTGTTAGGGGTCCCCATGGGAGGGATTACCTCTAATTGTGACCAAGGGGTTTGTGTGTTATTTCTTTTATATTTCCTTTATTTAATTTTACTTTGTGATTTTATAGTGATGTATTTCCCTTTTATTAATTATTTAATTTGTGTCTAGATTTGTAAATTAATCATGTTACTAAACTAATTATGGATGGGACAAAAGAACTCATTTATTATATTAGAGGGATCTTTGGTTTATGTTTTTTATGTTGAGTGTATATGATCTTGAGTGTGGTACACTCTACCTCTCCTTAGAAATTTGGATTTGGCCTTAAGGGAAAATTTTGGAGGCTTGTCGGACAAGTTAAACTTGTCCCACACCTCTTAAATTATTATACCAACCCTACCTATGGGTTGGGGGGTCAAAAATAGACCCCATTGAGTGTTTTGTAAGGTAAAAGGTGAGATTTTATTTGCACTTTCTTTCTTGTGTCTTAAATTTTGTCCTTTGGGGTGTGGGTTGAAGTGGTGTGTGTAAGAGGGTTGTCATACCTCTCAACCACCCATTTATTATGCCTTGGGGTTGAGGTTTGACTTGTGATGTGGAGTTGAGGATGAGTGATGTGGCATCCTACATGGAGCCACCTCACCCTCCTCTTCTTCCTTTTCCTTTATATGCATGTTTAATTGTTGTTTTAGGGGTTACTTACTCATTTCTTTTGGATAATGCTTGTAATTTTGGGAGAGCTTGCTTGAGAATGGTGTTTGAGCTTGGAATGGATGGTGCTTGGTTAGGATTTTGGAGGGATTGGAACTTTTTTGTGCTTGATCCTCTTCATTTGGAAGGTAGATCTTCACTCTTGTAATTACTTTGTTATTTTTTGTACTCATATGTGTGGATGATGGTTGTTGTAATTCTTATGAATGTGGGAAATAGATTTGATCCTTAGGTTGTGGGAGAAATGGAAATGGGGTAAAATTGAGGGAGGCATAAGGGAAATGTTATTGGGTATTTGAGAAGGGATTTGGGTTGGGATGTCCACCTATTTGATAAATATGTTTTGTATTTATCTTGTTATTTTCTTGAGGGAGGCATAAGAGTGAGGGAGGCATAAGAGTGGGGTTGTTCTCTTGAGGGAGGCATAGGAGTTGTGTATCTTATTGGAGGGAGGAATAAGAGTGTGATATGTATTGTGATGGAGTTTTAGAGGCTCTTAGGTGGACACCCAAGCCCTTTGGGAGACATAAGAAGAACCCCATGTTCCTTTCTCCTCATGGCTTTAACATGAAGCCATTGTGTTTTTGATATTTTTTGGTTTTTTGTAAATAAGTTAGTATTGTGTTATTTCATTATTTTTCTTGATTGAATGTGTGTGTGGAAGCCATTTTTGAGTTGCCATGGTTGTCTAAATATCCCTCATTGCTTCCTTGTTGGGGCTCGGGGGCCAATGAGGAAGAAGGCTTCTCTCCCTCATTGGATATTTTGGTTGGGTGGAGAGTGTTGCCTACTCCCCCATTTTGTTTGTGTGCTTGGCTTGATGAAGATGGTGAGATCAATGGAGAAAGTGATCTTGTTGGAGAAAGACATGTAGAGTTGCATCTTGTGCTATTATGATCCTACTACTTGTAAATTGTATCAATAGTTTATTGAATGTAATCTCATTCATTCTTGGAAATGGTTTATTATGGCTTGCATTTATTTATCAAAATGGAAACCTTGTAACTATTTTGAAATGCAAATAAAGTTTCTTAAGTATGAATGTTATTTAAGTTGAATGAAAAGGGAGTGTTGATCTTTTGACATTATTGGTAATCCGGTTTGGATGAGATAAATTTCATTTGGGTATGCTTATTATTCTCCTATTCAAATGATGTATAAGAAGGAATAGATAGAATTGTTTTTATAATATAGGATCCTCCTTGTTGCAATAGGGTTTGAATTGAGTGAATGGATGAACCACAACTAATTATACCCTTTAAAATAGTTATATAAATGAAAATGAAAGTGATAAATTGTTAAAATTAATAAATATGTCAATTCATGCATTACTATAATTGCTTAGGTGTATGTAAAATAAATACTCTTACAATTTTACAATTGCAATAGTTATTTTGTTTCCCTCTATTTTCCTATCTCCAAGTTTCAATGGGAAACTAAATTAAAAGAATACATACATATATATATATACATACATGTGTGTGTGTGTAACATACATGAAACATCATATATATATACATATATATATATTCATATATATATATGTTAATAAAATATTTAATCTTATTTTTAAAAATAAATAAAAAAATAAAAAAACAATATAGGAAACATCATTAATAAATATTAACAAGTTCATTTTAATAATAAATATTAATATACTTATGAATATATATAGGTTATATTCATACATATATTAATGCCTTTAAGAATTTTAAATTAATATTAAAAAAGTAAATTCTAGTCTCACGGCTTATTTGGTGAAATAGTTAATAAAGGGAAAAAGTAGATTAATAGTAAAATCTAAAATAACAAAATACGGCTTGATTGTAAAGTGAATAGAAAAAATAACTAAAGGAAATAAATTTTAATGAAAAGGGAGACGCATGTGTTTGTATTGTGCTTGGGCTGTGGCCACATTTGTTTTTGTTTTGTTATATGGTTGGGGGGAAGGGCGTCAACCCCACCCCCAACCCATATTAAAATATGGGGTGGGGGTGGGGTCGGCGCCCCCTCGCCCACCCCCAATAATTTTTGAACCCTCAAAAGAGTTAAACCACCCCCCTCCCCACATTAAAAAAATATGACCTACAAAAAAAAACAAAGACGTCCCAATGTTCATCTTTTAGTCACTTTCTTTAATCTCTAACCTACGCATACCTTAGGCCGTGGCCAAGGTTTTATTTTGGTTGGTATTTTAATAATGGTAAATATGTGTGTGTGTGTGTGTGTGTGTGTGTGTGTGTGTGTGTGTGTGTGTGTGTGTGTGTGTGTGTGTGTTCAAAATATTCAAAATTTAAAAAAAAGAAAAAACGTATTGTTTAGGCCAAATAAAATTCTAAGGTTCCTTTTTAGAAAAAAATAAATAAATAAATACATAATAATATAAATACATATATACATTATACATACATATATATATATGTATGTATGTATGTATGTATGTATTCACATATATATAAACATTCAAATGATTCATATACATTTTATATATTCGGGCCTGCAACTTAGAATTTTTTTTAAATAAGCAGAAATAAAATGGGTAAATACCCACAACCCAAATGGGGTAGGAATCAAAGATAAATGATAAGAAAACAAACTATTTTTAGAAAATAAGAAAACCCTTGGAGAGGGAATGCTAAAACTAACTCCTCTTGTGAGCAATCACCCAAGAGCTTGAGCTTCTTCCATGTCTCCATCTTCTTGCCTCCTTCCTTAACCTACAAAACCAAACAAGAAATGAGAGTTTTGTTTTAGAAAATGAATATATGACATTCCATAAGGATTTCTAGGGTTACTTTTGTGTAACCTAGATCTAAGGGTTGAGAAAGTTTGGATCTAAGGGTGTAGGATAAACCCTACATCACTTAAGTGATGGGGTATTTAGGTGGGAATGAAATAAGTAAAATATGGGTGTGTTTTAGTAAATGGGGCCTAAGGGGGTTTGGATTGATTGTATACCTTGAACTTATGGAATATAAATTTATAACAATGTGCATGTCTTTAACAATGCAAGAATACTATCCTAGTATGAATTAATATAAACTTGTTTTGTGCCTCAAATAAAATTAATTTAAATGGGATTAATGGAGTTATGATTTGAAAATCTAATGAATATTGTTTAAATAAAATTAGAAGGAAATAATTAAAAACGTAATATTAATTTTGAAAATTGAGGCAATCTTAATAAATCAATAATTGTTTCGATGCCTTGTAATTGTTTAATTTTTTTTTATTTGGATTAGATTAAATATTGGCTAATTCCTTGTAACCTTTAAAAAAATATTCCATAATTTTTCCTGCTTGCTATCGGGTTTCACGGGGATTTATGTGGGAAAAATGTAGGCGTTACAAAATGCCTTCACTCTCCTTCATTCCACTTCCACTAACTCCTAATTAATTTCCCCCAAATGTTTCTCTCTTTTTTTTAGCTAATTTGTTTTAATAGTTGGCACTACATGGGTACTAGCATTTGAATTGGTCTCTAATGTCCTATTGATGGGTAAAAATATTTTTATTTGAGTATATGATAATGTTGCATTTACTTCACTCTGTGTTGTGTCCACTTCATTGTATGGTTCTCCTAACACATTTATACCTACAAAATAAAATCACACTAAATGTAAAACACTCAAGAACATATTAGAATAAATAAAATATGTAAATTATTGAGTCAAAATGAAATTATTGATCACCCTAATATGATTTTCACCAAGAGTTGCACTACATTTTTGTCTCAATATAGATTGTGCATGTCACATAGAAATTGTGTCCCTTAAAACTATGTTGTTCTTGTGCAAGTTGTACCAAGATATCAATCTAAAAATAATTTTCCCCCAAGACAATTTGTCTTGTGGAATTCAAAATTTTCCATTCTTGTGAAATGAATAATGAATCCTTGAAATACAATCATTAAGTTTGTTCCTTTTTTGCCGGGTAGTAGATTTAAAAATAGGAAACCAATGGCCTTAGAATAGTTAGTAGGTTTTTTATATATATGATTACTTTCTTTTAATATTGACACTTGGTAACACCAAAGGAAAACCCAAAATATGAAATAATAATTAGAAAAGGTTTAAGATCAGTTTCCAAATGGTAAATTAAAAATGCAAGCAAGAGTGGACAAAAGCATCTGGAAGGGAAAATAGTGGTAGACACTATTTTCCTTACTAGGCACTAGTATCCCTAAGACAAGAAAAAACCAAGCCACAAGTAGAGACATAAATCCTTGCAACATGACCAAAAGCATAAATCCAAAATATATAAGACAATCTACCTATCATAATCAATATAAGGAATAAGAGAGGTGTCACCAGTGTCTAATCTTCTCACCTAGGAATCATGCATATAATGACATAGTGGAGGTAGAAACCTAGGAAGTTTCCTAGGGTGCAAAAAGGGAGGGCACCATATAATAATAATACTCAAAAAACCCTAAGGTGATTCCTAATCCCTTACAAAAAAACATTAGTGGTATACTAATGATAACAAAAAAAATTTTATGAGAAGAATTTTTATTATTATTGCAAGAAAAAATTCAATCTTAAAGAATCTACGAGGTGTTAAAGAATGGTCCTCTGTGAATCCTCAAGGAGTGTGCATGAAGGTTACAATGCCAACACTTTGTGAATGTGTGTGAAGGCAATTGAAATTCCAAATGTATTATGTTTTTGTGTCAACTTTCACATCTGACGAATTGATGGGCGGTGTGAATGACTAAAGTAACTTGGACCTTGGTGAATGGTGACCGAAGCCTACATTAGGTGATAGTCTCAAGTCTGCAGAGTTTATCAGGTATTAAAAATTTAAAATCAGATCTACTAACTTAGCCTAGATTGTAGTCCTGGCATAGTATCCCTCTATTCTTCTTTTGGCAATGGTTTTAGCTGCTCATTTCATTGTAACAACTTTTCTCAATGGAAATAAAATGTTATAATTGTTTAAAAATTAAAAAAACATTTCACAAAGGATGGTCAGTACAAGTCCTCATAATCTATTTGTCAAATTAATCTATTAATTCCAAATACAAACCCACCAAATCTTTACAAACAATTGATCAGAGTGGAACACAACTAGTTACTACCTTTTAACATAAAATAAATGTTGATGACAAATACAACAATTATCACACAAATCCATAAGAGAAGTCAACGTTGGGTATCCACCGAATTTCTTGATTTGCTTGTGTTTTTGGAAATTCTCCTAGAAATATTGACTTAATGCTTTTAAATATTCCATGAAATAATGATTTAATGATTCTTTTTAAGCCACTCAAAAGCCTTAAGAATGGACATTTAGAAGGCAGCCCATCTAAACTTCCTTCCTATCATTCTGCGACTTTGTTGTAGGCTGACTGTCATTGCCAATTTTCCATTAATGATTAATCATTATATTAGATGAAGATCAACACTAAATTCATGTTGAAAAAATTTATAATGGCCCATGGGTCTAAGTAAAGTTTAGTATTTTATTTTGAGGTGTTATTGAAATCTGTTATAGTGTATTATGTATAAATCATACAACATGAACATCTTTGTATATTTATTATTCAAAGCTTAAATCTTTAAGTAACAAGTTTAGTCTTTACAAATTACAATTTACACTACCTATTGCCATACACTAAATAGACAAGTAATAATTCAAATTTTAGATTTCAGTTGGACCACCAATTGCCAAGTGGGAGGAAGATTTCAAAATTCAACAGAGCTTGCATGACGATCTTTCTCAAAGTCCAAAGCCTAAAGTCAAAATATGTTAAGAGTTATACTATAATTGTTTAAAACACATGCACAAATAGGTGGGTCACTAGTCCCGGGTGGGAGGTGGGGCGTATGCTCGAGATCGCCTAGGGTGCTGAAACCTTAATTTGGCCCCGGTGTAAGGTAAAGTTTTCATTGCACCTTGTTTTCTATACAACATAAAATGTGGAACTATAGAAGCCGTGTTTTACAATCATTTTTGAAAATTCATATATATGTGAAGATTTTCTTATTTAAAACTTAACTAATGATTTTTCAACACCATCTAATATTTACCATGTCATAAATATAGTAGCGAAAGATACCATAAATATAAAAATCATATATTCCAAGTGATTAAGGAAGAATAATACTATCACCTAGAAAAGTTGTTAACTAGGAGTTAGATTCAAAAATAAAATTTTTTTAATAAAAGTTATAGATGTAATAGGGTGATTTTTTTACCAATAATTACATGAGACAACCATACAATAATAATGGTTTAGGTTTTGGATAATAAATATAATCAAAGTAATATTTTATAATAGGTCTAAAATAATTAAAAACCATAGTTTATTTGTCATATAAATAACAAGTGTAGTTTGAAGAAATTTAAATGAAAGGAAAAATTCAAGGGCATGAGTAAGTAAATACCCAATGTTACTTTAAGAAATAGTAACACTAACTATTCAAAATAAAGGAATGATATAAAAGTAACTTATAAATAGACATTATTAATATAGTCTCTTGAATAGTCATCTAGTTTAGGTTGGATAGGAAAGATTAAGTTCAATACAAAAGGTATAGAAGGGTGTCAAAATTTTACTTCTTGGACATGCCTTATTTTATCTAGTGTATATTTTCCAATCTCTATTTTTTTGATCATAGTACAAAATTTATGTGATATGATATGATATGATGCTCCTCAAACTTTAATAATATCTCAAACAATGTATGAAGATAAATCCTAATCTTTTCCAATAACCAAATCCTATTCCACACAACATAAAACCATGGTACTACATATCATAAAAATCAAAACCCAATGTAGTTCTCTAAAGTGAGTGAAATTTTCATGCTTTTCTCATAATCATGTATTTTTAATTTATGACACAACGAAAATAAATATGTAACTAATATAATGATGTTTTCCTTGGCATAAGACACTTGAAAACATGTAAAATTTCTCGGGTATGAATACTTGAAGTTAAAATATATTTTACCAAATGGTTTTGGAAGATTTATAATGTGTACAACCTTTACATGAAACGATCTTCAAGGTGTGTGACTGATGTTCTTAATTATATATTACCTATAAGAATATAGTTTATATCTAAAAGATTCTACATTAACAATTTACTTTGAAAAACATGTGTGGGTCAACCTAGCAAAAGATTGTAATTCAAATAATTTTTTCTGTACATAGAGAGGATAATATCAATAGGAGTGGAAGGTTTTCTTCTAGCCCTATTAGGGGTGTTGAATATGTATGAGGTTTCCAAACCTAAAATAAAGGGAGATAATTAATAAACTATAAATGGAGTAATGATTGAATATAATTACTAAGTGTCTTTGGCAATTAAAAATCAATCCTAGATGTAATTGTAGTACCTATGGAAACTAGAGTTGACGATGGTGATTTGGAGGTAATTATAAAGGGAAATGTGTGTCAAAAATGTTAAATATGTGCCACCTATCTAAATTTTATAAAAGTGTAAAAAAGGATGTTGTAAATTTCCTCAATCCACAACAAGGTTAGGAAAATTAGCACGAAAGGAAATAACAATTTATGTAATGATATTAGGTGTATGTAGTAGTGACTCAAAGGGTTAATACTCTTTGCTTATTTCTTACAAATATATCTTTCTCCTCTTTTATACTCTCATGATATTGTGACTTAAGGCTAACTCTCTATGCATCACATAATAAAATTGGGGTTACATCCCTCTTTTGACGTCTTAGCAATAGGTGCTCGTGCATTTGATGAATAAAAAAGAATATATTTTTTAAATAAGGTCAACAATATTGGTAGGCTTGTCCCATGTTTAGAAGATGGCACATAATTTTTTTTTAAAATATAATATATACATATGCTTCTGATATCCCATTGAATAACATATGTTCTTAACCATGTGACATCAAATTATGTATATATTTATCCTAATATAATATTGTTAATAATAAATTAACATTTAAAATATTAACATTAGGAATAAACAACCATTCATAAAGTGAAAAATACTCCATTGTAAGGAAAATCCACAAGCCCTAAGCACCAAGACTCCACGAACCCTAGAAGACAAAGAAGCTCGAATGGTGATGGTGGTTGGGAGAGTTTGGATCTGGGCAGTAGGAAAGACACACATTCTGTTTCAAACTTCAATGGAGGTAAAGTCCTCTCTGGTGAGAAAGGAGATGAGAGATCTGCAAGAGATATATCTAGTAGCATCTATGAAATCCCACAAAATCAAGCCCTAAAAACCTCTTGTAATGGGTTCTTTGACAACAGACAGAACATCAGCAATACACATCACTTTGCTGATGAATATTTTTCATGGATTTTGCTTGCTTTTGAGGAGAAACAAGGGAAACATGGAGGTGGATTTGTTGGTAAAAATAGTGGTATGTAGAAATGGAACCCTAATCCTAAAAATGGAGACTCCACAAATGGCCATTCCCCTCTTGCAAAGGCTTTCATTGTATCATTAGATCTAGACAATACTTCTAGATTGGGACATTCTAATTAGGGGAATTTGAGCACTAACACCTGATTGGGTAAAACTCTTGATTTGGTAATGGAAAATATTAAGGAGGGACTTCTAGATCTATGTAATGCCCACTAAAACATCCACTCAAGACCTAAGAAAAACCTAGGTTTAGTTAGAAAAAGTATGGAATAATTTATTTTTTAAAAAGCATGACCACAACTAGTCTTCAAAGCGACGGTTGTCACAAAAGTTTATAAAGTCAATTATAATTAATAATTAAAATTTTTGTTATAAAAAATATTAAATCCACATCACAAAATTAAAGAGTGAAATAAATCTAAACATAGTTAAATTTCCCCAAGGTGTTAATTTAATAAATAATTAAATTAACACTATTGTTAAATATTTCCTTATTAAATTTAGAGGGTTAAAGGGGACAAAATAATTAAATGTCTAAGGAATTCAATTCCACAAGGTCTAAACAATAGACAAGGTTCTTATTTACATGGGGTTAGAAAAAATATTCCTTTACCCCATAAGGTGACCCCTTAAAAGTCACCCCAAGACTTTGAAATAAAAATATTTAAACAAAAAGGTAATTTAATTTATATTTCATGCACTTAAAATTTCCTAAAATAATTTCCATTAGATAGGAAATTTATTCCCCTTTCCAATGATATAAAGAAGTCCTCCTAACTCATCATATTTCGCAAGTTACAGGCCGATGGGTCTGGGAGAATTTTTTTTCCAAAGGTGGGCTTACGTGCCTATAGAATAATTTTCAACTTGGGAAGGTTTCAGACCGGCGGACCCAAGGAGGTATTTAGTTATTTGTAATTTGTGCCAAAAAGTATAATTTAAAATTTCTGGTCCATGCCCCTATTATCTCTCGAAAGTGCACCATGTCGAGAGATGGCTGTAGGTTTTCTAAGCTTGCAAAATTTGATCTCTCTTTCGTAGATACAATGGAAACACCTCAGGTATGTGGGTATACCTATTTTCAGGTGAGTCTCTGATATCAAGGCCGGTTCCTTACTAACATATCCTAAATTTATTATGGGGTTTAGGGGTAAAAGATGACTGTAAAATAATTAAAACTAAGGTGATGCACCAAATTTGTATGAGGGATTTGACTTAGTATATGCACAATTGACATGTGAAGCAATTTTGGTGCACAAACTAAAATTTCTTCTATATAATATTAAAGGAAAAACAATTATAGGTATTGAGGGATATTATCACAATAATACTGGTAAGCTAAACATGCACATTAATATCATGCAGAAACTACTGAATTTTGTAATGGGTAAGATGATTAATCGGTGAATTTGCATTCACAAGACTAATAGAAACACACACAAGACTGCAAATAATTGGGAAGGAATAAATTCTTCACACTCAAAAAGAAAAATTGGCAAAAATTGCTTCAATAGCCCTATATCCAAAACATCCTCCCGTGCTTTGCAAAGGCACACAATATATAGCAAAATAATTCCTCCCCTTCTTCCTAAAAATAGCCTAAGGCTTGTACTTGCCCATGCATCCTATTTTTATCCTTTACTTAATAATAGGTAAAGGAATAGAAATAGAGCATGCAATTACAAATAGGCATTATTAGCCTTAATTACAATATAGTCAAAATGAAGTTGACTATTCTATTTTTAAGAAAGAAGGGTGAATAATTTGCTAAAAATAAGATTGCTTGCTAGGAAAGTCTCTCTCCATGGGCATGCAACTTCATCTCTTGCCATTTCTGACCTCTTATGAAGCATGCAAAAATAACTCCCTATTCAAGAACAAAATAACTATAATAATTGTAATATTTTGCAAAGTATAAACATCCTGTGGGGACCACCTGCCATGTGCACATGTTATGATATTGACATCTTCCTTCAAAATGGTCACATGAGTGACACTCTACAAATCAACTCTAGCCCCTTAAAGTGGGGACCACCTTCACTTTACCAGGTTTGGCCACCTTTGTGGACTTAGCAAAAATAAAAGGGGTGACCATTTTACATTACACATGCCATACTATAGTCTCTGCCACCCTTGATAAATACATACATGTATATATGTGTCAGCCTTTGTATTTGAAAGAATATAGTTTAAAATTTTACCTTTTAGGTGATCGTTGCACAATATAATTGGGCAGTTTTTGCATTATTTGGAGCTTGGACTATAGTTGGACCTTGGAATTCATTCTAATGATTTTATTTGATTGGTGATGTGGGCTGACCCCTTCTCCATGATGACTCACCCCTCAATCATGGTGTTGGTGGCAATTCGACCTATCTTGAGTTTAGCTTTGATATTGATGAGGAAACATGTGCCCTTGATCTCTGTACCTCTGTATTTGATGTCGTCGATTCATGACCTATGGTTATGGTTTTCGTATGCATTGAATATTGTCGGTGGCATATTACCCAAGTGGTTTTCTTTGATCGCGAGCTTGATCTTTGGCCTTTGATACTGTGTACTTGTCATTTTCTGATCGTTGATATTGGACTGTGGCTGAGTTAGGTTAAGCCACGGTTGAGGTAGGTGGGTTAAAGCAACTCGAACACTATTCATTTTCTCCACTTTGCATCTGGTTTTGTGGGCAAAGCCCTGGCAAGATTTTTCCGATGCCATTATTAGTAATTCTCGAGCTTTGGTTATTTTGTAGCTATATTTTAGCAAATCTCGAGGTAGTTGGATGTTTTTTCCATTGATGATTGTTTTGTGAGCTCGGCTTCTCTGTGGAAAAGATTCTCTGTGAATTTCTACAAGGGTTCTATAGTGGAACTTTATGTTCTTCTTGGCTGCAATCATTGAGAAATTGAATCTTCATTACTTGGTCTCTGTGTGATGAGCATCACTATTTTGATGAAGGAATGGTAAGCTTTCCGATCTCTGAGCTTTTCAACTGCATCATTTTTATCATCTTGACTTCAAAACACTGATATTTTACTCATTCTTCACATATTCTATGATCTTGTGGTCCCTTGGGGATTTTTGATTTTTGAAACCCTTTTGGGACCTTTTTTGCTATGAAAACGATGATCTCTTGAGGTTTTCTCATCTTTGATAGATCCATTTTAGTCGGTGAGTTCTTTCTCCCGACTTTCGGATACTTGTATATTTGTGCTCTATTCTTAGATATTCTTGCTTTGACTGATGTATCTTCTACATTTCAAATCTATTCTTTAGGTATACATTTTCTCTTGATTTCAAGTATAAAACTCGGTGTAGAGGGTCTATAGAATGAAACTCCATTCGTATATGTTTCTCCTTCTCTTTAGATCTATGGATGACTTTTTCATTGTCATGGTTTGATGGAAATATTTCTATTTTGACAGAAACATAATTGAAAAAATCAATATATTTTCTGAAACACTTGATACTTGAACGTTTCATTGCATTGCATGATTTTGAAGATGATAGTTGTAGCATCATTTGTAATTTCCTCTTGAACCTTGATACATGTAACTTCAAATCTTTTCAAAAACCTTGATCGTCCTTCTCTTTGATGAATCATTTATTGATGGATGACCTGGAAAGGTCAACTTCTTTATTCATTGTTCTTGGTGTAGCTTCTTTACAATTGCACCTTATGTTTATTGCTAAGCAATGTATGATTCAATTGTACTTGATCTTCACTTGTAGCTGCATTTTTATTTTTAACACTAAAGTTGATTTGGTAGCTAAAAACTGAATTAGATTTTTCCGTTGTGACTGAAGTAATATCTCTGATATTTTGTACCTTGTAAGTGGCCTTCTAGAAATTTCAAGAAGCTCTTTATTTATGTGGTACCATGATTCAGATGCCTTGTTGAAACACCATAATCTTTTTCTTTCATTTAGATGCTTTATTTCTTGGATAGTAGTATTTTCGGCATCTTTGGAAAATTTGAAATGTTGATTTTACATGGTAAAGCCCTACGGAAATTTTTTCCTGAATTCCTTTTCACTTTGTTTGTTTCAAATAGTAATCTTATCTTATCTTAGTTAACTTTAGATTCTTGAATCTGATTCTTCTTCTTCACCTAATAATTACACTTTTGAATGCATGAATTTTGAAGTTGGAAGTATAAAGAGTTAATATTAACCCGAGCTCAAAAGTATTGATGATCATTTACTTCTTTTTAGGTATCATGATGCGGTTGTTGTGGACGATGTAGGAATAACAATATAGAAAGAAAACTACTTAAGGAAATGATGGGTTTCTTTTACCTCTTTACATTTTCATCTTCATAAATATATGCATTGTTATTCTTTTCGGTTATTTTCGCGGCTTGTGTGAGAAAATGTACAACTATTTCTCATGAATAAATGAATGTATTTTTGTATAATCAGATGTATTTTTATTCCTTTTTATACTTTCCTTCATTTATATAAATAATGAATGAACTTATACAACTCAAAACACTTAAATAATTCACTTAATCATAGAAATAAGTAAATAATTAAGTGTACCTTATTGTCACTTATTGAGAATGCAATAGCTTATAACACTGCACCCTTCCATGCTTCGAATCTACAACTGAGACTGCTACTTTAGAATGTAAAACCCTGCATATGCCATCTTTCCTACCTTCACCAAGGTTTTGCAGTAGTTATCCCAGGCTACTGCACTATCTTACTAAAGATGATATATTGGAGAGGTGGTATACGCAAAGTATTGCCTTCTAAGGAAACACTTTCAACTACCTGATTTGATGCATGACACTCTAATCTTGTCCAAAACTAGGAAAAAAAAATTGTATCCCCTCTTAGATGTCTCATCGAACACACCCCAAAACCTATAAACCGACCAACCTGAGTAACATAAAATTTTCGAGTTGACATTTTCATTAGAGGGTGCAAAACTTGTCAACAATTATGGCAATCCTGCAGGGAAAGCTTCTGCTAGCTTATACACCAAAGTGCCTTGCTCTAGTCCATTGGGCATAGAGTCCAAAGCATGTAACAAAAAAATTGTTATTTCTAAAAGGTTCAACCCTTCCAAAATGGGACTAAAACTAGGAAAGGATCTAGTAAACCGGATCACATGCATGGATACACTTATTGAATTGAAAAATGATGCAATGTGTAGGGGCTGCAATTATTGAAGGGAAATCCTACTCTAAAAATCTTTGTAAGATATTCAACAACGTGTTTGAGAAACATATCATTCAAAAGAATGGTAAGTTCCTCTCCATTTAGCTTCAAAGCTAAAAATCATTGTGTTCTTTGCAAGCTGAAATCATGTAAGGGCCACTCAGATTGTATCAAACTTTGTGTGTCTTCTTGGCTTTTGCACGATCAACCCCACTTTGACACAATATCTCCTTCATTGAAGACTATGAAATTTGCTTTCTTATCAAAAGTATTCTTAATTTGTTTCTAATTCTTTTCCATATTCAAATGATCTTGATCTTTTAGCTCTTATAATTCCAATAACTCTGCATAACGAACTCTGCAATGGTTCATTATCAAGAAGCTCCATTTGATGCAACAAATCTAATGCAAGTAACTCAATTTGAAATAGGCCTTCTTGCTTGTTTTCTATACACAACTTTGTATGGTGAATTACCAACTGATCTTTTAGGAGTCACTCTGTCAGCCCAAAGTTTTGAATTCAACATCAGATGCCAAGCTCTTTGATTATCTTTGAGTTTTCTTCTGATGATCCTTAATAGATTCTTGTTAGTACTTTCAGCTAAGCCATTACCTTTTGGGTAATAATTAGATGAAGAACTTAGATATATTCCATGGTTGACAACCCAATCTATTATCTTTGCACCAAGAAATGCTAAAGCATTATTTGATATGATAGTTGTTGGAACACTGAATCTGCAAACTATACCTTCATAAAAGGATAGTATTGAAGTTTCATTAGCATCCTTCAAGGCTATTGCTTCAGTCCATCATGTAAAATAATCATAGTAGTTAAGATCCACCTATGTCCTTGTGAATAAGGTGGTTTTATTATGCTAATAAAGTTAAGACCCCAGTACATAAAAGGTTGATCAACTAAAATAGGTTGTAGAGGAAGTGAAGATAAACACTCTTTTCTAACAAAAAAAGCACACTTTTTAGACTTCCTTATCCAATTAAAAACAGTCCTTGAATATGCTAGGCCAAAAGTAACCAACTTTCATAATTTTTAAGGCTATGGTACATCTTTGAGAAGTGACCTCTGCAAATCTTTCGTGGAATTCGACAATATTTTCTAAATTTTATCATAGTCAACAAACCGCAACAAAATTCCATTTATATCTCTTTCGAACAACACATTATCAATGAATATATAAGGTACAACTTGTAATCTGAAATACCTTCATTTATTCTTTTCCATACCTTCTAGATAGGTGCCATGCTATAGATAATTAACCAAATTAGTCATCCATTCTGATTCCTTAATCTCGTGAGTGAGCTCAGGCTATTGATTTTCTGGTTGAACCATGATTTATGAATACTGATATGCAAGTTTAGCATGCTATTTTGAATCATTTGGTTCTCAGTAATTTTTGTTTTTCCATATCAGCAATTCGATGCTCACATAAACATTTCCCTCAAACTGTCTTAAGCAACCCGAATATCAACATCATACCCCATGACCTTCGTTATCCATTTTTATCTTTTCTCATTCAATTCCTTATTTAGTAAGAATGCTTTCACACTTGGATGAGAAACAAGAACATGGATTTTATTGTTCGAAAGCATATAATTGAAAATTTTTATTCCTCGACTATTAAAAGTACTTGTTTTTCAAGAAATGTGTACCTTGTTTCATAATCATGCAAACTCTATCCAAAGAAAGCAATAGGTTACTCAATATTTTCATTATTAACTTGAGTTAGAATAGATGAGATTTTTTCAGCTCCTGCAAGTCCATACATTGTAAAACTTTATTGAAATTTGGATTTGCAAGAGTAGGAGCTTGAGAGATAGTTTCTTTGGTTGATTCAAATCCTTCTCTCCCTTCACTGGTCCAAGTGAAAGTATTCTCTTTTTTTTAGCATAGTTGTGAGTGGTTTAACCATTGCTGCAAAATCTGGATCAAATCTTCTAACAAAGTTTATTTTTCTAAGGAAACTCTGTAATACCTTCTTATGATGGGGCAATGATAGCTATGATATGGTTTCAATACTGGAAGGATCAATTGCTAAAATCTACTTAGAAATAATATGGCCAAGAAGCTTGCCTTGATGTACTAAAAAGATAGACTTCAGTGGATTCAAAGATATTCCGAATTGCCTACACAACGGAAAAGACTACCTTAATTGCATTAGATGTTCTTCAGAATCTTTTGAAAATATAGTCACATCATCTAAAAAATAACGATGAATTTATTTAATAAACGGTGAAAATTCATTTCCATTGCATGTTGAAATATTGCACCAAAGATTTGAAAGACCAAAAGACATCCTTTTGTAAGCATAAGTACCCCACTTGGTGATAAAGGTTGTTTTATAACTATTTTCTTCCGGACTAAAAATCGAGTATATCCTTTGTAACCATCTAGAAGAGATAGTCTATCTCGAACCGAGACTTTTCTCAAAATCTAATCCATTTTGGGAGTGGGTAATGATTTTTTAATGAAGCCTTATTAAGATCTTTGAAATCTACACATTGTCTGATTTCACCATTCTTTTTCCTAATAGGAACAAGATTGGTTACCCAACTTGAATGCTTAATTGGAAAGATAATACCTGATTCAATCAACTTAGATAATTCTTTCCTCATCAGAGGCTCTATTTTGGGATTTATAGGCCTCTATTTCTATCTAATAGGTTTAGAATTTGGTTGCAACTCAATTATATGTTGTGCTAAACTAGGATCAAATCCTTTCAGGTCTTGGTATTTCCAAGAAAAAACATCCTTAAACTCCTTGCAAAGATTAATAAATGACTACTTTTCAGTTAAGGAACATACCTTTCCAAGAAATAGCTTTTTCCCTTCATCAACCGAGATCTCTTTGTAATTATCAGCGTGGGTTGAAATTTTAGTCTTGACTTTTCTTAACTGATCATCAGTACTGAAGATGTCTTCCAATGTGATAAGACCTCGAGGCAATTTATTTGTCTTTAGTTGAACAATCTAGTCACCGTATAAATGTGTAATTTATCCTGATTTACCGCAGAAAATTCAGCTTCTTGTTGTAAAAACCTGCAGATTTGATCATCATTTTCAAAAACTTGCCAATTTGAATCATTATTAGGTATTGAGGGCTGACAATTATCTTTATATGAGGCTAGATTTTTATATTTTCAATTTGTTCCAGCACTTCAAAACTAGCCCCAATTAGTTGTAAGTTTGTCTGCATGCTTGTTTTCAGCTCTAGGAATAGACTGAATGTTAATAGCATCGAAATATTCCATTAAGTCTGAAACTCTATGTCTGTAAGACTTCATTAATGGATTCTTACAAACATTGAAATTTCTTACTTGATTGATAACCAACTTAGAGTCACCAAAAATCTATAGCATGTTGATACCTCTCTTTCTGGCCCAAAGTAAGCCATGAATTAATGCTTCATATTTAGCTACATTACAAGTACATGAAAATTAGAGATTCAACGCTGAGAAATACCTTTCATTTGTTGGGGAAGTGAGCATCAAACCTGTTCCCTATCATTTCTTGTTCTTAGCTCCATCAAAGGAAGCTTCCAAATCCCTTCGTTGAATCTTCTATTTTGGATATTGAAGGAAGTGGTGTATTTTCTTCATGCATATAATACAAATGAAATAGGTGTTCTTCAAATTCCTTAAAAGGATCATGAGCATGTTCTTCCACCGTATTTTCATCCATAAACATGTTGGAAACATCATCTAATGCTGAAACACGAGCTACCTCATCAAAATCATACTTTTGATCTAGGGCTAAATAAGTAGCCACCGCTTGCAGAGAGTGAGGCTCAATGTGAAATATGGCCAATGGTTCTGAATTAATAGTAATTTTGGTACCATAACAAGTAGTGAAAACTAAGAAGGACAAATCTAAAGAGAGATAACCTCCTATTTTTTCCATGAAGTCTCTCTAGATAAGCATAAGGCAAAGTATCGAGGTAAATCCACAACAATAACATCTTCTATGATAGAGAAATTTAGGTAAGCATGTAAAGTCACTTCTAAATTTTTGATTGTACCAATTGTTTTAGTTGCAGTTCCGTCAAGCTATAAGACACTACTTTCTATAGTCTCATACTGCAAACCTAATTTTTTTGCAAGCACTTTTGGCATAACTCGCTGCTTGCTTGCACTGCTGTCCACCATGAAATTATGAACTAGATGTTTCCCAATAATCAGTGATAAATAAAATGGTGGTGGTTTCTTGATGTCATGATCATTCAAAAATTTCTTAACAATACACTTAACTTATTTAATGTGGACTTGTTCAAATGTTCCAAGGACCATGTGTATCTTCTAAAATTCCTTTTCTGCTATATTTGAAGAAATCTGTAGCTTAGATAGTTCATGAAAAAGTAAATCTTATATTCCAGGAATACTTAGAGCATCCCACATTGAGATGATAATGTTATGATTTTTCATTACATCAATAATGTTAAAAGAAGCAAATACTTTAGAGATGGATTCAACTGTCTTAGAGTAGGCCTTAGCAAAGAATGATTCTACTTTAGCTACCTTGGATATTTGAGGTATAAACAGTCTTCTTGGATCAGGCTGTAGCTATTTTTGATGGCCTTTATCAACTGGAACACTTGTTTTTTCTCAAGGAACAATAGGATTGTTGGTTTACTTTGGGACTATAGATGTTGTCTTATCGGTGTGAGGCGGGATAGGCCTTTTTTTTTTGTTTTTGACTTTTAGCAGCTTTTCCTTGAGCCCTAGTAGTGATCGCAATGAAATCCTCCTCATTGAAACTGACTAAATTATGTTCAGGTGCTTTCGAACATGAGTTTCTTGCTTCCCACCCTCCATTTGAGGCATGAACAATGTTTCAGATTGAGGTTGTGCAACAAGATTCAGATTTAGAAAATCATTTGGGCAAGTTACAGTTGAATGAGGTTGATTGCAAGGTTGACACCACTCTTTTGTAGCCATATTAACTAGGACTAAAGTATTAGATGAACTAGGAGCCTTTGGGTCAAATTTCCTTTGCTGGTAAGGTTGCCTATAATTTTGATTTTGTTGATAGGGTTGCCTAATCTCGGTGATTCTATTGATTTTTCCGATAAAAAGCATGATAGGGTCTACTCGGTAATGCAATCTTGTTTTCAATCGAAGTCAATTTATTTTGTTTAGTATGCAAAGATTTAAATACATCATATGATGGAGCTACAACAAGCAGGTTCTATGATTATAATAGGTTGATGGAGCAGTACTAGATCTACCAAAAATCACATTGAAGGCCTTGGTGCCAATTTTTCAACTTGAATAAGACTATTTTTAGCTCGGATAGTGATATCATAGGTTGCTAGGAGTGTCTCTCCCCCCATTGACTGAATTATAGTTGATATATCATTGTTCAATTCCCTAAGATAATAAACGAAAGCATGATCAACTTGAGGCTTGACACTTGCTGGAATTCTTTCCCAAGTTCTTGAAAACTGGATGTTGAAACTAGACATAAATTCATTGGGAGCTCTTTTAATAGTGGACAACTGGTCAATGAGAGACAAATAATCTGAATTATCCTGGAACTATTTCAACAATTTTTCACCTAGGTTATCCCAAGTTCTTATGCTTCCAATTTCTAGTTTTCTATACCATTACAAGGCTTGCCCTTTAAAAGATGTAGCTAAAAGTCTTAAATCTACATCCTCATGAGTGATATTATGGACTACACATATGGTTGTGACATCTTTGATATGTTCAGCAAGTGTAACCTGATTTTCACCTATGAATGATGGCAAAATTTTCATGGAAACATTAGGAATGTCATGGTAGATGAGGATTACTAATAGATTGCCATTAGTAAAGGTAACAAAATTCCTTGGTTTTTGAATAGAAATTTGAAAAATTGGGATGTTAATAGATAAATTGATACGTGGTGAAGGATTATCGGGATGAGGGTTATCAAAACCAGGTCTATTATAAGGTAAATTATTAACAACTCTTCTCCTTCTAGCAAAATTCAAGGGTAAAGAAACAAACTCGGGAGGAATTCCTCTTACCGATGATCTTGTAGTCACTTTATGCATGGAACATGTTACAATCTGGTTTGATATCAGCCTTAATGAGTCTTTAAAAGATCTTAAAATATTTGGAATAAATTATTGCAGCTTGCTCGAAAGTGACTTATGTAAATGTTGTAAATCTCCTAAGGACCTATCATAACTTGCTGAGATCTGATTCGATTTGTCCCACCGGGCATGCCTAAAAATGTTATCTCTCAAAAGTGCACACCTGTAGAGAGATGGTTGTAGGTTTTCTAAGTTTGCAAATTTGATCTCTCTTTTCGTAGATATAATGGAAACACTTCAGGTTTATGGGTATACCTACTTTGAGTTGAGTCTCCGGTATCAAGGCAAATTGCTTGTTGACATATCCTAAATTGATTCTAGGGTTTAGGGTAAAAGATGACTATAAAGTAATTAAAACTAAGGTGATACACCAAATTTGTATGAGGGATTTGACTGAGTATATGCACAATTGATATGTGAAGGATTTTTGGTGCACGAACCAACAGTTCTTCTACAAAATATTAAGGGCAAAACACTTGGAGGTATTGAGGGAGATTATCACAACAATACTACTAAGCTAAACATGCACATTAATATCATGCAGAAACTACTGAATTTTGCAATAGGGTAAGATGATTAATCAGGGAATTTGCATTCACAAGACTAATAGAAACATACACAAGACTGCAAATAATTGGGAAGGCAGAAATTCTTCACACTCAGAAGGAAAAACTGAAAAAAATTGCTTCAGTACTCCTATATCCAAAAATTCCTCTTGTGCTTTGCAAAGGCACACAATATATAGCAAAATAATTCCTTCCCTTCTTCCTAAAAATAGCCTAAGGCTTGTACTCGCCCATGCATCCTATTTTTATCCTTTACTTAATAATAGATAAAGGAATAGAAATAGAGCATGTAGTTACAAATAGGCATTATTAGCCTTAATTACAATACAGTCAAACTGAAGTTGACTGTTCTATTTTTAAGAAAGAAGGGTGAATAATTTGCTAAAAATAAGATTGCTTGTTAGGAAAGTCTCTCTCCATGGGCATGCAAATTTGTCTCTGCCCTATTCAATGTAATGTAAGATCAATAGTACAAATGGGAAGAATATTTTCCTTTAGTTGAATTTTCTTACAACAATACTTATCATTCCTCTTTAAAATGGCACCTTTCGTAGCATTATATGGAAGGAAATGCGAACTCTAGTTAGTTGGGATGGCATTGGAGATAGAGAGGTTCTTGGACCTAAAATTCTTACTTTGAAATGGAATAGAAAATTAAAATGATTTTTGAATGATTAAAAGAAACTAAAAATAGGTAGAAAAGTTATGAGATATGAAAAGGATCGATAAGAAATTTGAAATCGGTGAAAATTCTTTTACCGGGTCAAACCTAAAAAGAGCTCTATAACCTTTGGCAAGGTAGCCAAATTGTCACCTCATTTTGTGGTACCTTTCAAGATTATTGAAGTCATTATCCTTATAGCTTATCACTTAGTATTATCTCCCACCTTGTCACGAATGCATGATGTTTTCCATATCTCTTTTCTTAAGAAATACATTTAAAATTTACCACACGTATTAAATTGGGATTCTTTGTGGGTGTAACACCCAGGAATAATTGTGGTTGAACCCATAAGAGTGTTAGAAACTCACCGGTTGCACTTATGAAATTGTGAAATCAGTCAATGGAAGGTCCAAAGGGGAATAATTTATTGAAGAAAGTGTAACATGGGAAAACCTTGAGGGTATTAAAACTAATTTTCCTCAATTGTTTGAACAAAATTATTCTTAATTTTAAGGCAATTAACGAATTTGTTTGAAATTTATCTTTAATTTATGATAGTCTTGGGTAAGTACTATATTGTTTAGTAAACTTAAAACAATTTCATGGTGTAATAATTTTTGAAAAAACTTGAATTCTACAATTTTTGTTTTTGTTTGAAAATTTTGTGGATAAAAGAACTATAATTATGATTTTTTTCTTTTTTAAAGAATGTGGACTAAGTTAATCATCGGGATATAGTCTCTTCCACCCTTGATAACTACATACATGTATATGTGTATTGGCCTTTGTATTTGAAAGAATATAGTTTAAAATTTTACCTTTTCGATGATCATTTCACAATATAATTGGGTCATTTTTTACATTATTTGGAGCTTGGACTATAGTTGGACCTTGGAAGGCATTACAATGATTTTATTCGAATGGTGATGTGGGCTAGCTCCTTCTCCACAATGACTCACCCTTAATCATGGTGTTGGTGGAAATTCAACCTATCTTGAGTTTAGCTTTGATATTGGTGATGAACCCCGGGCTCTTTATCTCTTTACCTCTGGATTTGATGTCTTTAGATCATAACATGTGGTTAGGGTTTTTGTATGCATTGAATATTGTCATTTGCATATCACCCAAGTGGTTTTTTTATCACATGAGCTCGATCTTTAGCCATTGATCCGTGTACTTATCATTTTTGATCGTTGATATTGGACTATGGTTGAGTTAGGTTAAGCCATGATTGAGGTCGGTGAGTTAAAGCAACTCAAACACTATTAATTTTCTCCACTTTGCATCTAGTTTTGTAGGCGAAGTCTTGGTAATATTTTTCCGATGCCATTGTTAGTGTTTCGAAGTTTTGGTTACACTGTATTTTGTAGCTCTTCCTCTATCCGATATTCGGAGGAGGTGGTTGGATGTTGTCGCATGATTGATGATTGTTTTGTAATCTTGGCTTATATGTGGAAAAGATTCTCTCGTGAATTTTCTACAAGGGTTCTATAGTGGAACTTTGTGTTCTTATTGGCCGTAATCATTGAGAAATAGAAGCTTCATTACTTGTCCTCTGTGTAATGAGCATCACTGTTTTCATGAAGGAATGGCAAGATTTCAATCTCTAACCTTTTTAACTGCATCATTTTTATCATCTTGACTTCAAAACATTGATATTTTTCTCATTCTTCACATATTTTGTGATCTTGTGGTCCTTTTGGGGATTTTTGAGCTGAAACCATTCTGGGTCCTTCTTTTTCTATGAAAATGATGATCTCTTGAGGGTTTTCTTAGCTTTGATAGATCCATTTTAGTCGGTGAGTTCTTTCTCTCAACTTTCAGATACTTGTATATTTGTGCTCTATTTTTAGATATGCTTCAACTTCACTTGATGTATCTTCTGCATTTTGAATTTGTTCTTTGGGTATACATTTGCTCCTAATTTCAAGTATAAAACTCGGTGTAGAGGGTCTATAGAATGAAACTCCATTCGTATGTGTTTCTCCTTTGCTTTAGATCTGTGGATGACTTTGTCATTGTCATGGTTTGATGGGAAGATTTCTATTCTGACTGAAACATAATTGAAAAAAATCAATATATTTTCCTGAAACCCTGATACTTGAACGTTTCATTGCATTGTGTAATTCTAAAGATGATAGTTGTAGCATGATTTGTAATGTCCTCTTGAACCTTGATACTTGTAACTTCCAAGCTTTTGGAAAACCTTGATCTTCCTTCTCTTTGATGAATCATTTATTGATGGATGACCTGGAAAGGTCAACTTCTTTATTCACTGTTCTTGGTGTAGCTTCTTTACAACCGCACCTTGTGTTTATTGCTAAGCACTATATGATTCAACTGTAATTGATCTTCACTGTAGCTGTATTTGTATTTTTAACTCTAAATTTGGTTCCGTAATGAAAAATGAACTAGATTTTTCAGTTGTGACCAAAGTATATTCTCTGATATTTTGTACCTTGCAAGTGGCCTTCTGGAAATTGCAAGTAGCTCTTTATTTATGTGGTACCATGATTTAGATGCCTTGTTGAAACACCATAATCTTGTTTCTTTAATTTAGATGCTTTATTTCTTGGATAGTAGTATTTCCGGCATGCTGGAAAATTTGAAATGTTGATTTTACATGGCGAAGCCCTAGCAAAATTTTCCAAGAATTCCTTTTCACTTTGTTTCAGCAGTAATCTTGTCTTATTTCAGTTAACTTTAGATTCTTGAATCTAATTCTTCTGCTTCACCTAATAATTACACTTTTGAATGCATGAATTTCTAAAGTTGGAAGTATAAAGAGTTAAAATTAACCCTGAGCTTAGTATTGATTATCATTTGCTTCTTCCCTTTTCAGGTACCATGATGCGGTTGTTGTGGACAAGCTGGAACAAAAGTATATAAAGAAAACTCCTCAAGGTAATGACGGGTTTCTTTTACCTCTTTACATTTTCAGCTTCATAAATATATGCATTGTTATTCTTTTAGTTATTTCTCACGGCTTGTGTGAGAAAATGTACAATTATTTCTCATGAATAAATGAATATATTTTTGTGTAATGAGATGTATTGTCCTTCCTTTCTATACTTTCTTTAATTTATATGGATAATGAATGAACTTATACAACTCAAAAAACTTAAATAATTCATTTAATCATAGAAATAAGTAAATAATTAAGTGTACCATAGTGTCACTTATTGAGAATCCTACGACTTATAACACTGCACCCTTCCATGCTTCGAATCTGCAATTGAGACGGTTAATTCATAATGTAAAGGCCTACATATGCCATCTTTCCCGCCTTTACCAAGGTTTTGTAGTATTATTCCCAGGCTACTACATTGTCTTGCTGAAAATGATATCTGGAGAGGTGGTATACACAAAGTATTACCTTTTAAGGCAACACTTTGAGCTACCTGATCTGATGTATGACACTCTAATCTTGTCCACAACCGGGAAAAAAATGGTATCCCCTCTTAGATGTCTGATCAGAACATACCCCAAAACCACGTAAACCGACCAACCGAGTAACATAATAGTTTTGAGTTGACCTTTTACGCACAGGTGTAAAAATGTCAACGAGTGCCAAACAGAGAAATTTTCCTAATGTCAACAAGGGGACACGTGTCAGATTCAAGCTTACCGAGAAAGGTGGGTCGCTAGAGGTAATTTAGATTTTCAATTTTTTTGTGGGAAAAAAAAAGATTTAAAATGAGTCATGTGTCTATCGACACGTAGAGGCATACATGTTTGGACCAATAGCTAAAAGTGGGGAAGCGGACCGTCGAGGAAAACATATGAATGTTGGCTTTTGAATAAAAATGAAAAGGGTTAAAGTAGCCCGCATCTTCACGGACACCCAATGAAGCCATGTTTCAGCCTAACTGACATACAGGTAGGCAGGCCGTCGGGGAGACTTAGGAAATTTTCACCATTTTTTTCCAAAAGGTGAAATTTGAAGGTGCAGGCTGCAAACCCGTGGAAGTAGTTTTCCAAAAGTGAAGTGGCGGAGTAGAGGGGCTACAGAGGAAATTTGAGAAAAAGTAAATTTTTGGACTTAGAACATTTTTCATCGAAAGAGAAATATTCGGGCCAGCGGAGTGGCAAGAGACTTCATGTCTTTTGCATTTTTTTTTGGGTGAAAAAGCGCAAGTATTTTCGGCCTACAGATCCGCTTGGGAATATTTTTTTATTATTATTATTTTGACTGTTTTTTTTTAAACAGAGTTGAAGCAAAACTTCAAACGGACATAAATTTTGACTGGAAGCTTAGATTTGGGAAAATGAGGACTTTTGGAAAGGGCTCAAACTCCTCTTTGCATAGGAAGCATAAAATCTTATTTTTAACAACTTAGATGGGTGAATTTTAAGAAAACGTCTTTCCTACCATTAAAATGTGAACTGAACTTTTCAACTACTATATTTAAGTTGATTTATCATTATTTCTTCCTCAACATGCCATGCCGACATGGAGAATCGCACTTGATAGAAATTGGATGGATTTGCAGGGATTAATTGATTATGGTTGAGATTTCAAGTCAGATTTAATTTTTCTTTTTCTGTAAAGGCATTTTTTTGTCTCTTGCCGATTAAAGAAGTTACGTGTAAATTTATTGAGCAATACAATTTGTTTTAGGATGCGTTTATATGGTCCTTAGTTCATTTTTATGTTTCTTCTTTCCTTTCATTATTGTAGAGAAGATCTTAGCATTTTTTGATGTTTAATTGTAGGTTTGCGGTGAATCTAAATTAAAATCTACATACTTCCAACTAGAATTGATCAACTTCATTGACCAACTAGAGTTGATCAACTCGTGAGTTGACTTTATGACATGGCAACCTCGTCGAGTTAGCGCTAATTTGGGGACCGGTTTTGGATTCAATCTTTATAGGTACACCGAAGAGACACATGGCACCTTCCGTGGCTTTCTCAGTTTCCTTTTGTTTTTGGCTAAGTCCTTTTTGTTTAGTAGGGCCATAAGTCTGACCCTAGACACATGAAGGCTTGGTGCTTGTTTGAAAGCCCACTCCAAATTTTACTTTTGAAGTAGCGTCATGTTGACACTTGGCTCTTTCCACCCAATTGCCTCTAATTTTACTATTCATCCCTCGACTCTATACATTTTTGGACCTGAGATATGTGGTGATCCTACGCTCATTTGAGTCTCTACTTAGGGTCCCACTTTTGAATGTGCGTTGTTGAGACACTTGGCAACTTCTGCTGATTCTTCCATACTTAGCCAATTTTGGCTCACTTTGAATCATTTGTGAAGCCTGAAACCTTTGAGTCATTCTCCATTTCTCTCCTTTGAGCCTCTTTTTTTCTTTGACACTATTTTCTCCTTCCCCGACCCTAATCCTTAATTTTAGATCCCTTCAGTAACTTATTTATTAGATTTGAAACGTGGGCTCACACGACGAATTAAGTATTCTTTTGATTTCTTCCTACATAGGGTCATTTTTGATCAATTTCTCTCGGGAAAAATTGAGATAACAATTTGGCAAATCGCAGGATGTCTACCGCTAGATAGAGATTATTTTCCTTGTTGAAGCATCCATTGGGCATGGAGTCATAATTGATAACTGGATCTGATCAAAATTTGTAAAATCTGATCCCTAAGCTGCTTGGACATTGTTGGATAAAGAGTTGACCATGTATCTTTTGGAAATGGGCCCTTCGAGACTCGATTTTAGTTGCTCTGTATTTGTTCCATTTTAAAATTAGCAACTTTCACCAATTATAGGTCTCCTCGATGTAAATACTAAAGGTCTTGGTGCATTCAGCTAGAGGCACATCAGACTTTATAATGACATAAACTGGAGCAACTAAAACATGTTCCACAAAACTTAGGGAAACATAAAACTATGCTACAATAGAACAATGTGCATATGCACTTAGGGAAATTAAAACCTAGGCTAATATTTTACAAGGGTGAGGAATTTTTCCTTATAGTAGTAGTGTTTAAGATGGATCCCTTTCATTGGTATCTATAATTCTTCGCCATCCAATATAGCCAGTTGGAAGGAATTGCTACTTGTGCACCTTATGATTAGGTAAGGACCACTCCAAATGGTATCAAAATTGAAATTCTTTCCTACTTTTTCCCGATCAGCATCCCATTTTAGAACTAATTCCCCTTCTTGAAAGGTCCTTGTTCTTGCTTTCTTATCAAATGTCTTTTTGATCAATACTTGATCCTTCTCCATGACCTGCATTACATGCTCTCTTGCCTCTTCTAATTCCATTAACTCTGCATACCTGATTGTCATAGGTTCAAACTCAACTAGCTCCAACTGTTTCATGACCTCCAAAGAGGGAAACTCCAATGATATGGGAAATACTACCTCTTTTTCATATACAAGCTTGTATGGGGAGTTTCCTATGGACTTTTTGGATGTGATCCTATCATCCCATAGAGCTCATTTGAGATTTGTATGCCAAGTTCTTTGATTTTCATCAAGAGTCCTTCTTATAATCCTTAGTAGGTTCTTATTTGTGGACTCTGCTTGGCCATTACCTTGACAAAAATAGTTTGATGAAGTTCTAAGGTACGCACCATTCTTGATTACCCATTCAGTGATCCTTGTACCAAGGAATTCCAATGCATTATCTAATATAATAGTGGCAGGGACTCCAAACCTGGTGGTTATTCCTTCATAAAAGTCCAAGATGTTGGATTCATTTGCTTCTTTTAAAGCCACTACTTTAGTCCACTTGGTGAAATAATCTATTGCAAAGTAAGTATCCACTCGAGGCCTTGGCTTGAATTTGGGTTAATCATCCCAATGAAACCTAGTCCCCACTATATGAATGGTTGATCCATTGAAATGGGATGAAGAGATAGGGCTACTAGCTTCTCCTTTCTTATGAAGAATACACACTTTTTACACTTCCTAACCCTTGAGTAGTAGTTCCAGAACACTATAGACCAATAATAACAAGATTTCATGATCTTGAGAGCTATTACTTGAGAAGAAAAGTGGCCTCCTGCTTCTCCATCATGGAACTCATGTAACACTCTATCAATTTGACCTCTCTCAACGCACCTCAATAGAACATTGTTGATAACCTTTTTAAACAAGACACCACCAATGAGCACATATGGAATGGATCGTAGTCTGAGGTATATCCTTTTTTCTTTATTCTATTCTAGGGGGCACAAACATGTTTGGAGGTAATGCACCAAGGCTAGGGTCTAACATGTAGTATATGCATCATTCGCTGGTTGCTCTTGATCGTTCTGTAGAAATAGGACAACCTCTTTTCCACTCAATGACTCAACCTATTGTTTGGAGGTGATCTATTCAAATAAACCCTTTCCTCGAACTAGTTTGGTCACCTTGATTTCAATGTCATATTCCATAACACGAGTGATCCAACCTATTCTTTTCTCATTCAAGTCCTTGTTTAGGAGAAAATCCTTAACACCAATATGGGATACTAGCACTTGAATCTTATTATTTGAGACCAATTGTCTGAACTTATTCAACATCCTAATAATAGAAAGGACATGTTTTTCTATGAAAGAGTATTTTACCTCGTAGTACTCCAAGTTTTGGCTAAAGAAGGATATTGGATGTTCTAAACCTTCTTTGTTCGGCTAGATCAAGATGGTTGAGATGGTGTCTGACCCTCCAAAATCATATAGCCTGAACTCTTTTGAGAAGTCTTGGTTAATAAGAGTTGGATCCTATGATATTGCAATCTTGATGGCCTTAAAACTCTCTTTGCCTTCTATTATCCATTTAAATGCAAGATTCCTCTCTAACATCATTATTAAAGGCTTCAAAAGAGTGGAAAATTAGGTACAAACCTGTGAACAAAGTTTATCCTCCCTAAGAATCATTTGAGAGATTTTTGTGTTGTGGCGAGTGCTTCTATTGCTAGTCTCTCTTCTACACTATAACTTCTTCTATTTCAGAACAATTGTTGGAACTTTGAGTTACATTCTTCCTTTTATTGCATGAACTTATGACTTGTCTATTCTTCTCTTTGGCTACAACCTATACCTACACACTTAGGAAAACAATTAGAAAATAATTAGGCTTTTTGGCCTCTCTTATGTCCATGTTTTCTTCTTTCTTTTCTCTTTCTTCTTTCTGAGTGAATAAAGCATGCATGTAGTTTTCTCTTTAAGTAGAATACATCTCCTGTTAGGAGAAGATTCATATGCATAAAGTAGGATAGTGTAGGATTTTAATTGATCCCTGATCTCATAACTGATAGTTAATTCTTTTCTTCTTTTTAGGTACAATGGCTTCTACCATGGAGATAAAGGAGAAACAAAAGACAGAGATGAAGATGCTTTAATCAAAGAACAAAAACCCCAAGGCAATGATGGGTTTACATATACTCCTTTGCTTTCTCTTTCATGCATGTGTACCTTTCTTTTCAGTAGATGTGCTTTATTTTTCAGTTACATCCTATGGCTTGTGTGGGAAACATTTGACTCTCCTTGTGAATAAAACATTGAATTTCATAAATGAGTTGTATATTTCTTTGTTCATTCTACCTTTTCTGTAAGGAATGTATAATGAACTAAAAAAATAAGTAACATAATTGAATTCCTTAATCATGAAGGAAGGAACATTGATAGGAAATTGTAACATTAGGTAATGAATTTGATTTCTCTTTGCTACTTCAAAACTCAGCACTTCACCTAATTTGTAATTTTTTGTCTTCATCAAGACAACATAGTTGTCCTTCGGGGATTTGTTTTCTTTTACTAAAGATGACATTAAATTACAGAATATGTGATCTATTCTATTTTGAGACAGAACACATAACTACAGATTTCACTTAATCTTTAATTAATTCAGCAATAACTAATAATAGCGAAACTTTCTTAGCTTAGGTATACTTCACCCAAGACTTTTCATCTTAACGAAAAGTTTAGAGCTGCCCATTTTTTCACAAGTGAAAAAATTGTCAACAATAATCCTTTTTCTTTCGAGGAGAGACCTTTTTCATCTTTTTCACCTACACCCTTCATCATTTCAACCTTTTCCCTTTCTTTCCTCTCGTAACTTTTCCCTCATCTAGCTTTTGGTAGTTCCCATCTTTGTAAGTTCCCAAGCAAATATAACTTTAAAATATTTATCTTAACAATCCTTGGAATCAAAAATTAAGTTTTGAATCCATTCATTGGCACTTTGAGATAGAGAAGACAAGGAATTTAATCAAAAATGATAAAAAAATAGCGTGTCTCAAAGAGTCTTGAGAAAAAATGGCAGAAAAACAAATGCAATGCAAAACTACCATTGATTCTACCCCTTTTCCACTTTATTTTATAACCATCCACATGTTTCCATGGCACAACTATAAAAGAAAAGTACAGGGGAAAGTTTCCAAAAAAATGCGGGCCTTCCACATGCCATGGGCCCAAGAAAAACACATTTTGGCCTTGGAAAAGTCTTAGTGTAAAAATGAGCTAGCGGAATCCTCTATGTGTCTCAATGGTGCAATTTGAGATAGTCCCCAAAGAAAGAGACCCCAAACAAACTCGGGTTCACCACGTGTCTTAGTCTGATAGAGTTTGTTAAAAAATTTGAAGGTTCAGCAGAAGGTGCCATGTGTCTAGGGTCTAAGACATTTTTCTTTGGCTTTTGAAAAGTCCAAGCAAAGGGAAGAGTGAGAGGAAGCCTCCAAGTGTCCTCCTAGTGCTTCTTTAAAATAAAACTTAGGGGCCAGACTCCCCAAAAATGTGCGGTACCTCCACATGTCCCAAGACTTTTAAAATTGCTTTGGAAAGTTGAAGTATAGAGCGGAGCCAGAGGAAGCCTCCACATGTCTCCCATTCACAATTGTAAAGGTGGGACCCTAGGGCGGATCTTCAAATGAGTGCCTGATATTGACGTGTCAATGGATTCCAAAACTATACCAATCACATAACAAATTGTGTAAGTCTGGAAAAGGAAACATAAACCTCCACTAGTCCCCACAGCGCAACTCCAAGGCCAAACCAAAAGGTGATTTTTCAAATGAGCGTTGGCCCTCAACGTGGAATATTTTTGAGTTAAAGCGAGCCTTAGATTTTTTAAAGTACCCCACAAATCAACATCCAACAAGAAAGGGCCACGTTCCCATTGATACTGAGATATGAATTTGATAGGGAAAAATACACCTATCAAACCGTAAAATGCTGGAAAATCACCATTTGAGCCAAGAAATGAATCTTTCTTCACGTACAAAGAGTTTGGAAATGATATAATGTCAAAATTTTATCCTCCAAGCCACATCCAATCAAGTTTCCACAGATATTTGGGACATAAATGACAGGGAAAACAAAATCGACTATGGAAAACAAAAGGAAAGGCAAAACGCAAGTTGTACACCCAAGTTATAGAACCTTTCATATGGACAGAGGAATGAAAAAAAAAATCTATACTTTTAAGTTATCCTCAACCAATGAAGGTATTGATCATGGCAACCAAATGGACGAAAGATTTTTCATGCATCAACACGGGGAGATAGAAAGCACGAAAGAGCCCACAAACTGAAGAATTTCAATGACAAATGGGGTGAGAATAATTTCAGCACCAACATTCCCCACCAAACCTCTTTACAATCAAAGTTTCAAGTTTCCATGGTGTATACGACATCGAGACCTTTCCAATGGTGCCAAATTTGTTGGATTTAGAGTACTAGGTCGAAAGATATGTTCATTTGAATGTTTGAGTCTCTCTCAGGCCCTCCAGCCCACATAAAATTGAGGCTTGGCACGTGGATCCTTTGGCATCAATGGAGGCATGGCTCATTTTTTCACTTTAAGCCTTCTCGAGGAAAAAAGTTCAAACTTCCTTCGATTACCTACCTTCCCACTTTGACTTTTCGACATGGCCACCTATGAAGCTGGCGCTAGTTTGGGGACCGGTTTTGTATTCAATCTTTGGAGGTGCAGTGAAGAGACACGTGGAACCTTCCGTGGCTTTCTCAGTTTCATTATGTTTTGGCTAAGTCCTTTTGCTTAGCGGAGCGATAAGTCTAACCCTGAACACGTGAAGGCTTGGTGCTTGTTTGAAATCCCACTCCAAATTTTACTTTTGAAGTAGCATCATGCTGACACTTGGCTCCTTCCACCCACATGCCTCTACTTTGACTATTCAAGCCTTGAATCTGTCCCCTTTTTAGACCTGAGAAATGTGGTGAGCCTGTACTCATTTGAGTCTTCACTCAAGGTCCCACTTTTGAATGTCCGTCGTTGAGACACTTGTTAGCGTCTGTTGATTCTTTCATACTTAGCTAATTTTGGCTCGCTCTGAATCATTTGTGAAGCCCGAAACCTTTGAATCATTCTCCATTTCTCTCCTTTGAGCCTCTTGTTTTCTTTGAAACTATTTTCTCCTTCCCGACCCTGATCCTCAATTTTAGATCCCGTCTATAACTTGTTTGTTTGATTTGAAAAGTGGGCTCACACGACGGAACCGTCATTTCGATTTCTTCCTGCACAAGGTAAATTTTGATCAATTTTTCTCAGAGGAAAGATTGAGATAACAATTTTATGAATAGTGGGGACATCTACCTACTAGATGGATAGATTAGTTGCCTTGTTGAAGCATCCATTGGGTACGGAGTCATAATTAATAGCTTGATCTAATCATAATTTTGAAAATATGATCCCTGAGTCACTTGGACATTGTTGGAACAAGAGATGACCCTGAATCTTTTTGAAATGGCCCCTTCGAGACTCGATTTTAGTTGCTCTGTATTTGTTCCATTTTAAAATTATTAACTATTGGCAACTATAGGTATCCTCGATGTAAATGATAAAGGGATTGGTGCATTCAACTAGAGGAACATCGAAATTTATAATGCCACAAACCTGGAGCAAATAAAACATGTGCCACAACACTTAGGAAAAAAAAACTATGCTACAATAGAACAATGTGCATATGCACTTCGGGAAATTAAAACCTAGGCTAATATTTTACAAGGGCAAGGAATTTTTCCTTTTAGTAGCAGTGTTTGAAATGGATCCCATTTATTGGTATCTAAAATTCTTTGCCATCCAATCCATCCTGCTGGAAGGAATTGCTACTTGTGCACCTTATGATTAGGTAAGGGCCACTCCAAATGGCATCAAACATGGAATTCTTTTCTAGTTTTTCCCAATCAGCATCCCATTTTATAACTAATTCCCCTTCTTGAAAGGTCATTGTTCTTGATTTCTTATCAAAGGTCTTCTTGATCAATACTTGATCCTTCTCCATGACCTGCATTACATGCTCTCTTGCCTCTCGTACTTCCATCAACTCTGCATACTGATTGCCATAGGTTCAAACTCACTAGTTCCAACTATTTCATGACCTCCAAAGTGGGAAACTCCAATGATGTCGGCAATACTACCTCTTTTCCATATACAAGCTTGTATGGGGAGTTTCCTATGAACCATTTGGATGTGATCCTATCAGCCCATAGAGCTGATTTGAGCTTTGTATGCCAATTTCTCTGATTTTCATCAAGATTCCTTCTGATAATCATTATCAGGTTCTTATTTGTGCACTCTACTTTTCCATTACCTTGAGGGTAATAGTTTGATGAAGTTATAAGGTAAGCACCATTCTTGACTACCCATTCAGTTATTCTTGTACCAAGGAATGCAAATGCAATATCTGATATAATAATGGTAGGGACTCCAAACTTGGTGGTTATTCCTTCATAGAAATCCAAGATGTTGGATTCATTTGCTTCTTTTAGTGCCACTACTTCATTCCACTTGGTGAAATAATCTGTTGTAGTAAGTATCCACTTGTGGCCTTGGCTTGAATTTGGGTTAATCATCCCAATGAAATGAGTCCCCATTATATGAATGGTTGATCTACTAAAATGGGATGAAGACACAGGGCTACTAGCTTATCCTTTCTTGTGAAGAATACACACTTTTTACACTTCTTGACCCATGAGTAGTAGTCCTTGAACACTATAGACCAATAATAATGAGATTTCATGATCTTGAGAGCTATTACTTGAGGAGAAAAGTGGCTTCCTACTTCTCCATCATGGAACTCATGTAACACTCTCTCAATTTGACCTTTCTCAATGCACCTCAATAGAACATTATTGATAATATTTTTAAACAAGACACCGCCAAAAATCACATATGGAATGGCTTGTACTTTGAAGTATCTCCTTTCTTCTTTGTTCTATTCAGGGGGCACAAACTTGTTTGGGTAATGCACTAAGGCTAGGGTCCAACATGTATTATATGCATCACTAACTCATTGCTCTTGATCATCTCGTAGAAATAGGACAACCTCTTTTCCACCCACATTCGACTCACCCTATTGTTTGGACGTGATTTTTTCACATAAACCCTTGCCTCGAACTAGTTTGGTTACCTTGATTTCAATGTCATATTCCATTACCTAAGTGATCCAACCTACTCTTTTCTAATTCAAGTCTTTGTTTAGGATAAAATCCTTAACATCAACATGGGATACTAGCTTGAGTTAAATATTATTATTCGATACCAATTTTCTGAACTTCTTCAAGATCTTAATAACAGTAAGGACATGTTTTTCAATAAAATAATATTTTTCTTGTTGAGTGCTTACCTTTCCAATCTATAATGTTTTTCCTACTTCTATGAAGATGTGCTTGAATTGTCATCCTTTACCTAAATATTTTCCTTCTCCTTTCAAAATTGGTCATTTGGGTTAAAGATTGATTCAGAGTGATAAGACCCTTTGGTTGTTTTTGGTCCTCATGCTGCACCACTTGATCGCCATCTCGCTGCTCCAATCAGTATTGGTTCTTGCAGGATAAATTGTCTTCTTCTTATAGAATGGTTACAATTTGTTGAACATTTTTGAATACTTTCCAACTTGTGTTGTTGTTTGGGAAATTGGCCTCACAAGCAACTTGATATAGGGCTGAGATTTATCGCTATTGATTCTCTCCAAAATGTCAAAGGCTGCCCCAAAATCTACCAATTTATCTCCTACTTCATTCTTCTTCCTTTGGATGGAATTGATAATGAATGCCTCAAAATCCTTGATGAGGTCCCATACAAAGTTCTTTTAGCTCTTTAACAAGTCATTCTTGGCTAGCATTTTGTCCTCGGACCTGACTAGCAACTAGCTCATTTTCGCAAACACATGCAAGTTCTTTATACTCATTTTCATATCCCAATGTAGTCCATGGACCAAATCCTCATACTCTGTTGTGTTGTTTGAACAAGAAAATTGGAAACAAAAATCTGAGTAGTATTTCATACCTTAGGGGGAAACAAGCATAGCTCCTCCTCTGGCTCCTTTCCTATATATTGAGCCATCAAATAATAATTCCCATACTTCATTGTCATCTTTATGTTCTAGCTTAATGATATCAGGAAGAGGGTGATCCTCCTAATGCAGACAATAGAATCCTAGCTCATATTCCTCCATCTCTTTATAGGGGCAAAAGCATACCTCTTGTTTTCCCACTCATTGAGGGTCAAGTCTTGGATACACCCCACCTTGGTATCTACTTCACAAGTGCTTGGGAGAAACTCCTAATCAAAGGGTGAACAATTGGAATTAATTGGGCTAGGTACATAAGAATCAATATGGTAATCTACAATGGGCTCAAATCTGATTGTGGGCTTAACTCCATACCTTTTTCTAAAAATCATGTGAGACCAATCAAAAGACAAATACCATCCAATTTTGGAAGTGAATTCCCTAGACAAATACAACGTAAAATGTTTTGGAAAGCCTATGACTGATACATTTTGCAATACAATCACATTGGGACATGCATATAGTGTAAGGCTCAAATATTTGATGACTCCAACAGTTTTCACTGTTGTCCCATCCAATTCCACTACCCCTAGATATGACTTTGTATTGAAGACCTAGTTGATCGGCTATTTTATTTTGCATTACAAAGTTTCTTTCTCCCAAATCAATCATGCAATTATATACCAATTTGTCTCCAACTAGCAATGAAACATAGAATGGAGGGGATTCAAATTCTTACCTTGTTATCCTCCATGGTTTCCTCCAGTCTGGGATGCATTAGTAAACACCTTCTCTTGTTTGTTAGCAGATGATTTGAGCTCGACCAATTGGCCATAGCAGTTTGCAATAGATCTCTCTATCCTGGAATGTCCAGTGAATCCCACATTGAAATGTTCACATTTCTAGTCTTCATTTGTTCAATGATGTTATATGAGCTATCATTTTTCATCCCCTTGTATGGTACATTTTTCTCTTGCACATGGGTTGTTACAACTCTTGGTTTCCCGAGTGGGTTTGCAAAGTGGCATGGAATGGCTCTATATATTGGGAGGTGCATTCTGAGTGCCAATACCTTGTGGAGTAATAGAGGGTTGAGTATTACCTGAGTTTGGTGATTGACCTTCTCCAATATTCCTTTTCTTGGACCATGTATTAGCAGCTACACTTTGAGAAGGGGCTTGATTCATACCACATAAATATTCATCCTGCCAATTGACAAGCATAGTTTCACTTGGAGATGCTTCTTTCTGAACTCCTTGTAGCTGATTTTCTTCTTGGCTAGTCTCTTCTGACACACCAATGGTCTGTACCATCAATGCATGTTTTAGTGCACCATTAAAACACGTTGATTGGTTATGGGGATGATTGCGTGGGAAACACAAATCATATTCTTGTGCCATATTGTTTTGTGTTGGAACCAAGGCCCTTGATGTTAAGGCTATGTTTGGATCATATGACCAGAAAGGCCTAGAAGTTTGAGGTTGTCCTTGGTTTTGGATCTAATTTACAGCCTGATATGGTGGCTTATTTTACTGATATGGGGGTCTAGCTTGATACTAAGCTTGAGGCTGATATGGCCTATAACTCTGAGCTTACTACCATTTAATAGTCACTAGCTCATTCCCTTGGTTCTGCAGTTGTTTCATAAATTCTTGAAGCTCTTTTGAGGTGTTAGAGGATGAGGTGGAGGCTTCAGCTGAACTTTGTTTCCTAGGAGTAGGTATAGGAGCTAATGTGGGTGTCTGACTAGTACATGGATATCCTAGTTCTGGGTATAGAGGAATGGGTGGCCTAAGAGAAAGTTTTCTAGCATGAATTAAATAATTTTGAGCTCTTATGGAAATGCTATAGGCTACAGGTAAGGTGGTGCCTCCCATGGATTGAATCATTAAAGCAATATCAGAATTTTGACCTCTAAGAAAGTATAAGAAAACACCTTTATCTATGGGCCTTATAGCCAATGTAATCCTATCCCATGTCCTTTGAAATACGAGGTTTAAGTCTGTCAACTACTCACTAGGGGCCCTCTTGATTGTTGCCATTTTTTCCAACAAGGATAGATTATTTCCCTTCTCTCCAAATTGATCATGAAGAGCTCTGCACAGATGGTCCCAATTTTAAATAGAGCCTTATATTAGACTCTTGAACCATTAGGACGCTTTACCCTTGAGTGAAGAGCCTAGTAACTTGACTGCGTAATTTCCATCTCAATGATCTCATGAATTGCACAGAAATTTGCAATGTCTTGAATATGGTCATTAGGATAAGTTTATTTTTCTCCAGTGAAATATAGGATGCTCTTTAATACTACCGCTGGGACTAGATTTTGTGCATTGAGGGTGAGTGGGCTGCTGCCAGTGAAATTGACATAAACATTTAGATGTGCCATCCTAATTGGTTTGAGAACCCTTGTTCATTGAATTAATGACCTAGTAAGGGCGAGGTGTTGAAAGGTTTTGTTTGGTGGAGATGTAGACCTCTGGGATCTTCTCCCTCTTCCCCTTTTTTCTAGGGACAAGTTTAGATAGAAAAATAATCCCTCCTCTCTTGATCTTGACCTTGTTTGTATTCTTCTCATGAAATTGACAAACTTGGACTGTTGAAACCAGTAGATTTTTATTCTTTTGGAGTCGCCACATGTGTAATTTAAAATATTCTTAAAAGCTAAAATTACAGCAAGTGCACATCAATATTACTGCAATAAATATGGAGACTACTTGCTCCCACCGGGTGTGCCAAAAATGTTAGTGCAGAATCACAACACCCCTAAATGTCTACAACCATATGGGTTGAGACTCTTAGTGTGATTGCACAATATAGAAAATCTCTCAAATTTTGGGTCCTTGTTATTTAAGAGAGCTCTCCGGATTAAGGTTGGTTCCTATTTTTCTATTTAGGTGCATGCAAATAAAATCTTGTAGAGGATCTACTCTAATCCTACTCTATCTTACCAAGGAGACATGGTTGAGAAGATATAATAAAATAAACCTAAGCTAATGAGGTGATGCACCAAATTAATGTTAGACACTTGTTTTGCAATTTAACATAGACCATAGAAATGCAATACAAACATGATGCACAGGTAACCAAACTATAATTCAAGATCAGAAGGGAACAATGAAACACATGAGAGGGTCAAAAATCATCCAAAAACATATATTATTTCTCCAAAGTCGATACAAGTACATTATAGTGGCCAAGAGGAAAAACTTAGATTTACAAATTGAATGGGAAGGTTAGGACTCCATGAACTCATCTACAGACCAGAGGAGAAGGGAGGGTGTAAAACAAAAATGTCCAACCCTTTACAATGAGCCCCACCCTTTATTTTATAGATTCAACATAGAGAGAAGAAGGAGAGAGAGGTGGGAAAATGAATTTGAAGCTCAACTACTAGCCATCAATGCCTCTATAAATCCACCCCAAATCTATCATGTCCACCACTTTGTGTCTTCTTGGTATGTTGAAGAAGGGAGAGTGGTAGATTGAATCAAATCGGATCTGGTGGTTGAGTAATTAGATTATGCATATTAATGGTGTCAATAAATTTCCCCATTTTTCACCCACCAAACCTCTTTACAATTAAAGTTTCAATTTTCCATGGGGTAGTTGAGGTCGAGACCTTTCCAATGGTGCCAAATTTGTTGGATTTAAGGCACTGGGTCCAAAGATATGTTCATTTCAATGTTTGAGTTGGGTGCGTACAAAAATGATGAAAACCAGTTAGTAGAATGGATCTGCAGCCCAAAATTCACTTTATGCCTTTTGGCACCCAAAAATAAAAATGCAAAATTTACGCTGCAGTACCACTTTTCACTTTTGGCAAAAAAAACACTTTCAAGCCCGACGGTCCACTTTTTCCATTTTGGGAAAAAGTCTCTCCTAGGCCCACCAGCCCACATACAATTGAGGCTTGACACATGGCTCCTTGAGCATCAGTGGAGGCACAACTCATTTTTTCACTTTACGCCTTCTCGGGGAAAAAATTTCAAACTGCCTTCGATGACCTGCTTTCCCACTTTGACTTTTCAACATGGCCATGTGTCGAGTTGGCACTAGTTTGGAGACCAATTTTGGATTCAATATTTTTCGGTGTGATGAAGAGACACGTGGAGACTTCCGCAGATTACTTAGTTTCCTTGTGTTTTTGGCTAATTTCTTTTGCTTAGTAGGGCCATAAGTCTGACCCTAGACACATAGAGGCTTTGTGCTTGTTTGAAAGCCTCTCCAAATTTTACTTTTGAAGTAGCACTATGCTAACACTTGGCTCCTTCTTCCGACATGCCTATGCTTTGACTATTTAACCCCCAACTCTAACCCTTTTTTGGACCTCACACATGTGATAAGCCCACACTCATTTGAGTTTCCACTCAGGGTCCCACTTTTGAATGTGTGTCGTTGAGAGACTTGGCAACTTCCACTAATTCTTCCATACTTAGCCAATTTTGGCTCACTCTGAATCATTTTTGAAGCCTGAAACCTTTGATTCTTTATCTATTTCTCTCGTTTGAGAATCTAGTTTTCTTCGACACTATTTTCTCCTTCCTCAACCCTGTTCCTCCATTTTAGAGCCCGTCTGGAACCTATTTGTTGGATTTGAAATGTGGGCTCGCACAACAAAACCATCCCTTAGATTTATTCCTACATAGGGTCATTATTAGTAGAGAATCACAACACCCCCAAATGAGTTATGGATCTACTTTTCCAAGGAAAGGTCATTTGGTGTGATTTGCATAACATTGGATCATTCCCCAAGCTGTGGAACTTGAAAATGGGAATGATCCTCCAGAGAAGGTTGGTTCCTCTACCTAAACTAGCTGCCAAAAGCTATTCTAGAGTAGTCAAGCTAACCTAATCCTAATCTAACTTCCAAGGAGACAAGGAGAGAAAGAAAATAAGGAAAACAAGCCTACACTAAAATAGTGATACACCAGAGAAGGAAAACTACTGAACATCTAACCAAACTGCCATGAAATGAAGGGAGGTGAGAAATGGAGAGGATGAACAACTACATCATAGGCCAAAGATCATATTCACATAGAAAATGTTTCAAACCCAACAAACATAGCTCCAAATCTGCAAATGAACATCCAAAACATGCACATGTACCTGCAATGAAGAGAGGCAAGAAGAAACAACCAAAAAGAGAAAAGGATGGACAAATGCATCACAAAACATATTTTATTGTCTTCAAAATTTTTTACAGAACATCATTCTTGAGCAAGAGGAAAAAACATCATTTATAGAGAAGGGGAGGAGGTTCAAACTCCATTTCGACCCTGTGGGAGGAAGAGAAAGGGAGGTAGAGAGAAAAACGAACAACCTTTGAACGTGCCCCTCTGTTACAATATATAGAAAGAATGGGAGAGAGATAAGAGGGAAAAGTCACATCCTGCTCCAACCACCCTGAGATATGCATTGAATCCCATTTTGAAATCTAGATATCACTTTGAAAAACAATGCCTTCTACAAATCTGCCCACAATATGTCACTTTTGGTCCTCGGTGGATCAAATCGATTCATATCTAGTAGTTGAAGAGATCAGATTTTACGTTAATGGGCTATAAATTTTTCTTCATTTTTTACCTACCAAGGCCTACAAAAAAATTTTTTTAATCTTTCCATGGCATAAAGGACATCGAGACACTTCCAACGGTGTAAGATTTACAATATTTCGAGCCTTGAATTGAAAGATATGCCCCTTAAGTTTGTAACAGGTCCGTACCAATGGGTGGGAAAACCATTTTTAAAAAATGGGCCTCCTTTTAATATGGGGCACATGGCAGACAAATTGAGGAAAAAAATGGGTTTATGATTCATCTTTTCCCCCTTTTCCACAAAAATGCAAAACTCAGAAAAACCCCACGGTGTGGAAGCTCTACATGGATACGTGGCACCCTTTGGTTGGCTGGGGAGATGCGCTTCCATCTTTATCTTTGTGCCTTTTTGACAAAAGGAAAATTTTCACCTTTTAATTTGGGTGGAGTTGAAATGTTGACTTTTTTCATTTGGGTGGAGTCTTTGTAGGCCATTTTACAACTTTTGGCTAAGTCTTTTGCTTGGTGGGGCATATCTGTTGACCTGGGACACGTAGCAGCCTGGCACTCATTTGGGCTTCCCTTTTTGGATTCATCTTTGGAGAAGTGTCGTTAGGACACATGGTTCTTTCCACTTCCTAGCATATGCATTGAGTATTCAACCAACTGTGCCCCTTTTTGAGATTGGACACGTGGCGACACCACACTTGCTTTAAAGCCCGCTTCAAAATTTACTTTTCGAGGAGCATCGAGTTGACACTTATCAACCTTCACTGGTTTGTGTATTTTTCAATGGTCCTTACTTTATAGACTTTGGGATACATGGTGGGCTTGCACTCATTTGGATCTCTACCCTGGGACTAACTCTTGGAGAAGCACCATACTGACACTTGGCATTCTCCGCATACACTTTTATACTTATCCAATTCTTGAGGCCCACCCTATCCACCTTTTGACCCTGTTTGACCATTTTCTACATGGAGGGCTGGTGCAAGTTTGAGTCTCCTCCCCAGGCTTTGTTTCTAGATTTGCACTTAGCTAACACCTCGCATGCTCTCTCTCAGTTGAAAAATGTTTAATGCCCCGCAACTTTTTAGGACACTAGTTGTGTTGAAGCATTACGCTTGTTTTTCCTTCCTTTTTGGATTCACCTTTGGAGAAGCGCTATTAGGACATGTGGTCCCTTCCACTACCTCCTCCATACTTAGTTATTTTTTGACCTCTTCCTAAACTGTTTCGAGCCCGAGAACTTTGGATCTTCTCCGTTTCTTCCCCTTCTTGGTCTTGGTTCCTTTACAACACTGCCCCTTGTATTTTGACCCTATTATTCCACAGTTGAGTCTACCTGTAACTTGAAGAATGCATATAAGACATAGACACACACCCAGATTTCTTTTTAAAGGGTCCTTTAATCTTTCTTAGCCCCCCGCCACTCAATTGTAGATTCCCTCTGTGACCAATTTGTAGATCAAAATGAGTTTTCTTAAGTTCTTTCTATCGATAATAGTCGTGTTTGATCAATTTTCAAAGTCATGGTTGATCCCATATTTTTCCTTGGGGGTGAAATATGGATAAAAGTCATGTTTGATCAATTTTTCCGAGGGCAAAATTGAGATAACAGTTCTTTAAGTATGAATGTTATTTAAGTTGAATAAAAAGGGAGGTATGATATTTTGACATTATTGGTAATCCGGTTTGGATGAGATAAATTTCATTTGGGTATGCTTATTACTCTCATGTTCAAATGATGTAGAAGAAAGAATAGATAGATTTGTTTTTATAATATAGACTCCTTGTTACAATAGGGTTTTAATTGAGTGAATGGATGAACCAAAACTAATTATACCCTTAAAAATTGTTATATAAGTGAAAACGAAAGTGACAAATTGGTAAAATTAATGAATACATCAATTCATGCATTACTATGATTACTTACGTCTATGTAAAATAAATATTCTTACAATTTTACAATTGTAATAGTTATTTTGTTTCACTCTCTATTCGTATTTCCAAGTTTTAATGGGAAACTAAATTAAAATATATACACACACACAGACACATTAGGTTATATTCATAAATATATTAATTCCTTTATGAATTTCAAATTAATATTAAAAACATAAATTCTAGTCTCATTCTAGTCTCACACCTTAGTTGGAGAAATAGTTAATAAAGGGAAAAAGTAGATTAATAGTAAAATATAAAATAACAAAATACGGCTTGATTATAAAGTGAATAGAAAAAATAACGTAAGGAAATACGACATGTGTCGGTTTTGTGTTTGGGCTGCAGCCACATTTGTTTTTGTTTTGTAATAAGGTTGGGGGGGGGCGCCGACCCCACCCCTAACCCATATTAAAATATGGGTGGGGTGAGGTGGTGCCCCCCTCCCCCATTAATTTACACCCCCCCGCCCCAACATTAAATTTTTGACCTACCAGAAAAAAAACAAAGCCATGCCAATGTTCATCTTTAAGTCACTTTCTTTAATCTCTCGACCTACATAGCTTAGGTCAGCAAGGTTTTATTTCGGCCGGTATTTTAATAAAGGTAAAGGTTTTATTTACATACTGGTATTTTAATAAAGGTAAATATATATATATATATATATATATATATATATATATATATATATGTGTGTGTGTGTGTGTGTGTGTGTGTGTGTGTGTGTGTGTGTGTGTGTGTGTGTGTGTGTGTGTTTATTCAAAATGTTTAAAAAAAAAAAAACATATTATTTGGGCCAAATAATAGTTTCAAGGTTCCTTTTTAGGACAAAGAAATATAAAAATAAATACATATATATATATATATAGATATATATATACATATACATATACATATATATATATATATATATATAGATATATATATATATATATATATACATATACATACATATATATATATATTGTACAAATATATATATGTGTTCACATATATATAAACATTCAAATGATTCATATACATTTTATATATTGGGCTCTGCAACTTAGAATTTTTTTAAATAACTAGAACAAAATGGGTAAATACCCATAACCCAAATGGGGTAGGAATAAAAGGTAAAGGATAAGAAAAAAAATTTTTTTTAGAAAATAAGAAAACCCTTGGAGAGGGAATGCTAAAACTAACTCCTCTTGTGAGCAATCACCCAAGAGCTTGAGCTTCTTCCATGTCTCCATCTTCTTGCCTCCTTCCTTAGCCTACAAATCTAAACAAGAGAAATCAGAGTTTTGTTTTAGAAAATGAATATATGAAATTCCATTAGGTTTTCTAGGGTTACTTTTGTGTGACCTAAATCAAAGGTTGTAGGATAAACCCTACATCACTTAAGTGATGGGGTATTTATTTGGGAATTAAATAAGTAAAAGATGGGTGTGTTTTTATAAATGGGGCCTAAGCGAGTTTGGATTGATTGTATACCTTGAACTTATGGAATATAAATTTATAACAATGTGCATGTATTTAACAATGCAAGAATACTATCTTAGTATGAATTCATATAAAACCATTTTGTGCCTCAAATAAAATTAATTAAATGGTATTAATGGAGTTATGATTTGAAAAGCTAATGAAGATTATTTAAATAAAAATTTAGAACCTTGTTGGTGAAAGAATTAAAAACGTAATATTAATTTTGAAAATTGAGGCAGTCTTAATTAATCAATATTTGTTTCCTATGCCTTGTAATTATTTACATTTTTTTAATCTGGATTAGATTAAATCTCAGCTAATGCCTTTTGACCTTTAAATAAAATTATTCCATAATTATTCCTATTTTCTATCGGTTTTATGGGGATTTATGTAGGAAAAATGTGGCGTTACACTTGGTATCGAGCCGTGGGTTCAATGCTTGGAAAAACAAAATTTAAAATAATTAACAAAATTTTAACCGCCATAAAAAATAATAAAAAATAAATAAAGTTATTCGAATTATTGTACTCACCTAGTGGTGATTCGTCGAACTCGGGCTACCTAAAAATGTTAAATTAAATTGCTATTCTTGCAAACTTATGGTGTATCAGGAACTCAATTTCATTGCTAAGATGTTGTTCGATAAGCCTTAAATTATTGTTTTTAGTCCTGTGATGTGACAACTAAATTTAGAATCTTCCTTGTTGCAATGATAAATTTCATGGTGTGATTCTTGTGGTTTGACATTAGTGGTTGTGTTATGGGGTGAGACAGAGTAAATTATAAGTTGATTAGTCACTTAAAGCTCCCTTTTTTTTTTCCTTCAGTGGTTAGATGAGCTAGTTTGGTTTCCGCTTTGATTACTTTATCCTTGTATAGTGGATATTGGGTGTCCCTTTTATCCATCTTTGTGTAGGTGCTCTTAGATCTGAGCTCGATGGATAGTGCCCCTACTGGCGGTCCAAGAAGGGGCTGCAAAGTGACTTTGATGTGGAATTTCTGTATTTTATATTTCTTAACTTGTGTTATTTTATCAAGGACCAACATCTTATTTTATGATTGGATTGAGAAGCTTTGAGGCTCTTTTAGTTATTTATATTTTTGTGAGAATTTTCAGACATTGCAATGTGGCTACTTAGCCACTTTCCTTGATTGCCAATATTTCTTGGATTTTACTTTGATTGGTGACTCGGAGCTCATTATCTATTGGCTACTTAGCTAAATGTTACGTGATTCTTTCTTGCATGTTGTTGAGATGGTTCTACATTGTTTGTATTGTGACTTGTCGTATGAGATTATACCCTAGGTTCCTTAAATGTCTTCTTAGGTGCTTTAAGTTATGCCTTGGTTTTGTAAAGATGAAACCTTGAGTGTGTCTAGGATCTTGGAGTGACTATTTTCATTACTCAACCTTGCTATAAAATGAGTTAGTTTTGTTGTATGGTTTAGTGGGCATTTGATAGTAGTGATGGTGACTCTCTTATAACCTAGTAAGAGATTTTATCCTCGTCAGAGTAGATGTGTTTGGTTATGGGCTTATGGACTGTGTTAGGATGGGATTGAATCTTGGTTGATTGTATATTTTAAGTGGATAAGTGTTTGTTAGGTAGTGGTGTTCCATGATGGCATGCTAAGTTTTAGCATGTTTTCCTTATTCAATATAGAAAGTATTAATTGGTGGATTGTATGTACCTTGGTACTTATAGTTAGAATTAATCCCATTCGTGAAATGTGTTTGATTAAGTGTACATGTGTTTCTCTCAATGATCCATAAATAGATATACCATTGCCTTAACAGTTAAAATGTTATGTATACCAATCTCAGACCTAATAATATTGAGAAATGTTGAGACTCTTATGGATGCTTTTGGGGCTTTTGCACCTTGCTCTTAGAGATGTTAGTTTGGTAGATCTTAATATTCTAATCTTATGTGTGCTTGTGTTGTACTTCTTCTTCTAAAACTACAACTCTTGGTTGTAAAGTCCATGTTGAATGGATTAGTTAATGGTCCTCTTACGTTTGATGTCTTCTTATGGGAGGTATGGTGTCTTGGAGTAAAATGTTTCATTTTCATCTTGTTTCTTGATTGGTGGTATCTTGTGGAAGTGTGAGTTTTGTTTTTAAATTTTTCTTTTCTTATTATGTGAGTAAAATTTTGAGCCTAAACAAAAAACATTATTAAGCCTCTAAAAATTTTAAAAGTAAATATGCCTCTTTAATGGATCTTTCCTTGTAAATTATTTTGAGACTTGTGGAGACCCAACCAGGAATGTTTAATGATGCTTTTAATTATTTGGTAAACCCTTGAAATATTGGTGTGATACATGTTGAATGATAGATTCCTAGTTGCTACAAAATTAATGATGTTTTTTCTATGTTGAATGTCTCTTGTTCCTATAAAATTATAAATGTGATGTGTTGATTCATCTTTGTTATCCAAAATTCACCCCTAAAGGTAATTTTGATAACTTGCATCAAATTATTTAGTCCTGAGCAAGTAGAAATTATTCAAGGCCCAAAATCATGTTTTGGGGGTCCCTTTGGCTTCTCTCTAACTCCCTCATCCAAGGAAAAAATCCAACAAGTTAGAAAAAATGAAAAATACAAAAATTGAATTCATAGGCTTGTTTTAATGCATTATGGGTCTGGAGGCTACGGATCATAAAAAGGTTCATTGTACCAGGTTTGGAGCCAAAATACAAAGGAATCAAGTAAATTGGATCTTTGTGTCACCAAAAATGCTGAAGTCAAAGGGAAATTAAAAAAAGTGAAACTTTTTGTCCTAGGAGGTCCACGGGACAACTAAGAGGCAGGTACATGTGGGATGTAAAAATCTAATTTTTCTATAAGTCAGTGCATTGCAGGTGGTGCAAAGAAATGTGTCTAGGATGGTCGGGAAAAAAGTACATGCAGGATGTGCAAAGGTGAAAAACCTACAAAAGGAACCATGAGATGTGGTGAATACGGAGGTCAATGACCCTCACACCCCAGTCAACCCATGTACGTGTGGGGAAAAGGAAGCCTGAATCAAGCAATGTGGATGAAAGTGTCTGGGATGGCTGGGACAGGTGGACCCGATTTTGCTAAAATAGCCGCAATGAAGAGAAAAGTCAATGTTTGACCTCTCAAACATCAAATGGCCATAACTTTTGACTCTGAGCTTTGATTTTTATAAAATTGGACTTTATGAAATGAACACGACATATTTTACATCAGAAAAATTAGATTTCTTAATTTTTATGAGGGTAGATATATTAAAATAAAAGAAACATGTTTAGCTCTAGTCAATTAATGCCCACACTCAGAAGGCCATAACTTTTGCATTTCTCAACAAAATCACACAAAATTGGTACAGTTGGAATCGTGGCTCTGATCCTGATGCACAAAAATCAAGAAACTTGAGATTTGATGACAAATAGATGGAGATTTTAGATAAAATGTGTCTAGGTTTGTGACAATGTTTTATTTGGTAGTTGGGAGTGCAATTAAGAGGCATGGTCGTCATTCTTTCTCTGCTGCAGCACTTGGGACAGTATGGGGAGCCTTTTGCAAGAACATAATCATTTCACTCCATTTAATGCCTCGTACAAGTGGTTGAAGGACAGATTTTAGGATTTCCTTTTTCCCCTTCTCTCTCTCTTCTCATTCTTCTATAAATTGGAGTGTTAGGCTCATTGTAAAAGGAGGTAGTTTTGTTGTAGCAAAGCTTTGTCAAAATTTATTTGTGAAGCCAATGTGTTGTAGGCCCTTGTAGTGGACTCCTTGCATGGTGATCTTGTTCCTTATCTTATAATAAATTGAACTATGCATATCATGAAGTAATAAAATACAAGTTTTTGGATGCATCTTTCCCTATTGTGTTTGTTTGCACTCTTCTTTCCCTTTCAACCTTCATTACAAGAATATTGTGTCTATTTTTATGCTCTTGCAAGGACTCATTATTATTGTGCATGTATGAAATATTATTGTGAATGCATTTTACTTCTATTTTTCACACATTGGAAGACTACTCTCGAGACCCCTCCTTTTCGGTGTATCACCTCTTTAGGGTCGGATTTCATTTTCATGCATTCTCTCTCCTTTTCCCTTGGAAAGTTAGATTAGGGATGATAGTTTTTCCTGCATTAGAGTAGATTGTGGCAGTTATTTTAGGAGCAAGAACCAGCTTTCTATGGAGGTCTATCTCAAGTAGCAAGTCCCATAACTTGGAGATAGTACCCATGTTATCTAATCACATCGTGAGCTGAAGTATATGCACTTGTGTAAACGTTAGGGTGTTGTGATTCATTGATAACAATATCTCTCTCCCATAAAATTAATAATGTGATATGTTTGAATCTTCCTTCCCATTAAAATTTAATTGATAAGATGACTCACCCAAACACCATAAAACTATAATTGAGGAGATTTGACCTTGAAACTTAACAAATAAACTGGAACATAGAAAAAGGAAAATGGTCCTTGTTATAACCTTGGTAGATTAATAGAAGAAATAAAAGCTATGTAGAAGAATAGAAAGGAAAATTTTTCCATCTACCTTCCCTAGGAGTAAAAATAAATACTTTTTCCGCCTATACAGAATGGCGAGATATCATTCCCACCTTAGTGGTGCTCCTTATAACACAAACTTATGATGTCATAATAGGAGGAAGTTTTAATTAAGAACACTCATAAGGAATGTGATTAGCAAGTGAAACTACAAATTTTTACTTAATAAGTTGATTTATAAAATGATTACAACTTATGTATTGAGTACAATGTATAGTTGAACCTTTAGTTCTCACCTATCCAGAATTGTGAAACACCTTTTTGTTAGTGATGTGTTATAATTGCATATTAATCCCTTGTTCATAGGCATATATTATTATCCCTTGTAGGAGCTTGGGTTGTCATACCCTTGTTTCCTCGTAGCTCGATGAGTGTGAGTTGTGACCTTTTTGGATTGGGTCTTATCTCTTGTTTTTAAGAAAAGGAACCTCCTTATGTGCTGATTTAGTCCTTCATGACCTAGGTTATTGTATTTTTAAAGAAAATATATGTTAAGGATACAAAATAACTTTGGGAGGTCCTTTTTTCTTCTTATTTTCTTGAGGCCCCTTTTTTGTTGTTTCCTTTTTTTGTCTTTGGGAAAGGAAAGTAAAAGTTTTTTTCATAATATGTTGCTCGCTTTTGGTACGATGCACTTTTTGATTATAGTTAGACCCCTCTTATTACTTGTTCTTCTTTCTAGCTCCCTTCAGTGCTCATTGGTCTTACAATTTATGCATGTGCTCTCTTTATGATTATTTTAAACCTGAGCAAGATTTAAGATAAAAGGATCCCATTGTGTTATAGTGAGTGGCGCTTCTTAAATTGATATGTTAGATTCTCATGGAAATATTTTCTTAATGTTTGAAATTTCTAAATTAGGTTAGTGTTGTGTGTTTTATTTTAAGTGTAAAATCAGGCTATAGGAAACCTTATAGTCATGACTTTGCTTAGGATTACCATGAAATTTTAATGTTACCCTCTCGAGTTATAAAAGTGCTTCCCATGAATAGATTTCTTGATTGTAAATGTTTTGGCTGATTTAAGTGTCCTTCCTTGTTGTTAAACGTCACCCTATTGTTTGATCTCAAAATTGTGAGACCTTTGAGTAAACATGTTTCTCGTAAAAAAAAATTGTCATGGTTGATTTTTCTAGTCTTTTATAAATAACAAACCTTGAAGTGTAACTCAACCTTAGTGGAAACCTTAAATTTTGTTATTGTAGTATGTTGTATCCATGGGAAGCTAAGTGGTCATCTTGATTTCACATAATTCTCCGTGTTATTCCTTTACTTGGTGCTTATTATTTATATTCCTTGACATTTTCATGTTTTGATGTTATGTGTTGTATTTTGGTTGGTCACGTAGAGTTACTCTTTAGAATTAAATGTTTGCATCCTTACTTGAAGAAAGTTTAGAACTCATGCCTTACAATATCCCTTCATCATGATTGAATTTCTTTGGACAAAATTTGGGTTATGTAGACCCACACTTGTTTGGGGAAAAATAATTCCACAAAGGGTGTGATCCTATTTATTTTGTGTTGTTTCCTACCTCTTTCTTCATAACTTCCAGGAGGAAGTCAAATCTAAGGGGAGGGGGATGTAATTTCCACTCCACCACTACTATGTTTGAACCGTGTTATCGATTTTGAATCAATTTTAAGCTTAAACATTATTGTTGTATTCTAGCTAGCCTACTAATAAAATGTGTGAGACATCATGATTACTATTTTGTTTGGTTATCATCTTGACTGTATGGTTGTCTTGTGGACTTGATTGAGGATAAGACAATTATCTAGGATGATTTCCTTGTTATAAATGGATTGTGATACCAATACTCTTCGGTATTGTATTGTTTAGTCTATCTCGTGACTAGACACATAAACACTATTATCCATTATTACCGACATATATTAATAGATGAATAAGTTTAACTCATTATGATAAGGAAATCAAAGGATATACATTACCGTAACTGAATTGATTAAATTTTGATAGACATTCAAGTATGGAAGATAATGTTGTGTTTTTCAGCTTATATATATATATATATATATATATATATATATATATATATATATATATATATATATATATATATATATATATATATATATATATATATACATATATATATATGTATATATATATATATATATATATATATATATATATATATACATATATACACACACACACCGATATTTTGAATGTTCTTCATATTGATTTTTATTAGGATGGTCAAAGTCATTTTTTTATTTCATTGATATTGAAGGATTGAAAAAATGGTGAACGAGTGAAAATATTTCTTAAATTAGATGATTTAGTTGGTTATGATCTTAATTACAAACTGATGTATTAACGAAATCAAAATGTTGGAAATTGAGAGTAATTGTTGAATCACTTGGTCTTAGCAATAGTAGTTATGAAATTTTACATTGAAATTGATATTTAGATATAATCAATTTTTATTAGTTTGATATCACTAATATGGCCATAAGGAGAGAAAGGTATTGTGTGATTTTGTAGGTAATTATTTCACAACAATAAACTATGGGGGGTAGGAGACCAACAATGAAGGAATGTGGGGTATTGGCAACTAGTCACCATGGAAACTTGTGTTTTGTTGTGTGTGTCTTGTTTGTTTTTAGGGGGTCACCATGAGGGGTTTACCTCTAATTGTGACCAAGGGGTTTGTGTGTTATTTATTTTATATTTTCTTTATTTAATTTTATTATGTGAGTTTATATTGATGGATTTCCCTTTTATTAATTATTTAATTTGTGTCTAGATTTGTAAATTAATCATGTTACTAAACTAATTATGGATGGGAAAAAATAACTCATTTATTATATTAGATGGATCTTTATTTTATGTTTTTTATGTTGAGTGTATATGATCTTGAGTGTGGTGCGCTCTACCTCCTTAGAAATTTGGATTTGGCCATAAGGGCCGATTTTGGAGGCTTATCAGACAAGTTAAACTTGTCCCACACCTCTTAAATTATTATACAAACCCTACCTATGTGTTGGGGGATCAAAAATAGACACCATTGAGTGTTTTATAAGGTAAAAGGTGAGATTTTGTTTGCACTTTCTTTTTTGTGTCTTAAATTTTATCCTTTTGGGTGTGGGTTGAAGTGGTGTGTGTAAGAGGGTTGTCATACGTCTCAACCACCCATTTATTAAGCCTTGGGGTTGAGGTTTGACTTGTGGTGTGGAGTTGAGGATGATTGATGTGGCATCCTACAGGGAGTCACCTCACCCTTCTCTTCTATTTTCCTTTATATTCTTGTTTAATTGTTGTTTCAGGGGTTACTTACTCATTTTATTTTGGATAATGCTTGGAATTTTGGGAGAGCTTACTTGAGAATGATGTTTGAGCTTGGAATGGATGGTGCTTGGTTAGGATTTTAGAGGGATTGGAAATTTTTTGTGCTTCATCCTCTACATTTGGAAGGTATATCTTCACTCTTGTAATTACTTTGTTATTTTTTGTACTCATATGTGTGTATGATGGTTGTTGTATTTCTTATGAATGTGGGAAATAGATTTGATCCTTAGGTTGTGGGAGAAATGGAAATGGGGGTAAAACTTGAGGGAGGCATAAGGGAAATGTTATTGGGTATTTGAGAAGGAGTTGGGTTGGGATGTCCACCTATTTGATAAATTTGTTTTGTGTTTATGTTTTTATTTTCTTGAGGTAGGCATATGAGTGAGGGAGGCATAAGAGTGGGGTTGTTCTCTTGAGGGAGGCATAGGAGTTGTGTATCTTCTTGGAGGGAGGAATAAGAGTGTGATATGTATTGTGATGGAGTTATAGAGGCTCTTAGGTGCACACCCAAGCCCTTGGGAGACATAAGAAGAACCCCAAGTTCCTTTCTCCTCATGGATTTAACATAACGCCACTACGTTTTGATATTTTTTGGTTTTTTGTAAATAAGTTAGTATTGTGTTATTTCATTATTTTTCTTGATTGAATGTGTGTGTGGAAGCCATTTTTGAGTTGCCATGGTTGTCTAAATATCCCTCATTGTTTCCTTATTGAGGCTCGGGGGATAATGACAAACAAGGCTTCTCTCCTCATTGGATATTTTGGTTGGGTTTAGAGTGTTGCCTACTCCCCCATTTTGTTGTGTGCTTGGCTTGATGAAGATGGTGAGATCATTGGAGAAAGTGTTCTTATTTGGAGAAAGACATGTAGAGTTGCATCTTGTGCTATTACGATCCTACTACTTGTAAATTGTATCAATAGTTTGTTGAATGTAATCTCATTCATTATTGGAAATGGTTTATTATGGCTTTCATTTATTTATCAAAATTGAAACCTTGTAATTGTTTTTGAAATGCAAATAAAGTTTCGTAAATATGAATGTTATTTAAGTTGAATGAAAAGGGAGTGTTGATCTTTTGACATTATTGGTAATCCGGTTTGGATGAGATAAATTTCATTTCGGTATGCTTATTACTCTATTATTCAAATTATGTATAAGAAGGAATAAAAAGAATTTTTTTATAATATAGGATCCCCCTTGTTACAATAGGGTTTGAATTGAGTGAATGGATGAACCAAAACTAATTATACCCTTTAAAATAAATATATAAGTGAAAATGAAAGTGATAAATTGTTAAAATTAATAAATACATCAACTCATGCATTACTATAATTGCTTAGGTGTATGTAAAATAAATACTCTTACAATTTAACAATTGTAATAGTTATTTTGTTTCCCTCTATTTTCCTATCTCCAAGTTTCAATGTGAAACTAAATTAAAAGAATACATACATACATACATACATACATACATATATATATATATATATATATATATATATATATATATGTTAATAAAATATTTAATTATTTTTAAAAATAAATAAAAAGAAAAAAACAATATAGGAAACATCATTAATAAATATTAACACGTTCATTTTAATAGTAAATATTAATATACTTATGATATATATATATATATATATATATATATATGTTATATTCATACATATATTAATGCCTTTAAGAATATTAAAAATTAAATTCTAGTCTCACGGCTTATTTGGTGAAATAGTTAATAAAGGGAAAATGTAGATTAATAGAAAAATGTAAAATAACAAAATACGGCTTGATTGTAAAGTGAATAGTAAAAATAACTAAGGGAAACAAATTTTAATGAAAAGGGAGATGCATGTGTTTGTAGTAGTGTGCTTGGGTGTGACCACATTTGTTTTTGTTTTGTTATATGGTTAGGGGAAGGGCGTTGACCCCACCCCCAACCCATATTAAAATATGGGGTTGGGGTGGGGTCGGCACCCCCTCACCCACCCCCAATAATTTTGAACCCTAAAAGAGTTAAACCACCCCCACTCCCCCTCCCCACATTAAAAATAATCTAACCTACCAAAAAAAACAAAGACGTCCCAATGTTCATCTTTCGGTTGCTTTCTTTAATCTCTAACCTATGCATACCTTAGGCCGCGGCCAAGGTTTTATTTCGGTTGGTATTTTTATAATTGTAAATAATGTGTGTGTGTGTGTGTGTGTGTGTGTGTGTTCAAAATGTTTTTAAAAAGAAAAAACGTATTGTTTCAGGCCAAATAACAATTACAAGGTTCCTTTTTAGCATAAACAAATATAAAAATAAATAAACATATATATTGTACAAATATATATATATATATATATATATATAAATATATATATATATATATATATTCACATATATATAAACATTCAAATGATTCATATACATTTTATATATTCGGGAACTGGAACTTAGAATTATTTTTAAATAAGCGAGAATAAAATGGGTAAATACCCATAACCCAAATGGGGTAGGAATCAAATATAAATGATAAGAAAACAAATTATTTTTAGAAAATAAGCAAACCCTAGGAGAGGGAATGCTAAAACTAACTCCTCTTGTGAGAAATCACCCAAGAGCTTGAGCTTCCTTCCATGGCTACATCTTCTTGCCTCCTTCCTTAACCTGCAAATCCAAACAAGAGAAATGAGAGATTAGATTTAGAAAATGAATATATGACATTCCATAAGGATTTCTAGGGTTACTTTAGCCTAGATCTAAGGGTTGAGAAAGTTTGGATCTAAGGGTGTAGGATAAACCCTACATCACTTAAGTGATGGGGTATTTAGGTGGGAATGAAATAAGTAAAATATGGGTGTATTTTATTAAATGGGGCCTAAGGGGGTTTGGATTGATTGTATACCTTAAACTTATGGAATATAAATTTATAACAATGTGCATGTATTTAACAATGCAAGAATACTATCCTAGTATGAATTAATATAAACTTGTTTTGTGCCTCAAATAAAATTAATTTAAATGGGATTAATGGAGTTATGATTTGAAAATCTAATGACAATTGTTTAAATAAAACTTAGAACCTCTTTGGTGAACTAATTAAAAACGTAATATTAATTTCGACAATTGAGGCAATCTTAATAAATCAATAATTGTTTCGATGCCTTGTAATTGTTTAAATTTTTTTTATTTGCATTAGATTAAATCTTGGCTAATTCCTTGTAACCTTTAAAAAAATATTCCATAATTTTTCCTACTTTCTATCGGGTTTCACGAGGATTTATGTGGGAAAAATGTGGGCGTTATAAAATTGCTTCACTCTCCTTCATTCCACTTCCACCAACTCCTAATTAATCCCCCAAACGTTTCTCTCTCTCTTTTCTAGATAATTTGTTTTAATAGGTGGCACTACATGTGTACTAGCATTTAAATTGGTCTCTAGTGTCCTATTGATGGGTAAAAATATTTTTATTTGAGTATATGATAATGTTGCACTTACTTCACTCGTGTTGTGTCCATTTCATTGTATGGTTCTCCTAACACATTTATACCTACAAAATTAAATCACACTAAATGTAAAACACTAAAGAACATATTAGAATAAATAAAATATGTAAATTATTGATCACCCTAATATGATTTTCACCAAGAGTTGCACTACATTTTTTTCTCAATATAGATCTTGTGTGTGTCACATGGAAATTGTGTCCCTTAAAACTATGTTGTTCTTGTGCAAGTTGTACCAAGATAGAAATCTATAAATAATTTTTCCCCAAAACAATTTGTCTTGTGGAATTCAAAAATTTCCATTCTTGTGAAATGAATAATCAATCCTGAAATACAATCATTAAGTTTGTTTTTTTCTTGGTAGTAGATTTAAAAATAGGAAACCAATGACCTTTATAATAGTTAGTAGGTTTTTATATATATGATTAATTTCTTTTAATATTGACACTTGGTAACACCAAAGGAAAATCCAAAATATGAAATAATAATTAAAAAAATTTAAGATCAGTTTCAAATGGTAAATTAAAAATGCAAGCAAGAGTGGACAAAAGCATCTGGAAGGGAAAATAGTGGTAGACACTATTTTCCTTACTGTAGCACACTAGTATCCCTAAGAAAAGAAAAAACCAAGCCATAAGTAGAGACATAAATCCTTACAACATGACCAAAAGCATAAATCCAAAATATATAAGACAATCTACCTATCATAATCAATATAAGGAATAAGAGAGGTGTCACTAGTTTCTAATCTTCTCACCTAGGAATCATGCATATAATGACATAGTGGAGGTATAATACAATAATAATAAGTGCTAAGTGTAAGGCAAGGGCATGTCGTACCCTAGGAAACCTAGGAAGTTTCCTAGGGTGCAAAAAAGGGAGGGCACCATATTATATAAAAAAATTCCATGTCGGTAGTCGGCTCAGTTAAAATTTTGTTTAAAAATAAATGATATTAATAGTTACCGAATTGGCACGCCCACAGCCCATTCAGTGCATTCGTTGTTTCACATATATAAAAACAAATCAAGGCAAGTGCCACTGCCATGCGAAGCACAGGGAACTTAGTAGAAGGTCACATACTCACAGCCTACAGGTGATTCGTAATCCCTTACAAAAAAACATTAGTGGTAACTAATGATACAAAATTTTATGAGAAGAATTTATTATTATTGCAAGACAATTCAATCTTAAAGAATCTATGAGGTGTTAAAGAATGGTCCTCCGTGAATCCTGAAGGGAGTGTGCACGAAGGCTACAATGCCAACACTGTGACTGTGTGTGAAGGCAATTGAAATTCCGAATGTATTATGTTTTTGTGTCAACTTTCACATCTGACGGACTGGCGGTGTGAATGACTAAAGTAACTTGGACCTTGGTGAATGGTGCCCGAAGCCTACATTGCAGTGATAGTCTCAAGTGTGCAGAGTTTATCAGGAATTAAAAATTTAAAATCAGATCTACTAACTTAGCCTAGATTGTAGTCTGGCAATAGTATCCCTCTATTCTTCTTTTGGCAGTGGTTTTAGCTTCTCATTTCATTGTAACAACTTTTCTCAATGGAAAGAAAAGATTATAACTATTTAGAAATTAAAAAAACATGTCACAAAGGATGGTCAGTACAAGTCCTCATAATCTTTTTGTCAAATTAATCTGTTAATTCCAAATACAAACCCACCAAATCTTTACAAACAATTGATCACAATGGAACACAACTAGTTACTACCTTTTAACATAAAATAAATGTTGCTGACAAATAAAAAAATTATCATACAAATGCATAGGAGAATTCAACGTTGGGTATCCAGCCAAATTTCTTGATTTGCTTGTGTTTTTGAAAATTCTCCTAGAAATATTTACTTAATGGTTTTAAATATTCCATGAAATAATGATTTAATGATTCTTTTAAGCCACTCAAAAGCCTTAAGAATGGACATTTAGAAGGAATCCCATCTGAAATTCCTTCCCTATCATTTTAGAACTTTGTTGTAGGCTAGCTATCATTGCCAATTTTCCATTAATGATTAATAATTATATTAGATGAAGATCAAAACTAAATTCATGTTGAAAAAATTTATAATGGCCCATGGGTCTAAGTAAAGTTGATTATTTTATTTTGAGGTGTTATTGTAGTCTGTTATAGTGTATTATGTATAAATCATACAACATGAACATGTTGTATATTTATTATTCAGCTCAGAAATCTTTAAGTAACAAGTTTAGTCTTTACAAATTACAATTTACACTGCCCATTGCCATACACTAAATAGACAGGAATAATTCAAATTTTAGACTTCAGTTGGACCACCACTCGCCAGTGGGAGGAAGATTTCAAAATTCAACAGGAGCTTGCATCAGATCTTTCTCAAAGTCCAAAGCCTAAAGTCAAAATATGTTAAGAGTTATACTATAATTGTTTAAAACACATGCACAAATAGGTGGGTCACTAGTCCCAGGTGGGAGGTGGGCGTATGCTCGAGTATCCGCCAGGTGCTCACGAAACCTTAATTTGGCCCCTGGTGTAAGGTAAAGTTTTCATTGCACCTTGTTTTCTATACAACATAAAATGTGGAACTATAGAAGCCGTGTTTTACAATCATTTTTGAAAATTCATATATATGTGAAGATTTTCTTATTTAAAACTTAACTAATGATTTTTCAACACCATCTAATATTTACCATGTCATAAATATAGTAGCGAAAGATACCATAAATATAAAAATCATATATTCCAAGTGATTAAGGAAGAATAATACTATCACCTAGAAAAGTTGTTAACTAGGAGTTAGATTCAAAAATAATTTTTTTTTTAATAAAAGTTATAGATGTAATAGGGTGATTTTTTTTTACCAATAATTACATGAGACAACCGCATACAATAATAATGGTTTAGGTTTTGGATAATAAATATAATCAAAGTAATATTTTATAATAGGTCTAAAATAATTAAAAAACCATAGTTTATTTGTCATATAAATAACAAGTGTAGTTTGAAGAAATTTAAATGAAAGGAAAAATTCAAGGGCATGAGTAAGTAAATACCCAATGTTACTTTAAGAAATAGTATAAAACACTAACTATTCAAAATAAAGGAATGATATAAAAAGTAACTTATAAATAGACATTATTAATATAGTCTCTTAAATAGTCATCTAGTTTAGGTTGGATAGGAAAGATTAAGTTCAATACAAAATGTATAGAAGGGTGTCCAAATTTTACTTCTTTGAAATGCCTTATTTTATCTAGTGTATATTTTCCAATCTCTATTTTTTTCGATCATAGTACAAAATTTATGTGTTATGATATGATATGATGCTCCTCAAACTTTAATAATATATCAAACAATGTATGAAGATAAATCCTAATCTTTTCCAATAACCAAATCCTATTCCACATGAGAATAAAACCATGGTACTACATATCATAAAAATAAAATCCCAGTGTAGTTCTCTAAAGTGAGTGAAATTTTCATGCTTTTCTCATAATCATGTATTTTTAATTGATGATACAAGGAAATCAATATGTAACTAATATAATGATGTTTTCCTTGGCATAAGACACTTGAAAACATGCAAAATTTACTTGTATGAATACTTGAAGTTAAAATATATATTACCAAATGGTTTTGGAAGATTTATAATGTGTACAACCTTTACATGAAACGATCTTCAAGGTGTGTGACTGATGTTCTTAATTATATGTTACCTATAAGAATATAGTTTATATCTAAAAAGATTCTACATTAACAATTTACTTTGAAAAACATGTGTGGGTCAACCTAGCAAAAGATTGTAATTCAAATAATTTTTTCTATACATAGAGAGGATAATGTCAATAGGAGTGGAAGGTTTTCTTATAGCCCTATTAGGGGTGTTGAATATGTATGAGGTTTCCAAACCTAAAATAAAGGGAGATAATTAATAAACTATAAATGGAGTAATGATTGAATATAATTACTAAGTGTCTTTGGAAATTAAAAAACAATCGTAGATGTAATTGTAGTACCTATGGAAACTAGAGTTGACGATGGTGATTTGGAGGTAATTATAAAGGGAAATGTGTGTCAAAAATGTTAAATATGTGCCACCTATCTAAATTTAATAAAAGTGTAAAAAGGATGTTGTAAATTTCCTCAATCCACAACAAGGTTAGGAAAATTAGCACGAAAGGAAATAACAATTTAAGTAATGATATTAGGTGTATGTAGTAATGACCTGAAAGGGTTAATACTCTTTGCTTATTTCTTACAAATATATCTTTCTCCTCTTTTATACTCTCATGATATTGTGACTTAAGGCTAACTCTTTATGCATCACATAATAAAATTGGGGTTACATCCCTCTTTTGACATCTTAGCAATAGGTGCTCTGCATTTGATGAATAAAAAAGAATATATTTTTAAATAAGGTCAACAATATTGGTAGGCTTGGCCCATGTTTAGAAGATGGCACATAAATGTGTTTCAAATATAATATATACATATGCTTGTGATATCCCATTTAAGAACATATGTTCTTAACCATGTGACATCAACTTATGTATATATTTAACCTAATATAATATTGTTAATAATAAATTAACATTTAAAAGATTAACATTAGGAATAAACAACCATTCATAAAGTGAAAAATACTCCATTGTAAGGAAAATCCACAAGCTCTAAGCACAAAGACTCCACGAACCTAGAAGACAAAGAAGCTCGAATGGTGATGGCGGTAAGGAGAGTTTGGATCTAGGAAGTAGGAAAGACACATATTCTGTTTCAAAATTCAATGGAGGTAAATTCCTCTCTCGGTGAGAAAGGAGATGAGAGATCTGCAAGAGATATATCTACTAGCATCTATGAAATCTTACAAAATCAAGCCCTAAAAACCTCTTGTAATGGGTTCTTTGACAATGAGACAAAACATCAGCAATACATAAACATCAGCAATACTTTGCTGATGAATGTTTTTCATGGATTTTGCTTGCTTTTGAGGAGAAAAAGGGAAACATGGAGGTGGATTTGTCGGTAAAAATAGTGGTATGTAGAAATGGAACCCTAATCCTAAAAATGGAGACTCCACAAATGGCCATTCCCCTCTTGCAAAGGCTTTCATTGTATCATTAGATCTAGACAATACTTCTAGATTGGGACATTCTAATTAGGGGAATTTGAGCACTAACACCCAGATTGGGTAAAACTCTTGATTTGGTAATGGAAAATATTAAGGAGGGACTTCTAGATCTATGTAATGCCCACTAAAACATCCACTCAAGACCTAAGAAAAACCTAGGTTTAGTTAGAAAAAGTATGGAATAATTTATTTTTTAAAAAGCATGACCACAACTAGTCTTCAAAGCGACAGTTGTCACAAAAAGTTTATAAAGTCAATTATAATTAATAATTAAAATTTTTGTTATAAAAAATATTAAATCCACATCACAAAATTAAAGAGTGAAATAAATCTAAACATAGTTAAATTTCCCCTAGGTGTTAATTTAATAAATAATTAAATTAACACTATAGTTAAATATTTCCTAATTAAATTTAGAGGGCTAAAGGGGGACAAAATAATTAAATGTCTAAGGAATTCAATTCCACAAGGTCTAAACAATAGACAAGGTTCTTATTTACATGGGGTTAGAAAAACATTCCTTTACCCCATAAGGTGACCCCTTAAAAGTCACCCCAAGACTTTGAAATAAAAATATTTAAACAAAAGGTAATTTAATTTATATTTCATGCACTTAAAATTTCCTAAAAAAATTTCCATTAGATAGGAAATTTCTTCCCTTTCCAATGATATAAAGAAGTCCTCCTAACTCCTCATATTTCTCAAGTTACGGGCCGATGGGTGCAGGGAGAATTTTTTTCCAAAGGTGGGCTTACGTGCCTATAGAATAATTTTCAACTTGGGAAGGTTTCAGACCAGCGGACCCAAGGAGGTATTTAGTTATTTGTAATTTGTGCCAAAAAGTATAATTTAAAATTTCTGGTCCATGCCCTGTTATCTCTCGAAAGTGCACCATGTCGAGAGATGGGTCAGGTTTTCTAAGATTGCAAAATTTGATCTCTCTTTCGTAGATACAATGGAAACACCTCGGGTATGTGGGTATACCTATTTTCAGGTGAGTCTACGATATCAAGGCCGGTTCCTTACTAACATATCCTAAATTTATTATGGGGTTTAGGGGTAAAAGATGAGTTTGTAAAATAATTAAAACTAAGGTGATGCACCAAATTTGTATGAGGGATTTGACTTAGTATATGCACAATTGACATGTGAAGCAATTTTGGTGCACAAACTAAAATTTCTTCTATATAATATTAAAGGAAAAACAATTATAGGTATTGAGGGATATTATCACAATAATCTTGGTAAGCTAAACATGCACATTAATATCATGCGAAACTACCGAATTTCGCAATGGGTAAGATGATTAATCAGCGAATTTGCATTCACAAGACTAATAGAAACACACACAAGACTGCAAATAATTGGGAAGGAATAAATTCTTCACACTCAAAAAGAAAAATTGGCAAAAATTGCTTCAATAGCCCTATATCCAAAACATCCTCCCGTGCTTTGCAAAGGCACACAATATATAGCAAAATAATTCCTCCCCTTCTTCCTAGAAATAGCCTAAGGCTTGTACTTTCCCATGTATCCTATTTTCATCCTTTACTTAATAATAGGTAAAGGAATAGAAATAGAGCATGCAGTTACAAATAGGCATTATTAGCCTTAATTACAATATAGTCAAAATGAAGTTGACTATTCTATTTTTAAGAAAGAAGGGTGAATAATTTGCTAAAAATAAGATTGCTTGCTAGGAAAGTCTCTCTCCATGGGCATGCAACTTCGTCTCTTACCATTTCGACCTCTTATGAAGCATGCAAAAATAACTCCCTATTCAAGAACAAAATAACTATAATAATTGTAATATTTTGCAAAGTATAAACATCCTGTGGGGACCACCTACCATGTGCACATGTTCTGATATTGACATCTTCCTTCAAAATGGTCACATGAGTGACACTCTTCAAATCAACTCTAGCCCCTTGAAGTGGGGACCACCTTCACTTTACCAGGTTTGGCCACCTTTGTGGACTTAGCAAAAATAAAAGGGGTGACCATTTTACATTACACATGCCATACTATAGTCTCTGCCACCCTTGATAAATACATACATGTATATATGTGTCACCTTTGTATTTGAAAGAATATAGTTTAAAATTTTACCTTTTCGGTGATCATTGCACAATATAATTGGGTCAGTTTTTGCATTATTTGGAGCTTGGACTATAGTTGGACCTTGGAATTCATTCTAATGATTTTATTTGATTGGTGATGTGGGCTGACCCCTTCTATATGATGACTCACCCCTCAATCATGATTTCAGTGGCAATTTGACCTATCTTGAGTTTAGCTTTGATATTGATGATGAAACCTGTGCCCTTGATCTTTGTACCTCTGTATTTGATGTCATCGATTCATGACCTATGGTTATGGTTTTCATATGCATTGAATATTGTCAGTGGCATATTACCCAAGTGGTTTACTTTGATCGCCGATCTTGATCTTTAGCCTTTGATCTGCGTGTATTTGTCATTTTCTGATCGTTGATATTGGACTGTGGCTGAGTTAGGTTAAGCCACTCTTGAGGTAGATGGGTTAAAGCAACTCGAACACTATTTATTTTCTCCACTTTGTATTTGGTTTGTCAGGCAAAGCCCTGGAAAGATTTTTCCGATGCCATTGTTAGTAATTCTCGAGCTTTGGTTACACCTATATTTTAGCAAATCTCGAGGTAGTTGGATGTTTTTGCCATTGATGATTGTTTTGTGAGCTTGGCATCTATGCGGAAAAGATTCTTTGTGAATTTCTATAAGGTTTCTATAGTGGAACTTTATGTTCTTCTTGGCTGCAATCATTCAAAAATTGAATCTTCATTACTTGGTCTCTGTGTGATGAGCATCACTATTTTGATGAAGGAATGGTAAGCTTTCCGATCTCTGAGCTTTTCAATTGCATCATTTTTATCATCTTGACTTCAAAACACTGATATTTTCTCATTCTTTGCATATTCTATGATCTTGTGGTCCTTTTGGGGATTTTTGAGCTGAAACCATTCTGGGTCCTTCTTTTTTGCTATGAAAATGATGATCTCTTGAGGGTTTTCTCATCTTTGATAGATCCATTTTAGTCGGTGAGTTCTTTCTCCCGACTTTCAGATACTTGTATATTTGTGCTCTATTCTTAGATATTCTTCAGTTTGACCTGATGTATCTTCTACATTTCAAATCTATTCTTTAGGTATACATTTTCTCTTGATTTCAAGTATAAAACTCGGTGTAGAGGGTCTATAGAATGAAACTCCATTCGTATATGTTTCTCCTTCTCTTTAGATCTATGGATGACTTTTTCATTGTCATGGGTTGATGGGAATATTTCTATTTTGACATAAACATAATTGAAAAAAATTGATATATTTTCCTGAAACACTGATACTTGAACGTTTCATTGCATTGCATGATTTTGAAGATGATAGTTGTAGCATCATTTGTAATTTCCTCTTGAACCTTGATACATGTAACTTCAAATCTTTTCAAAAACCTTGATCGTCCTTCTCTTTGATGAATCATTTATTGATGGATGACCTGGAAAGGTCAACTTCTTTATTCATTGTTCTTGGTGTAGCTTCTTTACAATTGCACCTTGTGTTTATTGCTAAGCACTGTATGATTCAATTGTACTTGATCTTCACCTGTAGCTGCATTTGTATTTTTGACTCTAAAGTTGATTTGGTAGCTAAAACTGAATTAGATTTTTCCGTTGTGGATCAAGTAATATCTCTCGATATTTTGTACCTTGCAAGTGGCCTTCTAGAAATTACAAGAAGCTCTTTATTTATGTGGTACCATGATTCAGATGCCTTGTTGAAACACCGTAATCTTGTTTCTTTCATTTAGATGCTTTATTTCTTGGATAGTAGTATTTCTGGCATGCTGGAAAATTTGAAATGTTGATTTTACATGGTAAAGCCCGGAAATTTTTCCAGAATTCCTTTTCACTTTGTTTCAAAGTAGTAATCTTGTCTTATTTTAGTTAACTTTAGATTCTTGAATCTGATTCTTCTTCTTCACCTAATAATTACACTTTTGAATGCATGAATTTTTGAAGTTGGAAGTATAAAGAGTTAATATTAACCCTGAGCTCAGTATTGATGATCATTTACTTCTCCCTTTTCAGGTATCATGATGCGATTGTTGTGGGACAGTAGGAATAATAAGTATAGAAAGAAAACTACTTGAGGAAATGATGGGTTTATTTTACCTCTTTACATTTTTCATCTTCATAAATATATGCATTGTTATTCTTTTCAGTTATTTCTCGCGGCTTGTGTGAGAAAATGTACAACTATTTCTCATGAATAAATGAATGTATTTTTGTATAATCGATGTATTTTTATTCCTTTTTATACTTTCCGTCATTTATATAAATAATGAATGAACTTATACAACTCAAAACACTTAAATAATTCACTTAATCATAGAAATAAGTAAATAATTAAGTGTACCTTATTGTCACTTATTGAGAATGCAATAGCTTATAACACTGCACCCTTCCATGCTTCGAATCTACAATCGAGATCGCTATTTGAGAATGTAAACCCCGCATATTCCATCTTTCCTACCTTGAACAAGGTTTTGCAGTAGTTATCCTGAGCTTCGCACTATCTTACTAAAGATGATATACTTGGAGAGGTGGTATACGCAAAGTATTGCCTTCTAAGGAAAAACTTTCAACTACCCGCTCGATGCATGACACTCTAATCTTGTCCAAAACTAGGCAAAAAAATTGTATCCCCACTTAGATGTCTCATCATAACACACCCCAAAACATGTAAACCGACCAACCGAGTAACATAAAATTTTTGAGTTGACATTTTCATTAGAGGGTGCAAAACATGTCAACAATTCTGGCAATCCTGTAGGGAAAGCTTCCTGCTAGCTTATACACCAGTGCCTTGCTCTAGTCCATTGGGCATAGAGTCCAAAGCATGTAACAAAAAATTGTTATTTCTAAAAGGTTCAGCCCTTCCAAAATGGGACTAAAACTAGGAAAGGATCTAGTAAACCAGATCACATGCATGGATACACTTATTGAATTGAAAAATGATGCAATGTGTAGGGGCTGCACTTATTGAAGGGAAATCCTACTCTAAAAATCACTGTAAGATATTCAACAACTGTGTTTGAGAAACATATCATTCAAAAGAATGGTAAGTTCCTCTCCATTTAGCTTCGAAAGCTAAAAATCATTGTGTTCTTTGCAAGCTGAAATCATGTAAGGGCCACTACAGATTGTATCAAACTTTGTGTGTCTTCTTGGCTTTGTACGATCAGAACCCCACTTTGACACAATATCTCCTTCATTGAAGACTATGAAATTTGCTTTCTTATCAAAAGTATTCTTAATTTGTTTCTAATTCTTTTCCATATTCAAATGATCTTGATCTTTTAGCTCTTATAATTCCAATAACTCTGCATAACGAACCTGCAATGGTTCATTATCAAGAAGCTCCATTTGATGCAACAAATCTAATGCAGGTAACTCAACTGAAATAGGCCTTCTTGCTTGTTTTCTATACACAACTTTGTATGGTGAATTGCCAAATGATCTTTTAGGAGTCACTTTGTCAGCCCAAAGTGCTGAATTCAACATCACATGCCAAGCTCTTTGATTATCTTTGAGTTTTCTTTTGATGATCCTTAATAGACTCTTCTTAGTACTTTCAGCTAAGCCATTACCTTTTGGGTAATAATTAGATGAAGAACTTAGATATATTCCATGGTTGACAACCCAATCTATTATCTTTGCACCAAGAAATGCTAAAGCATTATTTGATATGATAGTTGTTGGAACACCGAATCTGCAAACTATACCTTTGTAAAAGAATAGTATTGAAGTTTCATTAGCATCCTTCAATGTTATTGCTTCAGTCCATCATGTAAAATAATCTGTAGTAGTTAAGATCCACCTATGTCCTTGTGAATAAGGTGGTTTTATTATGCTAATAAAGTTAAGACCCCAGTGCATAAAAGGTTGATCAACTGAAATAGGTTGTAGAGGAAGTGAAGATAAACACTCTTTTCTAACAAAGAAAGCACACTTTTTAGACTTCCTTATCCAATCGAAAACAGTCCTTGAATATGCTAGGCCAAAAGTAACCAACTTTCATAATTTTTAAGGCTATGGTACATGCCTTTGAGAAGTGACCTCTGCAAATCTTTCGTGGAATTCGACAATATTTTCTAAATTTTATCATAGTCAACACACCGCAACAAGATTCCATTTATATCTCTTTCGAACAACACATTATCAATGAATATATAAGGTACAACTTGTAATCTGAAATACCTTCATTTATTCTTTTCCATACCTTCTAGATAGGTGCCATGCTATAGATAATTAACCAAATCAGTCATCCATTCGATTCCTTAATCTCGTGAGTGAGCTCAAAGCTATTGATTTTCGGTTGAACCATGATTTATGAATACTTGATATGCAAGTTTAGCATGCTATTTTGAATCATTTGGTTCGTAATTTTTGTTTTTCCATATCAGCAATTAGATGCTCACATAAACATTTCCCTCAAACTGTCTTAGCAACCCGAATATCAACATCATACTCCATGACCTTTGTTATCCATTTTTCTCTTTTCTCATTCAATTCCTTATTTAGTAAGAATGCTTTCACACTTGGATGAGAAACAAGAACATGGATTTTATTGTTCGAAAGCATATAATTGAAAATTTTTATTCCTCTGACTATTAAAAGTACTTGTTTTTCAAGAAATGTGTACCTTGTTTCATAATCATGCAAACTCTATCCAAAGAAAGCAATAGGTTACTCAATATTTTCATTATTAACTTGAGTTAGAATAGCTGAGATTTTTTCAGCTCCTGCAAGTCCATACATTGTAAAAACTTTATTGAAATTTGGATTTGCAAGAGTAGGAGCTTGAGAGATAGTTTCTTTGGTTGATTCAAATCCTTCTCTCCCTTCACTGGTCCAAGTGAAAGTATTCTCTTTTTTAGCATAGTTGTGAGTGGTTTAACCATTCTTTGCAAAATCTGGATCAAATCTTCTAACAAAGTTTATTTTTCTAAGGAAACTCGTAATACCTTCTTATGATGGGGCAATGATAGCTATGATATGGCTTCAATCTTTGGAAGGATCAATTGCTAAAATCTACTTAGAAATAATATGGCCAAGAAGCTTGCCTTGATGTACTAAAAAGATAGACTTCAAAGTGGATTCAAAGATATTCGAATTGCCACAACGGAAAAGACTACCTTAATTGCATTAGATGTTCTTGAGAATCTTTTGAAAATATAGTCACATCATCTAAAAATAACGATGAATTTATTTAATAAACAGTGAAAATTCATTTCCATTGCATGTTGAAATATTGCACCAGCATTTGAAAGACCAAAAGACATCCTTTTGTAAGCATAAGTACCCCACTTGGTGATAAAGGTTGTTTTATAACTATTTTCTTCCGGACCAAAATCTGAGTATATCTGCTATAACCATCTAGAAGAGATAGTCTATCCGAACTGAGACTTTTCTCAAAATCTAATCCATTTTTGGGAGTGGGTAATGATTTTTAATGAAGCCTTATTAAGATCTTGAAATCTACACATTGTCGATTTCACCATTCTTTTCCTAATAGGAACAAGATTGGTTACCAAACTTGAATGCTTAATTGGAAAGATAATACCTGATTCAATCAACTTAGATAATTCTTTCCTCATCGAGAGGCTCTATTTTGGGATTTATAGGCCTCTATTTCTATTTAATAGGTTTAGAATTTAGTTGGAACTCAATTATATGTTGTGGTAAACTAGGATCAAATGTTTGGGTCTTGGTATTTCCAAGAAAAAACATCCTTAAACTCCTTGCAAAGATTAATAAATGACTAATTTTCAGTTAAGGAACATACCATTCACAAAAATAGCTTTTTCCTTTCATCAATGAGATCTCTTTGTAATTATCAGCGTGGGTTGAAATTTTAGTCTTGATTGTTCTTAAGCGATCATCGCATGATCTTGAAGATGTCTTCCAATGTGATAAGACCTCGAGGCAATTTATTTGTCTTTAGTTGAACAATCTGGTCACCGTATAAATGTTGTAATTTATCCTGATTTACTGCAGAAAATTCAGCTTCTTGCTGTAAAAACCTGCAGATTTGATCATCATTTTCAAAAACTTGCCAATTTGAATCATTATTAGATATTGAGGGCCTGACAATTATCTTTATATGAGGCTAGATTTTTCTATTTTCAATATGTTCCAGCACTTCAAAACTAGCCCCAACTATTGTAAGTCCTGCTCGCATGCTTGTTTTCAGATCTAGGAATAGATCGAATGTTAATAGCATCGAAATATTCCATTAAGTTCGAAACTCGATGTCCTGTAAGACTTCATTAATGGATTCTTACAAACATTGAAATTTCTTACTTGATTGATAACCAACTCAGAGTCACCAAAAATCTATAACATGTTGATACCTCTCTTTCTGGCCCAAAGTAAGCCATGAATTAATGCTTCATATTTAGCTACATTACAAGTACATGAAAATTAGAGATTCAAAGTTGAGAAATAACTTTCATTTGTTGGGGAAGTGAGCATCAAACCTGTTCCCTATCATTTCTTGTTCTTAGCTCCATCCAAAGGAAGCTTCCAAATCCCTTCTGTTGAATCTTCTATTTTGGATATTGAAGGAAGTGGTGTATTTTCTTCATGCATATAATACAAATGAAATAGGTGTTCTTCAAATTCCTTAAAAGGATCATGAGCATGTTCTTCCACTGTATTTTCATCCATAAACATGTTGGAAACATCATCTAATGCTGAAACCTGAGCTACCTCATCAAAATCATACTGATCTAGGGCTAAATAATTAGCCACCACATCTGGAGAGTGAGGCTCAATGTGAAATATGGCCAATGGTTCTGAATTAATAGTAATTTTGGTACCATAACAAGTAGTGAAAACTAAGAAGGACAAATCTAAAGAGAGATAACCTCCTATTTTTTCCATGAAGTCTCTAGATAAGCATAAGGCAAAGTATCGAGGTAAATCCACAACAATAACATCTTGTATGATAGAGAAATTTAGGTAAGCATGTAAAGTCACTTCTAAATTTTTGATTGTACCAATTGTTTTAGTTCATAGTTCCGTCAAGCTATAAGACACTACTTTCTATAGTCTCATCACTGCAAACCTAATTTTTTGCAAGCACTTTTGGCATAAGCGTGTCTTTGCTTGCACCACCTTGTCCACCATGAAATTATGAACTAGATGTTTCCCAATAATCGGTGATAAATAAAATGGTGGTGGTTTCTTGATGTCATGATCATTCAAAAATTTCTTAACAATACACTTAACTTATTTAATGTGGACTTGTTCAAATGTTCCAAGGACCATGTGTATCTTCTAAAATTCCTTTTCGCTATATTTGAAGAAATCAGTAGCTTAGATAGTTCATGAAAAAGTAAATCTTATATTCCAGAATACTTAGAGCATCCCACATTGAGATGATAATGTTATGATTTTTCATTACATCAATAATGTTAAAAGAAGCAAATACTTTAGAGATGGATTCAATTTGTCTTAGAGTAGGCCTTAGCAAAGAATGATTCTACTTTAGCTACCTTGGATATTTGAGGTATAAACAGTCTTCTTGGATCACGTATTTGTAGCTATTTTTGATGGCCTTTATCAACTGGAACACTTGTTTTTTTCAAGGAACAATAGGATTGTTGGTTGACTTTGGGACTATAGATGTTGTCTTATCGGTGATGGCGGGATAGGTCTTTTTTTTTTTGTTTTTGACTTTTAGCAGCTTTTCCTTGAGCCCTAGTAGTGACTGTAATGAAATCCTCCTCATTGAAACTGACTAAATTATGTTCAGGTGCTTTCTGAACATGAGTTTCTTGCTTCCCACCCTCCATTTGAGGCATGAACAATGTTTCAGATTGAGGTTGTGCAACAAGATTCAGATTTAGAAAATCATTTGGGCAAGTTACAACTGAATGAGGTTGATTGCAAGGTTGACACCACTCTTTTGTAGCCATATTAACTAGGACTAAAGTATTAGATGAACTAGGAGCCTTTAGGTCAAATTTCCTTTGCTAGTAAGGATGCCTATAATTTTGATTTTGTTGATAGGGTTGCCTTCGGTGATTCTATTGATTTTTCCGATAAAAAGCATGATAGGGTCTACTCGGTAATGCAATCTTGTTTTCAATCGAAGTCAATTTATTTTGTTTAGTATGCAAAGATTTAAATACATCATATGATGGAGCTACAATAGCAGGTTCTATGACTATAATAGGTCATGGAGCAGTACTAGATCTACCAAAAATCACATTGAAGGCCTTGGTGCCAATTTTTCAACTTGAATAAGACTATTTTTAGCTCGGATAGTGATATCATAGGTTCTTTAGGAGTGTCTCTCCCCCATTGACTGAATTATAGTTGATATATCATTGTTCAATTCCCTAAGATAATAAACGAAAGCATGATCAACTTGAGGCTTGACACTTCTTTGGAATTCTTTCCCAAGTTCTTGAAAAGCTGGATGTTGAAACTAGACATAAATTCATTGGGAGCTCTTTTAATAGTGGACAATCTGGTCAATGAGAGACAAATAATCGAATTATCCTGGAACTATTTCAACAATTTTTCACCTAGGTTATCCCAAGTTCTTATGCTTCCAATTTCTAGTTTTCTATACCATTACAAGGCTGCCCTTTAAGCGATGTAGCTAAAAGTCTTAAATCTACGTCATCATGGTGATATTATGGACTACACATATGGTTGCGACATCTTTGATATGTTCAAACAAGTGTAACCTGATTTTCACCTATGAATGATGGCAAAATTTTCATGGAAACATTAGGAATGTCATGGTAGATGAGGATTACTAATAGATTGCCATTAGTAAAGGTAACAAAATTCCTTGGTTTTGAATAGAAATTTGAAAAATTGGGATGCTAATAGATAAATTGATACGTGGTGAAGGATTATCGGGATGAGGGTTATCAAAACCAGGTCTATTATAAGGTAAATTATTAACAACTCTTCTCCTTCTAGCAAAATTCAAGGGTAAAGAAACAAACTCGGGAGGAATTCCTCTTACCGATGATCTTGTAGTCACTTTATGCATGGAACATGTTACAATACTGGTTTGATATCAGCTTAACTGAGTCTTTAAAAGATCTTAAAATATTTGGAATAAATTATTGCAGCTTGCTCCCGAAAGTGACTTATGTAAATGTTGTAAATCTCCTAAGGACCTATCATAACTTGCACACAGATCTGATTCGTTGTCCCACTAGGCATGCCAAAAATGTTATCTCTCAAAAGTGCACCCTGTAGAGAGATGGTTGTAGGTTTTCTAAGTTTGCAAAATTTGATCTATCTCTTTCGTAGATATAATGGAAACACTTCAGGTTTATGGGTATACCTACTTTGAGTTGAGTCTCTGGTATCAAGGCAAATTTCTTGTTGACATATCCTAAATTGATTCTAGGGTTTAGGGGTAAAATATGACTATAAAGTAATTAAAACTAAGGTGATGCACCAAATTTGTATGAGGGATTTGACTGAGTATATGCACAATTTACATGTGAAGGATTTTTGATGCACGAACCAATAGTTCTTCTACAAAATATTAAGGGAAAAACACTTGGAGGTATTGAGGGAGATTATCACAACAATACTACTAAGCTAAACATGCACATTAATATCATGCAGAAACTACTGAATTTTGCAATAGGGTAAGATGATTAATCAGGGAATTTGCATTCACAAGACTAATAGAAACATACACAAGAATGCAAATAATTGGGAAGGAAGAAATTCTTCACACTCAAAAGGAAAAACTGAAAAAATTGCTTCAGTACCCCTATATCGAAAAATTCCTCTTGTGCTTTGCAAAGGCACACAATATATAGCAAAATAATTCCTTTCCTTCTTCCTAAAAATAGCTTAAGGCTTGTACTCCCCCATGCATCCTATTTTTATCCTTTACTTAATAATCGATAAAGGAATAGAAATAGAGCATGTAGTTACAAATAGGTATTATTAGCTTTAATTACAATAAATTCAAACCGAAGTTGACTGTTTTATTTTTAAGAAAGAAGGGTGAATAATTTGCTAAAAAATAAGATTGCTTGTTAGGAAAGTCTCTCTCCATGGGCATGCAACTTTGTCTCTCCCGCCATTCGAATGTAATGTAAGGATCAATAGTACAAATGGGAAGAATATTTTCCTTTAGTTGAATTTTCTTACAACAATACTTATCATTCCTCTTTAAAAATGGCACCTTTCGTAGCATTATATGGAAGGAAATGCGAGAACTCTAGTTAGTTGGGATGGCATTGGAGATAGAGAGGTTCTTGGACCTAAAATTCTTACTTTGAAATGGAATAGAAAATTAAAATGATTTTTGAATGATTAAAAGAAACTAAAAATAGGTAGAAAAGTTATGCGAGATATGAAAAGGATCGATAAGAAATTTGAAATCGGTGAAAAATTCTTTTACTGGGTCAAACCTAAAAAGAGCTCTATAACCTTTGGCAAGGTAGCCAAATTGTCACCTCATTTTGTGGTACCTTTCAAGATTATTGAAGTCATTATCCTTATAGCTTATCACTTAGTATTATCTCCCACCTTGTCACAAATGCATGATGTTTTCCATATCTCTTTTCTTAAGAAATACATTTCAAATTTACCACACGTATTAAATTGGGATTCTTTGTGGGTGTAACACCCGGGAATAATTGTGGTTGAACCCATAAGAGTGTTAGAAACTCACCGAGTTGCACTTATGAAATTGTGAAATCAGTCAATGGAAGGTCCAAAGTGGGAATAATTTATTGAAGAAAGTGTAACATGGGAAAACCTTGAGGGTATTAAAACTAATTTTCCTCAATTGTTTGAACAAAATTATTCTTAATTTTAAGGCAATTAACGAATTTGTTTGAAATTTATCTTTAATTTATGATAGTCTTGGGTAAGTACTATATTGTTTAGTAAACTTGAAACAATTTCATGGTGTAATAATTTTTGAAAAAACTTGAATTCTACAATTTTGTTTTTGTTTGAAAATTTTGTGGATAAAAGAACTATAATTATGATTTGTTTCTTTTTTAAAGAATGTGGACTAAGTTAATCATCGGGATATAGTCTCTTCCACCCTTGATAACTACATACATGTATATGTGTATTGGCCTTTGTATTTGAAAGAATATAGTTTAAAATTTTACCTTTTCGATGATCATTTCACAATATAATTGGGTCATTTTTACATTATTTGGAGCTTGGACTATAGTTGGACCTTGGAAGGCATTACAATGATTTTATTCGAATGGTGATGTGGGCTAGCTCCTTCTCCACTGATGACTCACCCTTAATCATGGTGTTGGTGGAAATTCAACCTATCTTGAGTTTAGCTTTGATATTGGTGATGAACCCTGGGCTCTTTATCTCTTTACCTCTGGATTTGATGTCTTTAGATCATGACATGTGGTTAGGGTTTTTGTATGCATTGAATATTGTCATTTTCATATCACCCAAGTGGTTTTTTTTTATCACAGAGCTCGATCTTTAGCCATTGATCCATGTACTTATCATTTTTTGATCGTTGATATTGGACTATGGTTGAGTTAGGTTAAGCCATGATTGAGGTCGGTGAGTTAAAGCAACTCAAACACTATTAATTTTCTCCACTTTGCATCTAGTTTTGTGGGCGAAGTCTTGGTAATATTTTTCCGATGCCATTGTTAGTGTTTCTGAAGTTTTGGTTACACCTGTATTTTGTAGCTCTTCCTCTATCTGATATTTCAGAGGAGGTGGTTGGATGTTGTCGCAATTGATGATTGTTTTGTAATCTTGGCTTATCTGTGGAAAAGATTCTCGTGAATTTTCTACAAGGGTTCTATAGTGGAACTTTGTGTTCTTATTGGCCGCAATCATTGAGAAATAGAAGCTTCATTACTTGTCCTCTGTGTAATGAGCATCACTATTTTCATGAAGGAATGGCAAGATTTCCAATCTCTAACCTTTTAATTGCATCATTTCTATCATCTTGACTTCAAAACACTGATACTTTGCTCATTCTTCGCATATTTTGTGATCTTGTGGTTCTTTTGGGGATTTTGAGCTGAAACCATTTTGGGCCCTTCTTTTTCTATGAAAATGATGATCTCTTGAGGGTTTTCTCAGCTTTGATAGATCCATTTTAGTCGGTGAGTTCTTTCTCTCAACTTTCAGATACTTGTATATCTGTGCTCTATTTTTAGATATGCTTCAGCTTGACCTGATGTATCTTCTGCATTTTGAATTTGTTCTTTGGGTATACATTTGCTCCTAATTTCAAGTATAAAACTTCGGTGTAGAGGGTCTATAGAATGAAACTCCATTCGTATGTGTTTCTCCTTTGCTTTAGATCGCGAATGACTTTGTCATTGTCATGGTTTGATGGGAAGATTTCTATTCTGACGTGAAACATAATTGAAAAAATCAATATATTTTCCTGAAACCATGATACTTGAACGTTTCATTGCATTGTGTAATTCTGAAGATGATAGTTGTAGCATGATTTGTAATGTCCTCTTGAACCTTGATACTTGTAACTTCCAAGCTTTTGGAAAACCTTGATCTTCCTTCTCTTTGATGAATCATTTATTGATGGATGACCTGGAAAGGTCAACTTCTTTATTCATTATTCTTGGTGTAGCTTCTTTACAACTGCACCTTGTGTTTATTGCTAAGCACTATATGATTCAACTGTACTTGATCTTCACCTGTAGCTGCATTTGTATTTTTAACTCTAAATTTGGTTCCATAATCGAAAACTGAACTAGATTTTTAGTTGTGACCAAAGTATATTCTCTGATATTTTGTACCTTGCAAGTGGCCTTCTGGAAATTGCAAGTAAATCTTTATTTATGTGGTACCATGATTTAGATGCCTTGTTGAAACACCGTAATCTTGTTTCTTTCATTTAGATGCTTTATTTCTTGGATAGTAGTATTTCAGGCATCATTGGAAAATTTGAAATGTTGATTTTACATGGCGAAGCCCTGGCAAAATTTTCCTAGAATTCCTTTTCACTTTGTTTTAGCAGTAATCTTGTCTTATTTCAGTTAACTTCAGATTCTTGAATCTGATTCTTCTACTTCACCTAATAATTACACTTTTGAATGCATGAATTTCTGAAGTTGGAAGTATAAAGAGTTAAAATTAACCCTGAGCTTAGTATTGATGATCATTTGCTTCTTCCCTTTTCAGTACCATGATGGGGTTGTTGTGGACAAGCTGGAAAAAGTATATAAAGAAAACTCCTCAAGGTAATACGAGTTTCTTTTACCTCTCTACATTTTCACTTCATAAATATATGCATTGTTATTCTTTTTAGTTATTTCTCATGATTGTGTGAGAAAATGTACAATTATTTCTCATGAATAAATGAATATATTTTCATGTAATGAGATGTATTGTCCTTCCTTTCTATACTTTCTTTAATTTATATGGATAATGAATGAACTTATACAACTCAAAAACTTAAATAATTCATTTAATCATAGAAATAAGTAAATAATTAAGTGTACCATAGTGTCACTTATTGAGAATCCTACGACTTATAACACTATGCACCCTTCCATGCTTGAATCTGCAATTGAGACACTGGTTAATTCATAATGTAAAGGCCTACATATGCCATCTTTCCCGCCTTCACCAAGGTTTTGTAGTATTATTCTAAGGCTACTACATTGTCTTGTTGAAGATGATATCTGGAGAGGTGGTATACACAAAGTATTACCTTCTGAGGCAACACTTTGAGCTACCGATCGATGTATGACACTCTAATCTTGTCCAAAACCTAGGGAAAAAAATTGTATCCCCTCTTAGATGTCTGATCAGAACATACCCCAAAACCTGTAAACCGACCAACCTGAGTAACATAAAAGTTTGAGTTGACCTTTTCGCACAGGGTGTAAAAAATGTCAACAGTGCTAACGGAGAGAAATTTTCCTAATGTCAACAAGGGGACACGTGTCCGATTCAAGCTTACCCGAGAAAGGTGGGTCGCTAGAGGTAATTTAGATTTTCAATTTTTTTTGTGGGAAAAAAAAAAGATTTAAAATGAGTCATGTGTCTATCGACACGTAGAGACGCCACATGTTTGGACCAATAGCTAAAAGTGGGGAAGCGGACGTCGAGGAAAACATATGAATGTTGGCTTTTGAATAAAAATGAAAAGGGTTAAAGTAGCCCGCATCTTCACGGACACCCAATGAAGCCATGTTTCACCCTAAGCTAACGACATGTGGTAGGCGAGGCCGTCGGGAGACTTAGGAAATTTTCACCATTTTTTTCCAAAAGGTGAAATTTGAAGGTGCGGGTCCGTGAACCCGTGGAAGTGGTTTTCTAAAAGAGAAGTGGCGGAGTAGAGGGGCTACGAGAGGAAATTTGAGAAAAACTAAATTTTGGACTTAGAACATTTTTCACCGAAAGAGAAATATTCGGCCAGTGGAGCGGTAGGAGACTTCGTGTCTTTTGCATTTTTTTTGGTGAAAAAGTGCAAGTATTTTCGGCCTATGGATCCACTTGGGAATATTTATTATTATTATTATTTTGACATTTTTTTTAAACAGAGTTGAAGCAAAACTTCATACGGCCATAATTTTCGACTGGAAGCTTAGATTTGGGAAAATGAGGACTTTTGGAAAGGGCTCAAACTCCTCTTTGCATAGAAGCATAAAATATTATTTTTAACAACTTATTTGGGTGAGTTTTAAGAAAACGTCTTTCCTACCATTAAAATGTGAACTGAACTTTTCAACTACCAGATTTAAGTTGATCTACCATTATTTCTTCCTCAACATGCCAAGCAGACATGGAGAATCACACTTGATAGAAATTGGATGGATTTAGGGATTAATTGATTATGGTTGAGATTTCAAGTAGATTTAATTTTTCTTTTTCTGTAAAGGCATTTTTTTGTCTCTTGCCCGATTAAAGAAGTTCGTGTAAATTTATTGAGCAATACAATTTGTTTTGGGATGCGTTTAGATGGTCCTTAGTTTTTTTTAATGTTTCTTCTTGCCTTTCATTATTGCAGGGAAGATATGAGCATTTTTTGATGTTTAATTGTAGGTTTGCAGTGAATCTAAATTAAAATCTACATACTTCCAACTAGAATTGATCTACTTCATTTGCCATGTTCTAAATATTTAAGTTCATTCCATTCTAATTTTACAATGTTTAACTTTCTTACAAAAATGCAGGGAAAAGCAAGAAGGTAGTTCTATTTTTCCAAAACGTGCCTTTTGAATACATAGAGAAATGTAATATTCCTTAACACAGACTTTTCCAGCCTTCAAACAGAGAGTTTGCAAAATATTTCCAACAGATTTCAAAACAAGAGCAACACCATTTTGATGGAAAGTAAATCAACTTCAATTAAATGAAATAATTCCCTTTTTTTGACAACTTCTTTTCAGTTTGCCAAAAGAACAACTTACAAAAAAATATTTCTCATTCAAATATAACTTTCATGTCAAAAAACAAAACAACTTTTCACCACAAATACTATTACAAAGTCATCCACTTAAAGTGGGAAATTTTACAATAAGGAAACCAGGGAGAACTACAAAATTTGTCTTCATACACAGCTCCTAGAACAGAAACAAGAGAGCTCCACCCTATTTCATTTGTCACAAAAAAAAAGGGAGAGCCAACGCTCTCCACCTAACCAAGAATTCCAATGAAGAAGAGAAGTCATCCTCCTCATTGGCCCCCAAGCCCCAACCACATTACAATAGGAAATGGATTCAACTCATGGCAACAAACAAGCTTCCACAACACAATGCTAGATTTTACAATCATACAGTCCAAATAATGCAGTGACAGTCACAAGAAAGACAACAACAAAATACACAAGGCTTCATCATACAAAAGCCAAAGGAGTAAGATATATGGGGAAAGATGCTTATACCTCCCAATGGGAAATGGGTGTCCACCTTAAAACCTGCCAATATATCATCTCCAAACCCCTACATACTCTTATTCCTCCCTCAAGTACCTCTTATGCCTCCCACATTCTCTTATGCCTCCCTCCTCTTATGGCTCCCTCATAAAATAGACCAAGTAAGAAATGCAAGCTATTTCTTTTCCAAGGTGGAACACCCATCCCAAACTCCCTCCACATGAAATATAACTCTTATGCCTCCCTAAAATCTCTTATGCCTCCCCACAAGAAATATCCCCATAGTCTTCTCCTACACCACACTTAGGCAATCTACCCAACCAACCAACAAACATACCAAAACATTCAACAACATTCACATATGCATAATATAAAAGAAATACATTTTAAAAGAGTCAAGCTCCTACCTCTCCATGGTAGAGCTTGATTAAATAATTCAACTAAAAACTTCTTCAAATCAAAACATTCCAAAAGATCCAACAATTCCACAAGCATCCAAAATCCTCAAGCTCTCTAAAATTGCAAGAGCACGCAATCAAAATGAAATAACCCCAAAATAAGTAAAAGAATTCAAATAAATAGAAAAGGGAGAGATGAGGATGAGGTGGCTCCATGTAGAATGCCACATCACTCATCCTCAACTCCACCTCATAAGTCAACTTCAAATTCCAAAGCACAATTAATAAGTGGTTGAATAAATGACATTTTTACTTACACACACAATCCAAGCCCACACCCCTTAAGGACTAAAATTAATTACATGTAAGAAGGTGCAATAAAAACTTACAACTTGCCTTCCCAAAATACATAATAAGACCTAATTTTGACTCCCCAACCCATAGGTAGGGTTGGTATAGAAATTTAAGAGGTGTGGGGCAAGTTTAACTTGTCCCACAAGCCTCAAAATCAGCCCCTAAGGACAGATCCGAATTTCAAAAGGAAGGTGGAGTGTTTCACACTCCAAGTTACTTACACATCACTTACAACACATAATCCAAGAGCCATCAAATCTAATAAATGCATTCTTCTGACCCATTTTTAATTTTTTAAACAACGTGATTACTCACTAATCTTGACACAAATTAAATAAATAATAAAGGGGAAATACATCACTAAAATTCACATACTAAAATTAAACAAAAGAAACTAAATAAAAAAATACACATAACCCCTTGGTCACATTTGAAGGTGATCCCCCATGGGAACCCCTAACATCAATTCAAACATACACAAATAACAACTACATGTTTCCATGGTGACCCTTGTTGAATTCATCTAGAATTCCAATGTGGTTGGTCTCCAATCCCTCGATGTTTGTTGTGACATGTTTACTTGCAAAAACATAACAACTCCTTCAGCCTCGTGGCCACTTCAAAACATCCAAAATAAATATACAATATAATTCCAAAATAACCTATTTATGAATCAAGACATCATATGGGAAAGTAATGATATCATTTACAATTTCATCAATAACAATATGATCATAATATTAGTTCAATTTTCTAGGTCTACTCAAAATGACAAAATATCGCATGTCTAAAACACACACACACACACACACACACACACACACACACACACACACACACACACACACACACATATAGATATATAACCATGTAAATTAGCATATCAACATCAATATAAAATGTCTCCAATAATCCACATGCATCATATATAAATCGAAATCAACAATAGTCTATGATCTCTAACATCTAACATCATGCCATATCAAAAGCTACAATAACATCCATAAGTATAGTTGACAATATCATAATCAATAACAAAAAGTGTTGATGGGAAGTGGGCACTACAATCTGGGCATTTCAATCAACAAAATTGGGCAGTGGAGCCAAATCCTACGCTATCGTGGTCTCCAAATAGAAGGATAATGCAAGAAATACTGACAAGCCTTTGACACCACAACATATGACTCTTGCTGAAGATAGAAGAGGATGTACTACGAAGGTCCTAAAGGAAGAGGAAACCTATCCAAACATGGTCTAATTTGAAGGTTTCATATGTTTAGGCCCAAGCTCTCTTAGCTACATTATTGGATTACACAAATATGAAGAGAAAATATTACGGGTAAGATTGAACTCTACTCCTGTGCTAAAGCATATTCTATTGTTGTTTTTGAAACCCGTGAAGACAAGGATTTAATCTTTAATCAATATTGGGTTTGGGATGAACATGGACTCATGTTCAAGCCATGGTATCCATCTTTCGACCCTTGAAAGACTCCTTTGAAACCTTCACTGTATGGATCTATTTGTCAGGACTTCCATTACAGCTCTGGAACAAATCTTGCCTCATTTCCATAGGAGATACCCTAAGATCTTCTGTGAAAGTTGATTATAAAACCTCCCATCAAACACATACAACTTATGCTAGAATTTTGGTAGATATTGATACCTCCCATGCCCTCCCAACATAAATTCACCTGTAAATAGGTGACAGAAAGTGGGTGCAAAGGATAGACTATGAGGGATTAGCTTTCAGATGCCGAAGATGCTTCCAAATGGGACATATTTTAGATGAATTTGAACATTCCAAATGCAAGGAAAAGCCTGGTTGGTTGAAGGATTATCTACAAAACATTTGATAATACTCCCTCATTCAGAACCGATTATGGAACCCAAGTAAACTTAATCACCCATCATGGAAGAGCTGAAGCCTCAAAATCCCTCTTCTCAAGGTTTTGATTCAATGATAGATGGCGATTCGACACCCCTTCCTGAGGGTCACATCCCTATCAAGTCAATTGAAATTGTTCTTCCAATCTCAGTGGAAGATGGAAATGAGGAATGTAAGATAATAGATAGGAAAAATAAAAGATATACTAAATCTAAACCTTCTATTGTATTGGAAAAGGAATGAGATATGTCTTGTTGGGTCCTCTCATGGATTCATCTGGGCTATAGGCCTAATGTGTTTTTGTTGAGCAGCTATTGTTGCAAAGTATTCATTGTCTACTAGTTGTTTTCTAGCTGTAGGATTACTGGTTTTAGGCTTTGATTTTGGAGTGCTTTCTACTTTTGGGTTGTACTGTTTATTCTAGATTTAGATCTCTTTTTGAAATGTAAATTCTATAAAATCTAACTTTTGAGTCCTATTGTACAAGGGTACAATCCCTTTTTAAAAAACTATTTACCACTAATAAAAAAACATTAGGAATAAACCCTTCCAAAACACTATATATGCATTATATTATAACACATAATATTATATCTTATACAATTAATTAAACTAGTAAAATATCTTAAATATATATAACTATAAAAAAAGCTTAAAAAGGCACCCAAACCTAATATTTCATCAAGATATTAAGATTTTTCCATTTACATTCTTAATTCACAATAAAATCAATGTCAAATTTGAAATTATAACTAAATTCATCACACTCACTACATAACAGCCCATGATCCCTGAAAAATACTATTTTAAATCCCCCATTGACCTAACTCACAATATATAATGCTATTTTCAAATTATTTATAGTTGATTAACCTACATTATTAGTACTTATTGCTTCTCTACGATAGGATACTATTGTTTTCGTTGCTCACAATTACTTTTCTCGGGGTGCAATTGTAATGTTTGAAACAAATATTTCAAAAAATATGTCCTTTAGAGCTATGGTTTGTTGGAAAAATTATTTTCAAATCGATTTGATTGGTACTCATTGATGGCTTCATTGCTAGAATAGAATCGGGTATATTGCCATAGATAACACCTATTTTGTTAAAGTTTATTGGGACTTGTTAAAAATAATGACATGGATTTGTTCCAGTTCCTTGGTTGAGGGTGGTGCATGTGGCCAAGACAGGTTCCTTCTTGCATGAGACTTGTGTGGAGGGTGATGCATGTAGAGAATACCAAAACAGATATGTAGCTCGGTGGTTTTCATTCTTCTGTTGGCCATAACATTTTCATATTGGTTAGAAGCCTCTGTAGCATGAGTAATATCCTCCCTACTCCATTCTCTTATGAAGAAAGTTGTCTCTCTCAGGGCCTCTCCAGGAGACTACACAGGTTAATAACCCTAATAGTTTTTCCTTCATGCTTTATAAATTTCTTATCTATAGTTGAGGGCCAAGGTCTATTTGTAATATGCTTTAGTTACTAGTACTCTGGCCATTGGTGGTTTGTTCACTATCTTGGTGGCAATTCTATCCAACTTTTTCCTTGGCAATTGTCTTCAACAGTTTTTACTGAAAATTAAGATGCAATAATTCAATGCCCCAGTTGAGAGAAACTCACTCTAGAATCAGTTAACATGCAATTTACTATGTAAGAGGATAGAAATAAGGCTTCACTTTTGTATGCAGGCTCCATCTCAGAGGCTTTTGACAAAATACAAATAGTTGATGTGCATAAATCTAAGAACTTTGAGAAATGTTGAAAGATAGAAGGTGAAATATACAAGGTACATGTTGATGATGCCGAAGTGTCAACTATTGAAGACCCATTTTCACTATTGATTTCAGATGAAGATGAACCTTATGAGTTGATAGCCTTTGACAAATTACGGAAAATTTGTGGGCAAAGACAAGGAAATTGGACTATTTGAAGCATTTTCTGAATTTTGGTTCATTCACTTAACTCCTGCATTTTAGTGCAAGTTTACTTTTACTTTGTATTTATTAGTATTTGTAGGCCGTTTTCTCGATGCACTTACATTTTGAAAAAGGTGTAGATGTAATAAAATTTCCATAGGAGAATCTCTATTGGAATCCAAACGGTTTTACATAGTGTCGATTAATGACAAGAAAAATGCTGTCAGACACAACTATTATTATTCATATGTAAAATTTAAGAGAAGCGATATGTGAAAAATTAGAGGCAAGTCACAAGGATCTCTACAAACACAATACTAAATTCATATTCCTCTCGAGAAATAGGTTAAGTTATATTTTATTTTGTTAGTTTGTGAGCATATAACATCTAAATGAATTAAGTATTGGTGATGTTTCATTAGTTCTTAGTCAGACTTGGTCTATTCAATGTTTTTGGTGACTTTGTAAACACTTCAAAAATGCTTTGGTAATACTTTCTATTGTCAAGGGCTTGACGAAATATTAACCTCCCAATTGGGATTGGTGTGGGCCAGCTGGACTAATCTTGTAATGAGATGTATGTTGTAGTTACTACATTCTACCTCCCATTTTACCAATTTTCTGTTGGTAAAGCTTTTATCTTTTGTTGTTGTATATTTTTTTGAAATAAATTTCTAATTAAGTTTTCTTATTTTGTTAATTCGTAAATTTTACTTGCATAGTAATGTTCAACAAAGATAATTGTTAAGTTTCTTTCATGTCTTAACCTCTCGCTTAGATGCCTCCATCTAAGGATATCTCATTAAGCAAAGCTACCCACGAATATGCTGCAGAGGGCCATCTCATTTGCCCAAATTACCCACGAATCAAGATAGTTTCTTTACGCGTTCTTCCCTTCTCCTAATACTACAAACCTTAGCGGTGTACTATATTGCTACCCCATGAGTCCTTGTTAACCATATATATTGTATATGATTAAACAATTTAATAGTATTCTGCAAGCTGTCATGACATGGTTATATGTATATAGGTAGGGAAATGGAAATAAACAAAATTGAATTATAGATCCGGTCCCTAATTTGTACAGGCAGGCACGTCAGCCCTAGAAAGGCCATATGCGGGACAACTGGGAATACATGGTCACCCTCGAACGGCCATTGGCCGTATAACTAGGAATAAATAATATGTACGAGGATTATTAAAGTAAAATGAACCATCTAATACTCTGCCATATTTTTAGTGAAATGGAACACATATACAAATTCTTTGCCATTCAAATTGCAGATGTATGACACCATTTACATGCATCTTTATATGTTCTCTACAACTATGAATGAATAATATTTGAGGCAGATTGAACAATACAACTGGGGGTAGAAAATATTCACGTGATACAATGATCCCTACATGGTGCTTTAGTCATTTTCCATTTTGTATTTAACAATTTTCTTGTTGAAAAATAAATTTTGGAATTAATTGTGTTTAAATTGTGAATGAGTATTTCAAATAATTGTCAATGATTCGTGATCAGGTAAGAAATTTGAAAAGAGTGTCAACACCTGAGCCATCTAAAAAGAAAAAATATGAGTCTCATTCTATAGCTGAATCTTCCCTACATCATTTTCTGACTCTTGATTCAGAAACACATCATCCTCTTGAACATCCTCCGTCGAATCTTCTGATGAATTATCTAAAACATTCCCAACAACCAATAGGCTAGGTTGGGAGTCCTTCCACCAAGAAAATTTTTCATTCACCTTTTGTTTCACTTTTTGATAGTAAAAGCAAGGTGACCCAAGAAAAAACATTTCATACATCTGAAGGGTACCCTATCAAAAAAATTGAGTTCAATGGAAGTGGGTAGATCAAGAGAGGTATACAAATCCACCAAAATGCCAGCATAGGTAGTATGGGTATAAAGTTTAGGTTTAAAATATATGAACACACACTTCCCAATGCATTACCAATAGAAATAAGACTTTCCTCCCCCAAAACTTGTAGTGGAATATGTTTTAGGCTTGAAATTGAATGTTTAGGTTATTTATTGGTGAAATACGCGAACCAAGGCTTCATGATCAAGTGATGATTATGAAGCTCCCATAACTTAGAGAAGATTACATCTCTATCTTCAACAATATTAAAAACCATAATTAAAAACCACCTAGCATAAGGGTAAAATTCCACTTTACCTTCCGTGAATGGTCTCCAATTCAAAGAAATCCAAGAGTGGAGAAGCCATAGCCCTGCCAAAGTACATTAAACGGCAGCGAGATCAACCCTTTGTTGGACAAATGCTTTTTCAAAGCAATAAATATTGTTCCCCCAAAAGAAAATGAAGGAGTGGTTTTAACATTTGTATTATAGATACTTATTCCGAATCTGATTTACTAGCATGGCTTAACATCACATAGTAAGATTGGGTTTCAATTTTTTTTTTTTGTCTCAACAACATGTCTTCCTCATTTGATGAAAAAAGAAAGAAAATGTTGTTTAAATAAGGTCAAGGATATTGGGAGGCTTGGCCCATGCTTATAAGAGGGCACATAAATGTGTTTCAAATATAATATATACATATGTTTTTGATGTCCCATTTAAGAACATATGTTCTTACTCATTAGATCAACTTATGTATACATTTAACCTAATATAATATTTTTTTAATAATAAATTAACATGTAAATGATTAACATTAGGAATAAACCCTTCTAAAATACTATATATGCATTACATTCTAACACATAATATTGTATCTTATACAATTAATTAAACTAATAAAATATCTAAAATATATATAACTAAAAAAAGTATAAAGTTATCGTTGTCAAAGTATTTATTTTATACATTTCACATATCGTAATTATTAATTAATTTATTTATTTTTGACATTATTTTTATGACTAATGACAAATGATGCCGATCTAGATACATTAGTGTCTAAAGTTTAACAAAAGAGAAAAAAAAACCACACTTAAAATAACACCAAAACTTATTGTTTCATTGATATATTATTATTTTTCAATTTAATTTTTAATTCACAAAAAAATCGTTCTCAAATTGAAGACACTCACTACATAACAGCCCAAGATCCCATGAAAATACTATTTAAAACCCCGCCCCCATTGACCTAACACACATATGTAATACTATTTTCAAATCAATTATAGTTAATTAACATACATTAATAATCATATATAATGTATATGATTAAACAAATTAAAAGTACTTTGCAAGCTGTCATGACACGGTGTGTCGGTGGCTTGTCACCCTCGAACGGCCATGGGCCGTATAAATATGAATAAATAATATTTACGTGGCTTATTAAAGTAAAATGAACCATTTTTAATGAAATGGAACACGTATACAAGTTCTTTGCCATTCAAATTGCAGATTGGTCCTATAAGTTTTTAAGACACCATTTACAAGCATGTTAATATATTGTGTACAACCATGACTAAATAACATTCACATGATAGAATGACCCACCCACATACAAAAGAACCTTTGTGGCTTTAGTCCTTTTCCAACCTCAAAAAATTAGTTCTCAGCGTTTATAAACTTGGAGAACATCAAAATTCTCAATTCTCTGCTTTTCAAATTTGTGACATGAAACTGTCCTTTGTACCGCTGAAACATTCCATCAATAATATAATAATGACCACTATCATTCTAGTTGTTTTATAACCTTCAGTATTGGAAAAATCTCAACCCTTCTCCACCGACAAGTTGTTGATGTGGATTCCATGTTTGCGACAAGGAGCAAGAGCAGCAATGGTTGCGCCTTTTGGAGAATGTGGTTGGGGTTTTGAAATGGCTGAAAAAGCACCGTGTGTTTTTCAACGTGGCAGAAATCACACCCATTTTCCATCACATTGGAAAAAACTCAACCCTTCTCCACTTGAAAAGTTGTTGATGTGGATTCCATGTTTGCGACAAGGAGGAAGAGCATGGCGGGTTGCGCCTTTTGGAGAACGTGGTCGGGGTTTTGAACCGCTGAAAAACACTGTATGTTTTTCAACGTGGCGGAAAACGCACCCCACTTTCCATCGCATTGGAAAAATCTCAAACCTTCTCCACCTAACAAGTTGTTGATGTGGATTTTATGTTTACAACAAGGAGGAAGAGTACGGTGGGTTGCGCCTTTTGGAGAATGTGGTCGAGGTTTTGAAACTACTGAGAAACACTTGTGCATTTTTAAACGTGGCGTAAAACGAAACCCACTTTCCATCGCATTGGAAAAATATGAAACCTTCTCCACATGACAAGTTGTTGATGTGGATTCCATGTTTGCAACAAGGAGGAAGAGTACGGTGGGTTGCGCCTTTTGGAGAACGTGGTCGGGGTTTTGAAACTGCTGAAAAACACCGTGTGTTTTTCAACGTGGTGGAAAACACACCCCACTTTCCATCGCATTGGAAAAATCTCAACCCTTCTCCACCTGACAAGTTGTTGATGTGGATTCGATGTTTGTGACAAGGAGGAAGAGCATGGTGGGTTGTGCCTTTTGGAGAACGTGGTCGGGGTTTTGAAACTGCTAAAAAACACCGTGCATTTTTCAACATGGCGGAAAACGCACCCCACTTTCCATCGCATTGGAAAATCTCAACCCTTCTCCACTTGACAAGTTGTTGATGTGGATTTGATGTTTTGATAAGGAGGAAGAGTGTGGTGGGTTGTTCCTTTTGGAGAACGTGGTCGGTGTTTTGAAACTACTGAAAAACACCATGCATTTTTCAACGTGGTGGAAAATGCACCCCAATTTCCATCGCATTGAAAAATCTCAACCCTTATCCACCTGACAAGTTGTTGATGTGGATTCCATGTTTGTGAAAAGGAGGAAGAGCGCGACAGGTTGTGCCTTTTAGAGAAAGTGGTCGTGGTTTTGAAACTTTTGAAAAAAACCGTGTGTTTTTCATCGTGGCGGAAAACACACCCATCTTTCCATCGCATTGGAAAAAACTCAACCCTTCTCCACCTAAAAAGTTTTGATGTGGATTCCATGTTTACGACAAGGAGGAAGAGCACCATGGGTTGTGCCTTTTGTTCTTATATATAATAGTCATCTTGCATAAAGGTTGGAGATACTCCCTAGGTGTAGAAGTGTTAAAGCATGGCACAAAGGTCAAGCTTGTGCATCATAATGGGAGTATTATGCACTTACAACATCTTACAAAATGGGGCATGCAATGGGTTAGAAAGGCTTAAGTGCAACTTTGGTTACTTGCACAAACTTGAGTAGATATGAGATGAAGTGACATGTAAGTGTCATATTTTGTGTTGGTTAAATGTCGTATGTCACACAAGGAAGACCATGATGGTTGAGAACACACAACGATCAAAATGTGATGAGTCACATCCAAATAGTTAAGAGGATTAAGAAGGTGACCCACTTCAACTGTTGTAGTTACTTCTTGTGCCTATAAATATGATGGTTGGAGTTACTTCTTGTGCCTATAATACATTTAAAATTATTATCCTCCCACATTCTATTATAATTCAATATAAGCCCCATACTCCATTTCTTACTATCATTTGAAGATGAAAAGGGGTTTGATACACATATTGTTGAGGTATTGTACTTTCGAGATATCTCAGAAACAAAGTTTTTGTTGTTCAATATTCCCAATGTCAATAGTTGTTTTTTTCAATGCAATCAGAGTGTTTTAAGGGATTACATTTGTGCATGACACTTTAGAGTTCAAGACATGTGGAGCAGAATATATCAACATCACAAGTTGAGCTGATGTAACTTATTTAAATTTACTAACCATAGAACATGGCACTGTTAGGTTGTTTTGTGCCATGTTTTGTGACATCTTTTTCCGTATAATTTTGGACACTTTAAACACTTATACGACACCTTGAACACTAATTAGTCACCCCACATATAATATTTTAGATACACTAAACATTAATTTAACACCCTAAATAATGTCATGATACTCTATGCACTAATGATTCATCCTCTATTTCATAATTAGGATAACCTAAACACTAATGAAACACATGGTCTCATACAAAATGATAATCATCGTTGTAATACCCTATCAACTCATATGACACCCTAAACACTAATATGACATCCTAAACACTCAAAAATTGATGCAAAACCTTGGACACTAATGGGTTACTCTAAATAACATAATTTAGACACAAAAAAACACTAATGTTTTACCCTAAAAAAATTATAAGACTTGATAAACACTAATATGACACACTATACACTATTAGAAGACTATAAACATTAAGGGATCACCATAAATAATATAATTAGGACACCTTATAGAATAATTTGATATCAGAAGCACTCATATTAAACATTCAAACATTGTTACAAAAACCTTAACACTAATTGGTAAACCTAAATAACATAAATGACAATTGAGATACTTTGAGCATTAACAAAACAACTGTAAACTGATACGAAACCTAAAGAATATAATGAGACCTTACAAACTAATTGGCTAGTTTACAAAACAAAATTAGAATGTCCTAAATATTAATGTATCATCCTAAACAATCATATGATACCCTAAACACCCAAACATTAATATGATGCCCTAAACACTAAATAGTCATCTTAAATAACACAATTACAACACCCTAAACTATAATACAACACCTAACATTAATTTAACATGTATTAGAGTTCAATTGGTATAAATGAGTCCAAATCTATCTCTAATGCATGTTCAATTGTACATTAGGTGTATTAGGGTTCAATCGATGGAAAAAACACAAACTAATACTTGACACTCAAATAGGCCACCCTAAACATGTGGAAAACCGTTGTGTTTTTTAACATGCTGAAAAACACAACATGTTTTTCAGCATGTTGAAAAAACACAATGTGTTTTCCATCTTAACGAAAAAAATATTATGGACAGTGGATTGTGTTTTCCATCTTAACTGATGTAATTAATTATTATCCTATATAGAAAGTTTATAACGTACATAAAATACAAAGGGTAAATAGTGGACAGTGGATTTAATCCTTTATTTTTCACTAAAATCGAGGGAAAACATTTTCCCCTTAAAAATGTAACTATGCATTTAGTATGATATGTGGTCCCTGACTCATGATTGGTGATAACATTTGTTTAATCCAAATATGAATGTTATAACTATATATCTAGATGTAGATGGAAAAAATAGAGCTTGTCAATTATTGTAGAGAAAATTAAATGTTGATTCGGAATTAGGAGAGAACGATCACAAGGCTTCAAGTCAAAGAATTCAAAATTTTAATTTTAATAACATTTATACCGAAAATAATATATTTGCATTGTTATGTATGCTTAGTAAACCTAGAAATCATGCGTAAGCTAGTCTAAGGAAAAAATGGGTTAATGTTATGAAAAATGAGATTAATTATAATGAAAAAGAGTGATACGTGAACTCTTTTTCATCCTCCAACTTATAAATTGGGTCTAAAAGATCAATTGTTATTGGATTTAACTAATTTCTAAATTTATGGGCAATCCATTACTGAAGCATTTATAGGTAGTGATTTTTTTTTCAAAGATAGAAAAGATACTCATAATTTTGGTATTGATTTCATACCGGTAAGTTCATTATGTCTAATTGCATACAAAAATCTAAATTTTTAATGTTTTCTTGATGATAGAAGGTTTACTTTTGGTTAATGCTTTGGATTAAGAAGTGAGTTTGTTTCTTTATCCTTTACTAACACTTAATATACAACTCTTACATGTTCTTGCATACAAGATATGATGATAAGAAAATGTTAGTGGATTTTAAAGATGCTCAACTTGTGCTTACACATACAATTGTCCAATAATCTAATTTTACATTTTTGAACCAAACATTAAACTCAAACATCATTTAATTAGAGGCTTGGTCAATGGCAATCAATTTTTCAATTTGTATATGTGACATTGAGATCATTTTGTCAATATTTTTACCACAGAATTTTAAACAAAGATTCATTAGTAACAGTGTTTAAAAACACTAAAATTACTAAATTATATTGTAAACAAAAATTCATTACTAACAGTGTTTACAAACACTAAAATTGCTTATACTGTAATGGTAAAATCCTATTGTACCTGGTAAACAAGTTGAATCCAATAATGCGTGTAAATAATCTTCTCCTCCAGGAGAATTTTTTTATTTTACCTTGAATCTTATCCTCCAGCACTGGCTCTGCTCTGCTGCTTCTGCAAATACGACCCAGCGTTAAAATGCTAAACTGTTTGCGGGAAGGGGACGCGGTCTGGTTAAGTCCTTCGGATGGGAAACCGGATGAACCGGTTTAGGCGGGTAGCGGCCTCCCCAAGGTATTAAATGCTAGGATTTGGTGAAGATTTGGGCTCCCACCTCCGACAGCATTTCCGGCACTGACAACTCTACGCGGCCATCCTTCCACTGCCACCTCATCTGCAAAGAATGGTCATGGATGCATGTTTTTATGGGTGGCGCACCATACATAGGTGCATTTTTGGTGATGGGTAGCCCGCTCTATTTTATAACCAGCTGTATTGTATCGTGCACTTAAAATTCAATATGACAAAGTCCAGAAACTGTCCTGTCTGCTGCTGAAATTTGCTCCCATTCACACAAACATATAGTCAGTTATTCTTCTCTCCTTCCCGCAAAAAAGAGGTAACGAAATGGGTAGAAATCCTTGCTGCGAAAATATCGGCATGAAAAAGGGGCCTTGGACACCCGACGAAGACAAGATTCTTGTTGATTATATTAAGAAAAATGGTTATGGAAATTGGCGTGCACTCCCCAAGCAAGCTGGTTTGTAAACATTATATTGCATTGATTTCATTTCTAAGCATATTTTATATTGCACCGATTTCATTTCTACAATAATAGTAATGTTTATCTTTTAAAATATAAGAAAATTCACCTTTTTGTTTGAGTTAAGTATATGGACATTAGGGTAAGTAAATACAATTTTTTTAATTCTATTTTTATGAAGAGGAATAGAAATTGTATTTTGTCAATTAGGTGTATTTTTTTTTGTGATGATCTAAATTTGTTCATAAGAAATTTTGGTGTAATTTGTTCATCTTAAGTTAATAAAAGCTTGATATCTTGCACTATGGATGTTTCCCTAAGCATTCCCCTAAAGTTTTACTATTTAAATCTGGTATTATCAAACTTTCTTCTTATTCAATATTGCAAAGACCGTGGTTTCCTAACAGTTTTATATTGAGGCCTGCTGATTTTCATTTTCAGAACATTTACATATTCTTCTTAACAAGACGAGTTTATGCTATTCTCTGAGGTTACGATTTTATTTGCCCTATAACTTCAAAGGAAGAGAAGGTAGTTTGCAGATTTTATATATATAATATAATATATACACTGTGCATGTGAACAGGACTTCTTCGGTGTGGCAAAAGTTAAAACCTGATATTACACGAGGCCCATTTGCACCACATGAAGAAAGTACTGTTATTCATCTACATGCAATTCTGGGCAACAGGTACACAATTTTGCATTAGATTTGTTGTTGTTAGTTTCATCCATAGCTCGAGGGAAAGGTTTTAATACATGTTTTGACTCTGTAGGTGGGCAGCAATAGCTTCGCAGCTGCCAGGCAGAACCGACAATGAGATAAAGAATTATTGGAACACCCACCTGAAGAAAAAGTCGAATCAAAAGGGAATAGATCCATCCACCCATGACATGTCCAAGTGGGAGAATGCACGGCTTGAAGCTGAAGCAAGGCTCTCCAGAGTGTCGACCCTATCATCATATTCTAATAACAAGATGACAGGAAATGATAATGGACAGGCCACCGCCAACGAAGGCGCAGACATTTTCTTGAAGTTATGGAATTCCGAAGCAGGAAGGAACTTCAGGAAGGAGACCAATGTCAATAGCAGTGGTGAAAACCAGCATGTTTTAGATCATGATCAGGAATATACATTGAGCCCTGTTCCGTCTTTCATCTCTGATAATCTAAACATTGATTACCTGGATGGATTAATTCACAACCCAGATAATTCAACCGAATCTTTTTCTACTGATATCATCAGTGTCCAGTCAAAAAACAATGGAACATGGGAAAACAATAAATCAACCGATGCGGAAAAGTCTTGGTCTACTGAATTAGCACATGATCTTTTCGATTATAACGATAATAACATAAGATGCATAATGACAGAATTGAGTACATGTTTTCACCAGCAGTCGTCTCTGCCATGGAAGGAATCACTCCTAGACGAGGACAAGGGTGTGTGGGACCATATTTCAAATTGAGATATGGATGTTTGACTCTATAAGCCAAATACAAAGGCCACATACACAGGCATATGTGTACAGTTCAAATCTGGTTATTGGTATGTTTATATTATGCAAGTATAAAACCTCCTTTTGAGAGAGCTTATCATAACTTAAAAAAATTTAAGTCTCTTACCAAATTCCAGGTTTAATGTTTTGGTGTGGACTTATATTTAAAAATTAATTTGATCTGAAATATCACATAGTGATATTGACAAACATCTTATGGTTGTAATTTATTTCATTTGACAACAGAAGTTCTACTTCTAAAAATATATTTGGAAAATTTTGTCAAGGTTTGTGTTTTTTATGTGTATTTTTAATCTAAACAATAGACACAAGGAATAAAAATCCTATTTACGAATCCATATTTACATTCTCAATAAAATGACCAATACCAGCCGTTTGTACTACATTCACACCATTTAAAATCTGTAAGAGTAGAACACTCTACAAAGTTAACTCTCGTTTACTCATTGCATTTAATTCTATCTTTTATTTTGTCATGGTGTAAAAATCGTTAAAACATGATAATGGTGTGACTTTGGGGACAACATTGTATAAGCTTACTAAAACTTAATTGAGGATGGGTGAAAAGATTAGTTATTTTTACATACGCAAGAAGTAAATGTGTTTGTTTTTAGGAAAAATCTTTCTCTATGTACTCAATTAATTGTTTAAAGGAGGAAGTTTTATAGGTGTAAGTTAATTGTTTTAGTTTCTTTCCAACACTTCAGAGTTGTAACACCCACAAAAACACACACAGATACAACACTAAACCACTTAGATAAAAAAAAATATTTCTTGGAGTTAACATGTCAACACAAATGACCAAAATAGACTGCGACAAGGCACATATAACACCCAACATGAATAATTCAATTTTCTCTTCGACAAGGCACAACGAAAAAGTCCAACCACAATACATAATTACAGTTAAAGGCATCCCACTGTGTAAAATCCTTTAAGGTTATGTATTTATTAAAAACATCATTCAAACTTGACTTTACGATCTAGATGATTCATTTTTTGATTCACACAAGTTCTTTTACAAAGGTGAACTTCTTTCTTTTATACTATTGACTAATTAGCTTAAGACCAAGTTTTTCGAAAGAGGATAATCAATTATATGTCAATAACTTGCTTACTTCATTTGATTAAAGAACATTTTCCAATTCTCTCAAGGTTACATAAACATACCCAAGCTACTAAATCTTGTTTCCTACCTCCATTGCACAAGGTGACTAGCGCAAGCTCCAATTGCATGAAAAATGTCATTTTAGTATCAGCACTATAACCTCCTTGTGCGAGGATCAAACATTTAACAACAAAAATAAGAGAAGAATACAAGCACTTAGGAAGAAGTTAGAGGCAGAAGAACGGATTGGATTCGTCTTTAAGATTTCATTAGTTATTAACTAGGATTTGATTGGGCTAAGAATTTATCCAGAATGATTAAAGATTTCACTTAGGCTTCTCTTGATGAGATTGACAAAATATACAAATTACGTTTTCAATGGGTGAGATAGATTGAAAGGTTGCTAATCAGTCTCCTCCTACTTATTATGACCATAATATCTTCCAAAATCTAATCATTGATTTCATCTTAAGATCATTTTAGAATTCACCATAGAAGGATAATGTTCCTTAGTTTATCTAGGGTTAGCAAGGTATATATATTTTTCTTTACAAAGGATAGTTTCCTCTTTGATCACTTAAGGACTGAAATGTTATGAAGTAGATCATAGCTACATTAATTTATATTTATATATATTAACCTTTATAAGGATAATCTAACTATTTATTATGCTTAGAATTTCATTGTTACTATGTCCAAGAAGGGTTTACAACACAACATTTAACCCAAGAGAAAAGTTTACCATTTCTCTCTTGTGAAAACTATACATGGTTACATCAATTCTTTTCAACACAACACACAAACCAAAGGGACAAAAAAATTCTATGGAACCATGACCAGGGAACAAGAGAGTAACAACATTTGTCCGGCAACACTACTATTCTTATAATTTCTATAATACATTTAAATCACTCATGACAATGTGGAAATCAAATTTTATATTTTTCCACAATAGAAAAACAAGCCAAGGTTTCAATAGCCAAGACAACATTACTCCACAATACATTATATTAAGGTACTGACCCTCTTCTAAAATTTCCACATAACCCCTCAAAAGTTGTACAACATAAAAAGCATTCATGTAAAAAAACTTATCTACCAAGATTAGTGCAATATTCTACAAGTATATCCCTCATATACTTGCATAAGCCATCTACAACAATTAATAATCTAAGTCAATTCACGAGAACTACAAAAGATAAGACTGCACGAAGCAATAATAAGCTAATATCTAACAATATCAAGAAAGGATAAATTATATTCCAAGAATTGGATCGAAGCTCTAAATACTAACAACCCCTTAAGTTAAATAAAATTTCCACTATGCCAAGTTAAGAAGAAAGTCTTATACTTTATGTAGTGCCCACATCCCTTCGACACTATTATATTTTTATTTCAATTACTATTGACTATATACATGGATATTATTGGATCATTTTGGCTTAGTATGATGTTAGACGATAGAGATACTTTGAATCTTGATTGATTTTGATTCATAGTATGATTTGTGTGGATTCTTAGAGAGACTTTTAATATTAATGATGATGTGTTGTTGACATATTTATATATTTCTGACATTCGGCATTTTCGTCATATTGAGTAGGATTTAGCAGTTGAACTAATCTTGTGATCTTATTGGTATTGATGAAATATAGAATTGAGATGTTATTAGAATTTTTAAATAATAACATTGTTGGTCTGGATGATGATTCAATTTATATATGGATGATTATTGATTTGTATGTGTACATCTTATCTTGGATGTTTTGATACAGCCATGAGGGTGAAGGACGTATTGTGTGACTTTTGCAGGTAATCATATCACAACAATCAAAGAGAAACTAGAGACCAACCACAAAGAATCTGTGTGGATATACCAATGGTGACCATGTAAACTTATGGAATGTTTTTGTTTTTTTATTTGTGGTTAGGGGGTCCCCATGGGGGGGATGACCTCCAATTGTGACCAAGGGTTTGTGTGTTGTTCTTTTACTTTATTTAATTTAATTTTGGTGTATGTGATTTAATTGTGATGTAATTCCCTTTTATTCATTAATTTATTTATGTGTCTAAATTAGTAAATTAATCATGTTCCTAAACTAATTATTAATGTGACAAAAAGAAGTCATTTATTAGATTACTTGGTACTTTGGTCTATGTGTTTTTAAGTTGAGTGTAAGTAACTTGAGTGTTGTACACTCTATCTTACCTTGGAAATTCGGATTTGGCCTTAAGGGCCAATTTTGGAGGCTTGTGGGACAAGCTAAGCTTGTCCCACACCTCTTAATTTCTTATACAAACCCTACCTATGGATTGGGGGGTCAAAAATAGACCCCATTAAGTGTTTTATAAGACAAAAAGTGGCATTCATTGCACTTTTCTTACATGGGTTTTAAATTTTGTCCTTAGGGGGTGTGGGTTGGGATTGTGTGTGTAAGAGGTTTGTCATTCCTCTCAACCACTAATTTATTGTGCATTGGGGTTGAGGTTTGACTATTGAGGTGGATTTTAGGATGAGTGATGTGTCATCCTACATGCAGCCACCTCACCCTCCTCTCTCCCTTTTCTATTTATTCAAGTTCTTTTGTTTGTGTGGGGATTACTTCATTTCTTTTGGTGCTCTTGTATTTTTGGAGTTGGAGGATTTTGGAGTGCTTGTGGATTTTTTTGGAGCTTGTTGGTGATAGCTTGGGCTTGAAGGAGCTTAGTGTGTGACTCTTGGATCAAGCTCTACCATGGAAAGGTAGGAGCTATACCCTTGTTTTATTGTTTTCCTTTTACTTATCTATATGTGTATGTTATTGAGTGTTTTGGTATGCTTTTTGGTTCATTTGGTAGATTGCCTGAGTATGTCATAGGAGAAGCCTATTGGGATCTTATATGTAGGGAGGCATATGATTTTATTTCATGTTTTTGAGGGAGTTGGATTGGGTGCCCTATCTTAGACAATAAAATGCTTGCATTTCTTACTTGTTTTGTTTTATGAGGGAGACATAAGAGATTGTACGGAGGCATAAGTGAATGTGAGAGGCATAAGAGGATTCTTGACAGAGGCATATGCATTGTGTAGGGGTTTTTGAGTTGTTTATTGGAGGGTTTTTAGGTGGGCCCCTAATCCTAGTGGGAGGCATAAGTAATCTCCCCATAGATCCTTGCTCCATTGGCTTGCATTCAAGCCTTGTGTATTTTGTAAAGTTGTATTATTGTGTTCTTTTTCTTGTGTTGAATGTGCTTGAAATGGTTGTGAAAATTTTTGTTGTGTTGTGGAAGCATTGTAGAGTTGCCATGTGTTGGATCCATCCCTTATTTCTTTGTGGTTGGGGCTCGGGGGCCAATGAGGAGAATTTCTTCTTCTTCTTTTATTGGATTTTTGGTTGGGTGGAGAGTGTTGCCTCTCCCCATTTTTGTTGTTGTGATCAAGTGAAGAAAATATGGAGCCTTGTTGGAGATTTGATACTTGGAGCACTTGTAGAAGACTAAACAATCCTTCATTGTAGATACCTTTTTGTAAAATTCTCACTTCAAGTGGAAGATTTATTGTATTGTTTTTGAAAGAAAAGTTGCATTGAGTATTGGTTATTAAGATTGTAATGCATGTGGGAAAGAAAGACATTTTTAGTGAAACAAGTTTGATAAAATGGAAATGAAGTTGAAAAGGAAACAACTTGTTCACATTTTAGTTGATTATTATCTCACATGGGTGTGTAGTTCTTATTTTAAAACTATGAGAAATCTTGTATAATTTTCTCGTGGGAATGATTATAAACTTGTTTTTGCAAAAGAAAAGATTCATTCTTATTGATATGCTTACATTTGATGGCTAGTAGATTTTATTTGTTTATTCTTCGATTAAGAAGAGCTTAGAACTCAAATGTGGCTATGGAAAAGTTTTCAAAATTTCTTGATTAGTTGGTTTTCCAAAAAATGTACCATATTTGTTTTTAAATCTAGAGGAGTAAAAAAATTGCTTGGTTACTACTAGACCCTAGTCTAAAATTGATTGTGGAATATTAGTATTAAAGTTACTATAAATTATGCAAGTATCAATTACTAAATAAAATAATAAAAATAAAAGGGAAGGAAAAAATATTTCTTTTACATCCTATATATATATTTGTACCAAATTTTAAAAGGAATTTTAAATTTAGACTAAGTTTGGTTAATACTATTAATACTATTAATATTATTAGTTAATTATAATAGTATCAATATTATTAATATAATTATATATACTTAAATTATATATAAATATATAAATATATATATATATATAATATATATAAATATAAAAAAATATAAAAAAAAATTTAAAAAAAAAAAAGAAAACCTAGCAATCATATTTCCTTTAGCATGCAACTTGTTTATTGAATTTGGGAAAGGACTTTGAACCCATGATCAAACCTACTCTAAAATTCATTCTTTCATATATATATATATATATATATATATATATATATATATATATATGATCCCCGCTGTAAATTTTATTATTATTTGGTTCTATTTAAATACAAATATTAATAAAAAGAATAAAATAAAATAAATAAATACATACATACATACATACATATACATGTATATATATACATGTTTTTGTGTGTGTGTGTATGTATATATATATATATATATATATATATATATATATATATACATACACACACACACATAAATATATATATATATATATATATATATATATATATATATATATATGTATATATGTATATATATATGTATGTATGTATGTATGTATGTATTTTAACACCCAAGTAAATACATATCCATTTTTAACATATCTCTTCTAAAATGGGGCAAAACCCATATTCCCATTTGGGAAAATACTAAAATAATGAGATGAACAAAATAAATAAATACATTGAAACCGTAGTTAAGGTTGTAAGTAAAACAATAAAAGAAATGAAGCATGTGCATCCTTCCAACAACTTGAGGTTGCATCTCATGGCTTCGCCTCCCTATCCACAAATCTGTAAAACAAAAAGAAGAAACAATAAGTCAAAATAAACGGAAAATACCTTTTCATATGCATGCTTAGGGTTAGTTGAATCCTTAGATCTAATGTACCAAATGAATCCATCCAATGGATGAGATTCATCCCTACAAAATTAGGTGGGGAGTGGGTGAGAGAAATTCAAATTTTATTTGAATGGGTAGACATTATTTTGGGGTCACTTAAGTGTAAAACGGTTGGGTGTTATTAATTTTCTAACCCCAAATTAATTAATAGAAACCTTTTAAATTAATGTAAAATTTGAACCCCTTGTGGATATAATAGAACCTTATTATTTAATTAAATAGGCCACAATTACCCTTGGGATTAGTTTGTGCAAGTTTAACTATGGTGGAAATTAAATTGTGTTAAAACAAGATATAGGGAAACCTAAATCTTGCCTTAGACTAACTAATTTTATTAAAAGGTATTGAGAGTTTTATTATTTTAAATAAAGGGAATCTAAGGGGAAATTAATAAGGTTGATTTAATAAAAATTTTAATACTAGAAAGTGTGACCGTAAATGTTAACCTTGTTTCACGAGTGTGTTTAACACAAAAAATTATTCCATAATTTTTCTAGTCGACCTAGATTTGTTCTTGGGTTTTGTGTGGGCTTTGTAGTGGGTGTTACACTTAGTATCAGAGCCATGGGTTCAAATTTTGGACCCTTGGGCACACTTGAAAACATGAGACATGAACATCTAACCTAACGCAACTTGAAACCTAGAAAACACAATTATATGATATTTGTATAATGTAGCAAACTTGAAAACTGAAACAAAACCTAGAATGATGAACTAACTCTTACCTTGGTCTATGTAAGAGGTGCAGACCAGACGAGCGGTTCTTGCACATAGACCTAGACTTACCACCTCTAGATTAGGTTGTGTTGGCCATTTTATCTCAGATATTATAGACACTTGGGACGTCAATGTCATTATGTGCGAAGGATCCTTAGGAGGATGAATTGCTAGACAAGATAGAGAGGCATCAGTTGAGGCTCGTGTATCTCCTTGACACAATGATGAGCATAGGGAAGAGAACTCTTATGTGGAGTTAGCTAGATTAGATTCACCTTAGAGGGGACATGGAGATAGGATTTCAGGACACAGAGATAGATCTTGGAGCCCTAGACCGAGGGAAGAGCATGTAGAGAGACCTAGGGGTTGACATTCATCAGCTGCAGATCATATCAAGGAGATCCTGAAGCTACGCTCATCTCATTATTTTGGAGATACATGTGGTTTTTAGGTAGAGGCTTTGTTAGTGAGCTTGAGTGGGTGCTTCAAGATTTGTCCATGTACTAGCAACACGAAAGATCATATTGCAATCCATCTTCTGAGGGATGGAGTAGGTGTCTGGTGGAGGAATGATGAGAAAAATCTCCACGTAGACTCAGAGACATTTACCTAGGAGCTCTTTGAGGAGAGGTTTAGCAGAAGGTACTTATCCAGGAGGTTTATTCAATAGAGAATAGATGAGTTCCATGACCAATGTCAGGCATCCATGACTATAGCTGAGTATGAGAGTTGATTTATGGATTTAATTCAAGTATGTCGACTATATGTATGATTCACAAGTTAGGATTCATAGGTTCATCAGGGGCCTAAATTTGAATTTAGGAGGTGCAATGTGCATTTATTACCCGCAGACCTTAAAAAGGGTCGTTGAGAAGGCCTACATTGAAGAGGAGACTCAGGGAAAGACTCAACACGCTAGGGATAAAGTGCAGAGATGCATCGAGTAGATGCAGGAGAACATGTCAAGGTGATAAGCTCCTCCTCCTCATGAATGACACGGTTCTACACAGTCTTCATTCAGTCCACAACAAAAGCCACTTCAGAAGCAAAAGACTTGTCCACTTCAAGCCTCCACAGAGATTTGACATTTAGAGGGGACAAAGTATGGGGCCTCCCCATAGGGGTCCCATTAGGACACAAGTTACACTGAGATCTCGGTCGGTAGGAGCTTGTTAGCAGCAACCTCGGTAGTCCATAGATGGATCGTCAATATCCATAACACGAGACCTATAGATTACCAATCTGGAGCCACATGTCATTGGAGAGGACCAAGTAATTTTTATGGATCTAGCATTATTGGACCTCATTGGAGAGAGTTCCCACATAACCCTAGTAACAAGGGTAAGGCACAAATTTCAAATCCTATAGTTGATGACATGGGACCTAGCCATCGGATCTATGCAGCGGTTGAGAACCTCTAGGATGAGCATCAAAGCATTGTGATAGAGACTATAGGTAGCATTAGTGGTATTCCTACCTCTATAGTGTTTGATTCTGGTTCGTCTGATTCATTTATTGCACCATCTTTAGTAGAGAGCGGTGCTGGGCTCATGGCGATTAGGTAGGGCCTTATTTGGGACGTCGAGATGGCTTCTAGAGATAATATATTTGTAGAATCCTTAGTTAAGAAGTGTGTAGTGGATTTGGGACCCTTCACCACTACCTCATATGTTCATATCCTTCTGTTGGGTTTGTATGGAGTCATCTTGGGCATGGATTGGTTATCTACACACATAGCGAGAGTGGATTTTTACCATAAGACTATATAATGTACAAATGATCTAGGAGTTGATTCAGTGATAGTTGGAGTTAGGAGACCCATTTCTATCCACACTATTTCCACTATACATGCTTAAGCAAAGTGTGCGGGATGTGTGTGTCGGTTGTATGCTTTTACTATTAGTGATAGGTCGGAGGATGGAGCTAGTGACGTTCTCTTGATGATCACCCCATCTTGCAAGACTTTTCTAATTTTTTTCCTAGTGATCTATTAGGGATACCTCCCCATGTGAGAGAGACTTTCACATTGACTTGGTTGGGAAAGAACCTATCTCATGCTCTCCTTATAGGTTAACCACATCTAAGCTTTGTAAGCTCAAGTTGCGAGCTTGAGAGCCTTCTTGAGAAAGGCATAATCTTCCCTAGTGTATCCCCTTGGGTTGCAGTGCAAGTGATTTTTGTTAAGAATAAGGATGGATCCTTATGGTTGTGTGTAGACTACAGAAAAATGAATAATGTAACGATCAAGAATCGTTACCTCCTTCCTCATATTATGATTTGTTTGATCAGATGCGGGGGGGTACAATATTTTCTACGATTTATCTTAATTCTAGATATCATTAGTCTAGGATTATAAAGGAGATATGCACAAGTCAGCTTTTACAATAGATATGGGCACTATGAGCTCATAATTGTGCCCTTTGGTTTGACGAACACTCGCAGTGTTCATAAGCTTGATGAATGGGGTTTTCAAAATGTTTTTGGATCACTTCATCCCCATATTCCTTGATGAAATTTTGACATACTCATGTATGTGTGAGGAGCATGAGAAGCACCTTTGTCAGGTTCTACAGTGTCTTTGTGAGTAGTAGCTTTATGGGAACCTAGAGAAGTGTGCATTCTTTTAGTCTGAGGTGCAGTATTTGGGTCACATAATTTTTGGGGAAGGTATCACTATCGATCCTTCCAAGATTAGAGCCATTATTTATTTTCTAACATCCACTAATGTAACCAAGGTGCGCAGTTTCATGGATTTGATAGGATACTACAAGAGATTTATACAGGAATTTTCTCGGGTTTCACACCCCATCACTTCCCTTTAGTGGAAAGGGAAGAAGTTTGTATGGTTAGATAGATGTGAGAAGGCCTTCAGGACACTAAAGGAATGCCTCACGAGAATGCCTATTCTTGTAGTACCATACCCTAAGGGTGAGTTCTTCATTTACACAAATGCTTCTTTGGCAGGATTAGGAGGTGTGTTGATACGTGAGGGCCTGGTTGTTTTTAGTCTGCAAACTCAAGGATTATGAGCTCAATTATCCAACTCATGAACTTAAGCTTGCAGTAGTTGTTTATGCCTTGGTGCGGTGGAGACATTTACTTCTTGGCCGGAGATTTACACTAAATAATGATCACTTGAGTCTTGACCACCTCTTCATGCATCCCAGTCTCAACGCTCGTTAGTGACGTTGGATGGAGTTACTTTGTGAGTATGAAATGGAGATAGAGAATGTGAATGGGAATGAGAACATGGTTGTTGATGCCTTGAGTAGGTGGAGACATGTGGTGATGGCTACTTCAGTGGGTATAGGTTTACGGAGTAGGATTTTAAAGTAGCTTCCTCATGACAGCTTCTACCTTGTAGCGATTAAGTCTCAGAGTCCCCTTGAGGGGAGATTCGATGGATTTTCATTAGATAAATATGGCCTTCTCAGGAAAAGGGTTCGGATATATGTTCCTAGAGATGGAGATTTGAGGCAGGATATTTTGACAAAGGCTCATTGTGCACCTTATTCAGCCCATCCGGGGTGAAGAAGATGCACGCCACCTTGAGATAGTTATACCATTGGAGGGAACTACATACAAATGTAGCTTAGTTTGTTTCATGTTGTTTAGAGTGTCATAAGGTGAAGGCTGAGCATCAACATCCAATTAGTCTTCTCTTTCCTCGCGCTATAACAGAGTGGAAATGGGACACCATTTCCATGGATTTCATAGTTAGGTTACTGATGTCGAGATACCACCACCACACCATCATGATCATGTTGGATAAATTGATGAAAGTGGACCACTTTTCTTTGGTGAAGACCACCTACACAACTAGTGCAAGTGGCACAAGTATACCTTGATGAGATTGTTAGATTACATGGGATTCCATGGAAGATCATTTAGGACCGTGATCCCTTGTACACTTCGCACTTCTGGAGTATGATGCAGTATGAGATTGGGATGAAAATCAAATTCAGTGCAACTTATCACCTACAGAAAGATGGAAAGACTGATTGGGTGAATCATATCTTGGAGGAAATGCTTAGGATTTATGTCATGGAACATCATTCAAGGTGGGAGGAGTATTTGTATTTTGTGGAGTTTTCCTTCAATAATAGTTTTTAGAGTTCGATAGGCATGGCTCCTTTTCAGGCACTATATGGCAGAGAGTGTAGGACATCGATGAGTTGGGACATGTTGGAGGACATGGTTTCTCTTGGGCCGTATTTACTATAAGATATGGAGCAATAGGTTGTTATGATCAGGATGAGATTATAGGAGGTGCAAGACAAACAGAAGAATTATGCAGATCAACATAGGATAGATCATAGTTTTAAGGTGGGCATGAAGGTGTTTCTTCATGTTAGGATGCATAAGAGCCCTATCCGTTATAGAAAAGGCTCTAATCTTGCTCCTAAATTTGTGGGTCCCTTTGAGATCTTGGAGTGTATCAGTCCTTTAGCCTATCGTCTAGCATTGGCACTTAGCTTTTCTCGCGTTCACGATGTATTTCATGTTTTTTTACTTAAGAGGTATATTGCTGATCCTTCTCATGTATTATATTAGACCTCATTGTAGTTGTAAGACCATGGGTAGGTAATGGTGGAGCCCATCCATATCTTTTCAAACGTAGGACCCTGGGCCTTCAAGGATAAAAGATTGACCAGGTACAAGTCTAGTGGTACAAGTATGATGAGACTGCTGCTACATGGGAGGATCTTACATTACTACAAGTCCGGTTCCACACCTATTCCAAGTGAATTCCAGGAGAAATTTGAGTCTAATAGGAGGGTGATGTAGTTTCCACTTCCTTCGACATTGTTATTATTTGATTTCAATTACTTGTTGACTATATACATGGAGATTATTGTATCATTTTGGCCTAGCATAATGTTAGGCAATAGAGATACTTTGACTATTGATGGATTATTAGAGAGACATTTTATATTGATATTGTTATCAAATGTTTCCCCTTAGGAAAAATTGGACAAACAAGAACTTGCACGAAGTGAAATTGGAGGAGTTGATCCATCAATAGAGCTTGCATTTCGGAGTTGGTCAAAAATGTTAAAGCAAGCGCGAGCAAGTTGCAGAGATTTTGGGAAAGGAAGGAGTCCAAAATCTAGGTTTCAGATTTCTGAGGTGGAGATTTTCATAGTGTTGGGCCCCTAGAATATTGACTAAGTACAAAATGCATGTAGGCGCGCAAGGTCCCGATTAAGGAAAGGTGTGCAAGGATAAAACACATAGATAAGGGTTTAAGAGAGGTTTAAGGAATCCCGTGGCACACACAACATGCGTGGACAAAAACAAGGTTTAGGACTTAGTCAAATTGGGCGTTCGGGGAAGAACACATAAAAAGCATGACCGATTGTGCATGCCTTTGGATGGATAAATTTCTAACCCAGCGACAAGTTAGCCTGGAAGGAGTATGCTTGCGGTAGAATATTCTAGAAGCACATCATGGTATAAAGTGGAAAGATCATGCCTGGAGGAGCATGCTCGCATGAAGGACCACATTCAGACACTTGGCATCAGATCTGAGGGCATTGGAGGATGAGTTGGTACCCGAGTTAGGCTATAAATACAAGCACCTGTAGAGTAAACAAAGAGAGAACTAGAGAGTAGGCGGAGCTCTGTGGAAATACTACAAGAACACTTTTAATGGGTAATTGCATTTGGGAAAGGATATATTGGGGCAAGGGAATTGTAAACTTTCTTATTGGTAGCATAGTTACATTAGTCTAGTTAAGATGCATGACTGCGGTATGCTTCTCTATGAAATTTTGTAAATGGATCTATGGATGTAATGAGGTTACCGGTTTATATATATATGAATTTCAATGATTCAAATGCATACATATTTTTCATAAGCTCTCTTTCATTTATGTTTATGCTAAGTATGGATTCTTGTATACATTTTTACGTTATGGTACAAGTTATATAAAATTTTAAGTACTTTTTCAGGAATTACCATGTAAGGATCTAGAGGCCGTTCGAGCTCTATGGTTCATGTATGTCTTAAATCCTTTTGAAATCTTCTAAACACATATCATAGATAAGAGACTCGGTACCCGCACGTGCCTCTTCAGGTGAGCACACAACATCCTTTGTGTGATAGGACGGTGCGAATGGGGTTCTTTTCTTTTGTGATAGGGGTAAAAATTAATACATCTTGGTTGTTATTGGGACCTCTTTTCGAAGTTGTAGTGGGAAATGGCATACATCATGATCTATGTAGTAAGTAATGACAGAGTGGATAACATTGGAAAGTGTTGAATCATTGTTCAAGAGAATAAAGGATGAATTTTATCGAGAGATTTAGTACATGACCTAAGTTTGATGCACATATATGGGTAAAAGAGAACCTCCACCATGATCTGTATAAAACTTTTTTCTGTTGCTTCCTAGTGGAACTATGAGTGGATCTCAACCTATGTGTGTACATAAATTTGGCGTTATGGACCATGCGTGTGGACCCAAGAAGAATACCAGAGGTTGGAGGATATAGATCTTATAAGGACCCGTCTTTGTGAAACATTGGTGGAAGGGAGTATTGGCTAGCTACACCCTAGAGTACACCATTTCCACATACTCTTGTCCAGAGGTTGCTGAGTTTGAGTTTCTATGGGAGCCTAGAGGATCATTTCTACTTGTTGTCCCTCTGGCTATGAAGATCTTGATGGTTACCATGAGTTTAGAGGCATTCCTAATGGTGGCTAAACCATTTTGAGTGTTGGGCAAGGAAGCTAGGGTGGAGGAAGATGGAAAATGTTGTGACAGAGAAAGAAAGGGAGGAGAGACAACTCAAGTATGGTGAAGCACATGAAAGGGAGATTGCTAGACAACGCAAGGTTACAGGTGTTATGGATGTATGACACAGACATTGCGGGAAGGATTTGAGGTTCACGCAGAGGATGTGGAACCTGAGCAGTGTGTGTGACCCCATCTTGGCAAGCGCGTAAGAGAGACCCCTTCGAATTCTGATGAGAGCATGTCATGTGGAGAGAGAAGAATCGTTGGCGTGCATATGAGCCCACCTAGTGACCAAACCTTGGCGCTTTGTTTTATAGGTCAAGGGGAAAATATTGCTAGTCTAGTTAGTTACATTGGAAGTGATCGGTCGACACCCAGGAGATATAATTTGTTGTTTGGGCCTTATATGGCTTCAAACACCACCACAATGTTAGGAGGAATTTTTGGGCATGGTATAGATATGCAAGCTTTTGGTCTTGTGTTTAGGAGTGGCACGGGGTATACCATCAATAGTGGGGCCTTGTTGCAGACCACAAATGTAGAGTTTAGTTGAACTGTCGGGGCCCTTGGCACGACCACTACGAGGATCTAGTGGATCAGGGGGGTTAGGAGGAAAGGAACCTGGTGGATCGGTGGGTCTAGTGGATCGGTGGTTCAAGACTTGGTGGACTTGGTGGCGGAGGAAACACGCGGGCGAAACCAAGGCTCGCTCGAAGGATTCGGGACCCAACCACACCCCAACTTTTCTTTGAAATGTCTCTACATTTTCCCAATTACAGAGGTATTGAGGATGTTTTGGAACATGTTCACAAGTGTGAAATGATATGGCACGCAAAGGGTATCACAACACCGAACAAAAGGCTAGCTAGTTTGTAACCATGTTGTAAGGGTGCACACATAGCTGGTATAGTTAATATTACCCTCATCGAGATAGTGGTGGACTATACTACTTTAAAAACACATTCTTGGCATAATTCCACATTCCCGAGTTTGAGCGGAAGAGCATCAACACTTTGAAGGCTATTCAACAAGGAATGGTAGAGAGTGTGCGGGAGTATGATGTGTGCTTTAAGAATCTCTTGTCTAAGTTGTCATTTTATATTGACCCTTCATAACATGCTCAATGGTTTGTTGGAGGATTGATCACACCCTTTAGAAGGGCCTTATCTATTAAAAAATTTATTGACCTGTGGAAGGAATTGGAAGCTTCTCTACGTGCCGAGGCTGTTGGTAGTGTTGATACTAGTGTTAGCCCATTCTTGGAGGCTCAAATTGTTGCTATGGCTAAGCAGATGGAAAAGTTGTCTATAAACTCAACCCATGAGACTCACAGTGGTTTATGGTGCATAGATTGTGAAGTAGAGGGCATGTCAAGGATAATTTCCCCAGAGGACAATACATGCCATGGCAGTAGAATGTGAATTTTTCATGGGGACCATGATGCAAGTAGATGCCCCTTGCTACAACGCGTAATCCAGAAGAATGTGTCTTGTTATTGTAAGATTTACACCTCTATAACCCATGATACTAAGGACCATAGGCTCATTGATAAGATCCATGAGGCCATTTATCATTAGGGGTGCCAAACCAATGTTGCCAATAGTTCCAAGGGTGATGATCGCTATTATGAGGAGTGCGCAGATGGAGGAATGCATGGAAGGGGTTTTCGAGGAGGATTTCATGGTCGTGGTAACCATAGCGGAGGAAGGAATGAGTTTCCGCATGGAACCTATTTCAATTTTGGATCTATGGAACATTACAAATGAGAGTGCCTAGACTTGTTGCAGTGCTCATAGTGCGGAATGAAGCATGAATATGAGGAGTTCCTAGAATTGTTTGAGCACATGAATCAATAACACCAGAAATACAAGGGTACTACAATGGTCAACATTAAGAAGGTAGACACACAGTGGATGCCTCGGGTAACACGGGATGCGGCTTTGGAGCATGTCTTGGTAACAACAAGGGTAGAAGCCACAGGTGTAAAAGAGATAACAAGGCAAAAGAGCCGGTTTCAAGGAGGAATTAGTTCATGAAAAGTACCTAGACCTTGCGCATGATCAAAAGGAGGTATATCAGGGCACCATGGACATCATTTAGAGTTTACAAGGGGAGATCCAGTGTCTAAAGGAGCAGTCTAGGAGGGAGGAACAAGGAAGGAGAGTCGAGGCACCAAATGATGACCTCAATGAGGTCAAGGAGGTGTGTAAAATGCTAAGGAAAGAGAATATCATTCCCTTGCTATGATCATGGTTGAGAGAGAAGGTACCACGTGCGAGGAGGAGAGCACGAGAGGCAGGTCTTACACATAAAACCTTCCCCCTCTTATCCTTGACTATCGTAAGGAGATCACATTAAATACAATTGTAGCATGATGGCTCCTTAGTAATATCCTCAATGACACTGACACAGAGGTTAATGTTATAACTTTGGATGTATGGCATCGAGATGGGATGACCTACATTACAGCCATCTTCAAATCCACTATATATTGGAAACAAGACTAAGGTGATGCCCATCGGTGTCTTAAATGATGAAACTATCACTATCAAGGGAGCTAAGTTTACTGGGGACTTTGAAGTCTTGGCGCTTGCCAAGACGGATAATTTCCTAGCACTACTTGGGTGCCCATGGTGTTACAAGAACAATGCGTACCTTTGGTTCAAAAAAGGGTACATCATATTTTAAAATAAGGAGGAATGGGTTATTATACCCCTGGTTGATGGGAAGTCAACACCCTATATTGATCCTTTGGGGGAAGAGGTTCTCGATAGGATATATGTATGCTCAATCAGGGACCTAGAGATAATACATCGTATCGATGGAGTTATCCAGTTTGAGGATGCTTAATTAGTAAGTGATACCACCATTTTAGCATGTGACAATTGGACACATGGAACTTATGAATTGATTAGACAAAGTAGTTGATAGGGTTGGTGACCAAGGTGACAAAGGTGCATACAGATTCAAAGTGCCTAAGAGGAAAGGAGTTGCCTAAGTATTTAGGAGGAGCCTTCCCTGAGATGTTTATGTGGGAGATGGAAGCTCAGTGGAAGGAGGAGAAGGAATGGAGAGGGATGCTAAGTTTAATCCTACTCAAAGATAGCAACATGGTGGTGGGCTACCCATCAGAGAGCCTTTTGGAATGACGCAAGGTAAGAATTGATCTCTCTATTAGATTCTATAGAAGCAATGTGCCCACCGCCATCAAGGACTACCATAGGAAGGATCCTTGCTCTTTCCATATCCAGGAGTGTGAAAGGATCTGGAGAGAAGCCATGGAAGCTTTTCCACCATCCCTAGCACAAGTTGTATTCTACACTACGGGGTTGCGCGTGCACATGGTACATTCAATCGAGACATGCCACCGAAAGGGATTTGACAAGATCTTGTATCTGACCTCATTCAAACCTTTGAGTATCAGAGTACGAAGCCATCATTTGATAAGGCCTTGTAGGGTATCAAGTGCCTTACCATGGGGGATAGTGTCATGGTGGAAGATAGGCTATTGGAATTACTAGGTGGACTAGGTTTGGAGGAGCACTTTGAAGAGGAGATAGAGGAAACAAAAGAGTTACAAATTGAGCGCACGTGTTTGGAAAAGGAGAAAGGGAAGTTGGTGTATGTGATTGATGGGGAGGAAGTAGAAATTTTAGATGTTAGCCATTCTATAGGGACACGTGAGGTAGTGGACAGTGCTGATACTCATGCGCGCACATACCATGAGCCCTTAAAGACAAAGAATGTTAACATCGGTTCAGGAGAAGAACCTAAGGAAGATATTATTGGAGATTACTTGTAAGAGAAGGAAGTCTCTAAGATCATTGATCTATTTTGTGAATCGAGGATTTACTCCCGCTTGGGTACCATGAGCTCAAAGGTGTTCACCATTCCTTAGGGGAGATGAAGATAAAGCTGAAGGATGGTGCGCACCTGGTTAGGAAGAGGCCCTACCAGATGAATCCCAATTTACATGTAAAGGTTAAGGATGAGATAGATAAAATGATGGCTTTTGGGATCATTGAAGTAGTGGAAGAATTGAAATGGATAAGTCTGATGGTAATCAAGCATCAAGAAGGATGGGTGGATTAGGATCTGCATGGATTATAGGGAGCTGAACATAGTTTGTGTCATCAATCCTTTTCCAACCCCCTTCACTGAAGAAATTTTGGAAGGAGTCACTGGGCACAAAATCTATTCCTTTACGAATGGATTTTTGGGGTACCACCAAGTCTGGATTACAAAGGAAGACCGGAGAAGAAAAATTTCACCACTGAGTGGGGAAGTTTTAGATACACCTGGTCATGCCCTTTGGGTTGAAGAATGTGCCTGTTGTTTTTGTGCATAGTGGTGCAAGTGTTTAAGGACTTCATCTATAATTTTCTTCAAGTCTATTTGGATGATTGGACGAGTGTATGGTCTAGTCAAGGACCATTGTGACAATTTGAGGTTAATGTGTGAGAGGTGTAGGTAGTTGAGGATATCGCTCAACATTAAGTAGTATGTATTTACTACACCCTTTGGGACTTTATTGGGGCATATAATATATAAGGAGGGATTCTTGGTAGATCCCACTAATGTTGTAGTTATTGTGGGCTAAGGGAGCCTACTAGGCAGAGCGTGCAGTGATTCCTTGGGCATAAGGGTTATTATAGGAAATTCATCATAGGGTATACCAAGATCATTGCACCTTTAGAAGAGCTGCTCAAGACATAAAAGTGCCTTCCATTGGGAGAGGTGCAGTAGATGGCATTTGATACATTAAAGGATAGGCTTATCACAGTGCCTATATTACATTTTCCCTCTTGGGACAAGCCCTTCCATGTCCATGTAGATGCCTCAGGAAATACCATTGGAGTAGTGCTTAACAACCGAGTTAAGGAATTGTTGATCATCCTCTTTGTTTTGCAAGTAGGAATTTGACACTGGCAGAGTAGAATTACACCATGACTAAGCACAAGGCATTGTCAATGATCTACGCACTTTTCAAGTTCAGACAGTATTTTATAGCAACAACATTTGTATTTTACACTAACCACATGGCATTATAGTATTTGGTGACAAGCTCATTACGTAAGAGCGCATATGTCGGTGGGTGTTGTTTTTTCAAGACTTTGAGTTTACTTGTAGTAGTGAAGCTTGAGAAAAGTGATTGTGGGCTTGATCATCTCTAAAGAATTGATTCAGGGGAGGACACGAAGAGTATTAAGGAGACAATATGAGATGCACAACTATTTAGGTTACGGTGCATGTCCTCAGATTTGGAGGAGATTGCGGTATTTTTAAAGGAAGGTATGGCCCTAGAAGGAATGAAGGCATTGGAGAAGAATCAGTTAGTCATACATGTCATGCCATACAGGTTGATCAGTGGATACTTATATAACTTGGGACATCATGATGTGTTGTACAGTGTGTATTAGAGCATGAGCACATCATCATAATGGAGGAAGCACACGGAGGAAGTGCGGGTGGGCATTATGTAGGTGATGCCCGTGTGCATAAGATATTAATGGTAGGTTTTGGTGGGAAACTGTTATCACCAAATCAAAACACCCTTATATGGTTTATAAAAGCACATGTATTTGAACTCACGGTGTGATTGAATAACATGGGTATAATCTCCAAGTTGTGGGACTTGCTACTTGAGATAGACCTCCGTGAGAAAGCTGGTTCGTGCTCCTAAACTACCTGCCACAATCTACTCTAATGCAGGGGAAGCTAACTATTCTAATCTAAACTTCCAAGGGACCAGGGAGAGAGAATGCATAAAATGAAATCCTACACTAAAGCGGTGATACACCAGAAAAGGAAGGTGTGAGAGTAGTCTCCCTATGCGTGAGATAAAGAAGCGAAATACACACTAGAAGGGGTGATGACAGTTCTCCACAATCTAGAAAAATGCATTTACAACAATATTTCAAACATACACAATGATAATGGATCCCTACGTGAACATAATAATAGACACAATATTCTTGTAATCAAGGTTGAAGAGGCAAGAAGAATGCAAGAAAACACAAAGCAGGGGAAGATACATCCACAAACTTATATTTTATTGCTTCATGATATGCACAGTTCAATCTATTACAAGATAAGGGAATGGATCACCATGCAAGGAGTCCACAACAAGGGCCTATAACACATTGGCTTCACAAAGCAATTTTGGCAGAGCTTTGCTACAAAAACTACCCCCCTTTACAATGAGCCCAACACTCCAATTTATAGAAAAAAAGAGAAGAGAAAGAGAAGGGAAAATGGAAATCCCAAAATCTGTCCTTCAACCACTTGTAAGAGGCATTAAATGGAGTAAAATGATCATAAATTACCTACAAAAGGCTCCCCATATCATCCCAAAGTGCTTGCAGCAGAGAGAAAGAATGATGACCATGCCTCTTAATTGCACTCCCAACTACCAAATAAAAACACTATTAAGAACCCGCCACGTTTTATGAAAAATATTCATCAATATCTCACCAAATCTAGAATTTATTGATTTTTGTGCATCGTTCTCAGAGATAAAATTCCAACGGTACCAATTTCGTTGAGAAATGCAAAAGTTATGGCCTTCTCGAGTGCAGTCGCTATTTTGGGTGCTGGGGGGTTTTCGTCATTTGACGGGAATGAGCATTAATCGATTTGAGTCGAATATGTTTATTTTAATTAAATATATCTACCCTCATTAAAAAAATATATCTTTTGTGGCATAGAGGTCATCGTGCTCATTCCAGAAAGTCCAATTTTGTGAAAATCGGAGCTCAGAGTCGAAAGTTATGGCCGTTTGAAGTTTCACGGGTCAAACATTGACTTTTCTTCTTTACCTTGGCCGATTCAGCACCAGCATCCTCGCGGCCGCGTGTACCTTTGTCCCGACTGTCTCGGATGAATTCTCCCACATCGGCCGATTCGGGCTTCCTTGTCTCTCTTTTGCGGCCTTTTCACCTTTTCACGTCCCTCGCGTACCTTTGTCCCGGTATGCCCTGCACGAAAATCTCGCTTCGGCCGATTCGGGCTTCCTTGTTCTTGTTTGTAGATTTTTTGCATTTTTGCGTCCCTTGCATACTTTCATCCCAAACATCCTGCAGACTTCACAGGACAAATATCTCGAACCACCGAAATGGATGCTGTCCGGCAAAATCGCCACCATTCGCGTCTCGCGCGTACATTTGTCCCGACTGTCCCAAAACCATGTGAAACAAAAACTTGACGATTTTCCCTGCTCTCGGCCATTTCGGATTTTTGCATCCCTCGCGTCCCGACGTCCCAACTATCCCGCGGACCACCTAGGACAAAAATGTCTGACTTAGCCGATTTTCTTTGTTTTTTCGGCCCCAAGCTTGGTACGACGAACCTCGGTACGACCCGAACCCTTCAGACCCAAAATGCTTTAAAACAATCCTGCAACCTTTTTTTTGCATTTTTTCCATTTTCTCTAACTCGTTGGGATTTCTTCTTGGATGGGAGAGTTAGAGAGAAGCCGAGGGGGCACCAAAAACACGATTTCGAGCCTTGAATCAATCTACTTGCTCGGGACTAAATAATTTGATGCATGTTATCAAAATTACCTTGAGGGGTGAATTTTGGATAACGAAACCCTGTACAAGGATTGTAAAGACTATTGTAAAGCATGTGACCATTATCGATTGCATTGGTAGGGGAGGAAAGAGAGATGAAATGCCTTTGTACCCTATCCCTAGCAAAGAGCCTTCGAAAAGTGGGCAATAGAATTTGTAGGCCCTATTGCACCGTGCAGAGTGTAGGACTAGGTCATGCTATGTCTTCACTTACACGGATTATTTGACAAGGTGGGCGAGACATCCCGAACTAAAGATTGCACAACAGCCACAACGGAAAGGTTTTGTGGGAAAACATTATCATGAGGTATGGATGTCTCTGTTGAGTTTGACCAGCGATAGGGGTATGCATTTCTTGAATGAGACCATGAGAATCTTGTTAGCGAGAATTCATGGTGGTTCATCACAAGACTACACCCTATCACCCCAAGAAAATGGAACCACAGAGGCATTCAAAAGATATCTTGAGGCATACCCGACCAAAATTTTTGATGTCGGAAGAAAAGATTGGGATGACAAAGTATCAACAATATTGTGGGCTTACGGGACAACGTATAAAAGGTTGAACAAAGCCACACTATTTCAGTAGGTGTTTGGCATAGAGGTTGTTCTACTAGTTGAATTCATGTTAGCTTCTCTACGAATAGCATGCATAGGAGGGTTGGCTAATGAGAAATCATTGGAAGAAAAAAATTATGAGTTAATGAAGTTGGATGAGAGACGATCACTTGCCATGTGGATCCAAACAACAAAGAAAGCAAAACAAAAGGCATGGCATGATTGCCACATTAGAAACAAGAAGTTTGAGGTTGGGAAGATGGTTTTATTATATGATTATAAGTTTCTATGACATCTTGGGAAGTTGAAAGTCCATTGGTTAGGTCCTTACATAATCTCATACATCCTTGATTTAGGCAGATGCCAATTACAAGTGCTAGATGAAACAAAGTTACATGGACAATTCAATTGGAGTAGGATGAAGCCCTACTATAAATAAGTATTATTGGTGTTTTTAAATAAGATAGATTCGCTAGTTAGTTTAGAATTTTCCTTTATGCATTTCTTTTCTTGTGTTTCCCTTTCACGTTATTGTTTTGTTTTGCACCTTGGGAAAGTAACCTTATTACTACTTTTGAGAATCTATGAATGCATAGAGGACTACACATCATTTTAGTGTGGGGTGGAGCAATGTGAAGGAGAACATGGTTAAAGTGCCAAGGAAGTTTGTGCAAAAACACCCATTTGAATGGCTGGTTGAAAGAGGTATATGGAGAGAAAAGATGGAAAAAGGATGGTTGGTGCCAAGATACAAAGCTACTTTGGATCCCACATACAAAGGAGGAGAAAGCACATTACGCAACACAAGGTAGGTAGAGAAAAATCAGGATAGAAGAAGTGCCTTTGGCACTGGTTACATGCATGCAAGAATCTCCTATCATGTTGGATTGGTTGCACACTAGAAGGTTGGAGGATTATCCATAGGTTGGGTGCATGAGGGAAAGTTCTTAAGACATGCTTTGTTTGAAAAATACGCATTAAATATAAAAAGTAGGGTCATAGGTAATGTACCACTTAATGCTTAAAAAGGAAAAACTATAAATAAAATGGTTGGGACACTTCATTTTTCACTTTGTGTATAAGGAGAAAGAAGCACTTTTTGTACCTTTACAAACTAGGGCTTCCGAATAACTAATCCGTGTGAAGAAAATTTTGGGAAGATTGAAGCATGGGTAACTAGTTTAGATTTGTGAACCAGGGGAGGAAGGGATTTCACGGGCATAGGAGAAGTTGAGAGAAGGCACCGTCTTGTGAAAGGAGTATCCTAGTTAGGGTTTTAAGAACTAGGGAATGAGTTTAAGAAATTTTCTTCACAAGTTTGAGATCTAAGGTTGGAGAGAGTAGAGGAACAAAGTAACACAAAGTGATTGAAGTGGGAGGAAGACCTAGCTAATGGTAACCAAGAAACTAGTTAGTACACCCTAGAAGGGAAGGGTAAGGGAAATGGCAAGGGAAAGCAATAGAAAACTGAAGCAAGCACAAATGAAGAGTGGTATGTGAGAATTATAGTACCCAGATGGAGTGTTGTTGGGGAAGGAGTGGAAGTCTCATCTTAGGAATATTTCTGTAAATGATTATAGTCACCTGGACAAGAAATTTTGAGGAGTTGGCGATGGAGTTAGTGTGATAAAAAACAAGTGGACACCATAGGGTTTGCCCATTTATAAAGATGATGTGAAGGTAAATTAGAGAAGGGGCTTATTACAACTCTTTGAATTTCCCTACTTGAAACCTTAGCGATATATCAATGGCTGATGTCGCGTGTAGATGAGGACTATTTCCACTTCGCATGGCACAAGATGCGCGTAACTCCTCAGCTCATTTCATATTTCACAAGCCTCATCTATGAAGGACATGGTTTGGAGGATGATTTGAATGACAAGGAAGTGATTAAGGAAACTATTGCCACTTTTGCATGCAAGAAGGGGTCAATGTATTATGATGTCACAGACATTAAGGATCCAGTAATGAAGATGGATGTGTGCACACTTGGTATAAAAATTAAATGGCCAAGAGAGATGGACCCAAGTTAATAAACCATGGTTGAATATTTAAAGGAAGATTTCAGAGGGCACCATCTACAACATGTCCGCATTCATCATAGATGAGATTATCAACTACGTGAAGGAAGGTGACAGGATCCTTTTTGGAAATGTGCTATTGACCATTGTGTTTTCAAAGATTGGGGTACTAGATGCATCAGATAAGTTCATATGGGAGTACCATGCTTTGACGATTCCTTGCCCACCAAAATATTTGAGAAATACACTTGTGACACTATGACAACAAAGTGCACAAGGTGCTTTTGGAAAAATGGTACATGCGTCTAAGGAACATATTAGGAAAGAATGGATAATTCCCGAACAATAGTTAGCGGCCACTAGGGAGATGCAAAATTTCCTATGTACCAAGATTTTTGCTGGGCATATTCAAATTGATAGATGAAACATGGAGCCCATGGTGCAAGCTCCCCTTTGTGTTCATAGCTCAATACTTCCAACCAGGACTAAATAGGTTCAAGGTGTCCAAGACGCGTTTAAGTTGGACCTTGGTAGTCTTGACCGAGGATAACAAGGAATTGCATAAAGGGTTGGTCTACCCTAGCGCAAGCTTGTGTGCATAGAGTGGCGTGTTGAAAGAAGTTCAAATGACGAATCCCATGACTCACCATTCCATAAGGATATGCACGAGTGTGCGTTTACATTCACATAAGACCCAAGTTAGAGAAGGAAAATATCGGAAAATGAGGTATTTATACCTTAGGATCTAATTGGCAGGAAAAGAAGTAGAAAATAAAAATCCAAGTGTGGTGAAGGAAAAGGAAATAGGTTCCCGTAGGATGAGCGCCTAACCCAATATGTAAGCATGCAAGAAGAATCCTATAATCGAGAGAAGACTCCAGATCCGAAAAGCCATCTGATAAGGAGTCATTAGAAGAAGAAGAAACAAGATCTCTCCGCACAGAATCCCCTATTAGGAAGAAGCGAGACGGTAGAAGAGGAGACCATCTCGGAAGAAGTTGGGAATTTAGACTAGTACATAGGAGAAAAATATGATAGTGAAGAAGATGTTATCGAGGTAAGAGGGTCTGGAAAAGATCAAGGGCCACCGGTCTTCAATAGACATGATTCAGAGGAGGAAGGTGGAGAAGAACAACAAGGGTTCCTTTTTGTGTGGCGCAAGGATAGGAGTAGGATGAAGCACCTAGGACATGGGAAAAGGAGAGAAGGCTAGCGTGAAAAATCAAGAGGCTCAAATCTCGTGTAGTAGAAGACAACTAAGGTGGAAGAAGAAGAGACAAGAAACATTGAGAACTGGTGAAGGACAAAGTGGAACACAACATTGAGCTAGTATTGAACAAGGAGAAGGAGGAGAGCACAGAAGAGGAATGCGGTAGCACTAGAGGCCCCATTTTAACTGTAAGTATACCCAAGGGTATGTGCATGGGAGGAAGGTGCACAAAGGGGGAGAGGCTAGAGATGGGTTATATTGATGACCCCAAGAAAGTGTTTCACGCGTAGTTCTAGAGTACAATTCCGGTGGAGGAGCTTGTAGGCATGTCATCTTTTGACAAGGAGGATGCATATCCGTGGAAAAGGAAGATGATCTCATGGGAAATTGAGTCCCACCTTGATGATCCAGAGTTTGAGGTAAGCCATGGGGTAGTAATAACATTTCCAGGACTAGGAGAAGATAACCCAGTGGTGGATACCCAACAACTCTTAGATGAACAACTATGCTAACGTGCTCAACAAGGTCTCCATTGAGATAGAAGCTAGGCTCTTTGGGCACAATGATAGGATCATATATTTAGAGGGAGATGAAGAAGAAAGAGGAAGAGCTAGCTATAATGACTAAGGAGCTGAGCCAGGAAAAGTTAATCAGCACCTAGTGGTAGTGGGAATTGAAGGATGAAAAGGCCAAGGTGAGCGTTGTGTACAAGAAAGTGGAATCCATCAATGAGGCTATACTATTAAAGTATCCAGACCTAACATCACCGTGTAGAAGTATGGATCTACCTTGGGATGCTTGGAGGATTTAACAAGGGTCCTCACCATGGAAAGACAACCACTAGCCTTGGAGTTTGCAGAAGAAGTGGCCGCGTGCCTAGAGAAGGAAGATAAGTTGAATATCATAGTGCTCATCACAGAATACAAAAAGGTTCTTTCTGATGTAAGGGATTCTTCCTAGACCGTTGAGGCCATGTATGAAAATTGTGTAAACTGGGATAAGGTGGCAAGAACCTTGGTCAACACTCATGAAGTGGAACTCAAGGAGTTACAGGAGAAAAACAAGGGGAATAGGGTGGAAAAAGAGAAGATCCTTGCCGAGGTTTGAGAAGAAATCGAGGCCATTTAAACCTTAAGGGTTTCAATCAAAAACCGGTTGAAGGAGCTATATCCACGTATCACACAAAGAATGGACACACTAGAGGATATATGTATGGATTTGGAGAATATCACCGATACCATGAGTGCGGAAGGAGATGGGTTAAATTATGAGGAGGTGAGCTCTCTGCGGTTGGTGACCTCATCAAAGGGGCATGGGGACGAAGTTGATTCTTGGAGTAAGTTTGAGGATGACTTGCAGAAGGATTTTCCTAGTTTGTTATAGTGATTCTTTCACTCTCCCATTATTTCTTCTTTCCCCATTCTTTCATCCCCTTATTCTTTTTTCTAAGGTGTAAGCCTATTGTATTCTTTCTTTCACTAAGAGGAATGTTCCGTGGATGAAGAACATGTGTATTATGGGGTGATGTTGGTCCCCTAGAATATTGACTAAGTACAAAAGGTGCATAGGTGTGCAAGGGTTGTAGTTAAGGAAATGCGTGCAAGGAAAAGTCTATAGAGAAGGGTTTAAGATAGGTTTAAGAAAGCTCGTGGTGCACGCGGTGTGTGTGGAAAACCAAGGGTTCGGGACTTAGTCAAATTGGGAATTTGGGGTAGAACATGTGAAAATCATGACCCGACTATGCATGCTAGATGGATAAGGTGCCACTAGCGGCAGTTGGCCTGGAAGGAGCATGCCTGTGTAGAAGCTTCTAGAAGCACATCATAGTATAAAGTGGAAAGCTCGGGCCTGAGGAGCATGCTCACATGGAGGACCACATTCAGACACTTGGAATTGGATGTGAGGGCGTTGGAGGATGAGTTGGCAGCCCAGTTAGGCTATAAATATAAGCACCTACAGAGTAAACAAAGAGAGAACTAGAGAGTGGTAGAGCTCTGTCAGAAATACTGAAAGAACTTGTTAATGGGTAATTACATTTGGGAAAGGATGTATTGGGCAAGGGGATTGTAAATTTTCTTTTTGGTAGCATAGTTACATTAGTCCAATTGTAATGCATGACTGATGTCTACTTCTCTGTGACATTTTGTAAATGGATCCATGGATGTAATGAGGTTACCAGTTTATATATATATGAATATCAATGATTCTGATGCATACATATTTTCATAAGCTCTCTTTCATTAATGTTTATGCTAAGTATGGATGTTTGTACAATTCTTTCTATTATGGTACAAGTAATATAATCTATTAAGTACTCTTTCGGAATGACTACAAGGATCTACGAGGCCATTCGAGATCTATGGTTCTTGTATGTCTTATATTGTTTTAAAATTTTCTAAACACATATCATAGATGATGTTTCCCATTAAACTCACATAAAGAGAGAGACTCAAGTACCACGCATGCCTTGGGTGAGCACCCAACATCCTTGGGTGATAGCTCAATGTGCATGGGATTCCTCTCTTTTGTGATAGGGGTAAAAATGACTACACATAGGTAGGATAAGGTGGATTTTGGGGACTAAAAAAATAAAAAGATGTCTAAAACTTAAAACTCCGAAAGTCTGAAATTTTTGAATTTCGGGTTTCGGGGTTTCAAAGTTCTCGGTCGCTAAAAAAAAAAAGATTTCCAAAACCTGAAACTCCGAAAGTCCAAAATTTCAGACTTTTAGGTTTTGGGGTTTTGAAACTCTAAAGGCACGAAGTTGGGAAAATGGGAAAACAAGTTCAAATATAAACTGAAAGTTCAAAATTTCAGCCTTTTGGGTTTTAGACTTTCAAAGTTTTAGGGTTTGGAGTTTTGGAAGTTTGGAACCCCGAAACATAAAAATCTGAACTCAATGTTAGAAATTCTAAATTCAAAAAGTCTAAATTTTGAACTTTCCACTTTTGGACTTTCGAATTGGAAGGACAATTTTACGTATGAACATTGTTACAATATTTGAAATGGAAATGTTTGAAATTCTGAATTTTGGGATTTAGAGGTTGCATGCTTTTGGTCTCCGAAAGGGAATATCATCAGTTTTATTTTTGTAAAATGACACCTCAAACTTTAGATGGTCATAACTTTTGACTGGGAGCTTAGATTTGCACAAGAAAGGACTTTTTGGAAAGCTTTCTGGGACTAACTTATTCAAAATTAAGAAATATAGTCCACCATTTTTAAGGTGTCAGGCTTCTCACCTACCCTAATAATGAAGGTATGGGTTTCCTTTCTTTCCCAACAAGGAATAGTACATGGAGGCATGGGTTTTGTAGTAGAACCCATCATTTTTGCAAAAGAATTCAATGCATTTTTGGGTGGTTGAAGGAATATTTCAAATTTATTATCTTCCCCCTTATGTCATTCTTCCTATATATTTTAAGGAGGGGCATTTTTCTAAAGGTGGGACAATTTTTCTTTGCACCCTTGCTTCTTCTCTTACCGTAAATGGATTTGTGAATGTCAAACCTCCCATTCAAGTTGTAATACAAGTTTGTGCCTCTTGGCCATTGTAATTGATTGTATCAAATTTGTGGAGAAATAAAAATAAGTATGTGGATGATCTCAAGTGTCTCTTGTGTTGATTGCTTACATATGATGTTTCATTACAATCCTGGTTATCTATGTATGGTGGTTGTGTTTAATTGTAATTGCAAAGCAGGTGTTCAACATTCCTTTGGTGCATCACCTCTGTTATTTGAGGTTTATTTTCTTACATCTCCTTAACCTTGTCTCCTTGGAAAGTTAGAGTATGTTTTAGAGTAGATCCTCTATAATTTGAATGTGTGCATCTAAATAGAGGAATAGGAACCAACCTTCACCTGGAGAGCTTTCTCGATTGTAAAGTCCCACACTTTTGGAAAATCTCCATGTTATGCAATCACACTAAGAGTCTCAACCCATCGAGTTACATACATTTAGGGGTACTGTGATTATGCATCAATAGATGATGATGTGTTGTTGAAATTTTATATATTTATGACATTAGGCATTCTCGTCATATTGAGTAGGATTTAGCAATTGAACTAATCTTGTGATCTTATTGGTATTGATGAAATATAAAATTGAGATGTTAGAATTTTTAAATAATAACATTGATGGTCTTGATGATTATTCAATTTATATATGGATGATTATTTATTTGTATGTATACAAATTATCTTTGATTTTTTGATACGACCACGAGGCCAAAGAAAGTCTTGTGTGAATTTTGCACGTAATCATATCACAAAAAGCAAAGGGGATTAGAGACCAACCAGACGCGGAATAATGGGTGGATATGACAATGGTCACCATGGCAAGTTATGGATTCATTTTGTTTTTGAGTAATTGTTTGGTGAGAGATTAAGCTAGATAAACTTGAATTTTGTGATCTTTGAGAAATCTCACAACATTTGGAAAACTAAATGGCAGAATGCTTCAAAAATAGATAAAATATTCCATCAACAGAAGATGTGTATTAATGGATGCCAATATTTTCAAAGTTTCACACAATATCCAAGAATTCAACATGAAGGCTCGAGGTAAAGACTCAATTAAACATCAAAGACACCTAGTTCTCATGCCTAAGATAAGATCAAAGGCTTACAAATAATCTTTATCAACAAAATGACCGTAAAGTGATTTTAAATTTTCTATCTCATTACCGGATGAAGGATTTTCTTGAAATGAAATTGCAAATGCCATTAAACCTCAGGATTAGATCCTTTGTGATTGGAGGGATTTTAACACTAGATTTCAATAGGAACAAAAAAACTACTTGGCAAACATTCGGAATAAAGCGGATAAAATTTTTCCCAAGATTAACACTTGATTAATTTGAATTTCATTAGATTCATAGAAGGGGAAATTTTATTTTAATGATCGAGAACTTTTCATTGGTTGTACACTCATAACCAATTTGACGTGATTGAAAATCTAAAACATAGGAAATTAATAGGTTTCTCAAATTGGTCTCTCAGGAAGATGGGCTCTCTAAAATTTTCTCTTAAGAATTCAACCCCGTCCTTTTACATGACTAAAGCATGCTTTTAATAACACTTATTTACATTAAATATTTCTCCCCAAGAAAAGAATATTCGAGGAACCTTTGTTTGTTACATGTTTTTTCATGATTTCCACAAAATGATGTTTAACAAACTTGAAAAAAGTTGTCGATTTTGTTATAAAAGGGTGAATCATTGCTTAAAGATTTCCACCATTGCTTTAACTACGAAACCTAGTCATCTCCTTTGGAAACACGTTTTTCATCCTTTGCACCTACAACCTCCATTATTTCATCATTTTCTCACTCATTCCTCTACAAATTTGCTCTATATCCAACTTTTTGGTAATTCATGTTTTTGCAAGTGCTAAGAGAAATTTTAAATTCAAAATATCAATCATTACATTCCTTGGACTCAAAAATTAAGCTCTTAATCCATTCAATTGCACTTTATGCGAGATAAAAATGAAAAGGAATTTCATCAAAAAAATGATGAAAAAGAATGTGTATTTTCATCTCCAGGAGTCTTGGAGTAAAAATGGTGGGAAACTCGGATGCAATGGACAACAACCATTAACTCTACCCTTTCTCAACTTTAGATTGGATCCGTCCACGTGTTTCCTTGGTGTAACTACAAAGGATAAGTATAGAGGCAAGTTCCCAAACAATAGCGGGCCTTCCACGTGCCTTGGGCCCAAGAAAATTTCCTTTTGGCCTTTGAAAAGTCTCAGTATAAAAGGAGCCAGCAGAAGCCTCCACGTGTCTCTTTGGCGCACCTTTGGTATGGTGCCTAAAATTAGAGACCCCAAACAAGTGCGGGTTCACCACGTGTCTCAGTAAGATAGAGTTGTTGAAAATGTTTAAGGACCAGTGGAAAATGCCATGTGCCTATTGGGTCGAGAAAGTTTCAACAGCCGTTGAAAATTTGAAGTATGGGAAGACCAGGAAAAAAACTCCACGTGTCCTCTTAGTGCTTCTTCAAAATTAAAGTATAGGGGCAGGTCCCCAAACATGTATGGGCTCTCCAAGTGTCCTAGGCATTATAAAGTTGCTTGAAAAGTTGAAGTATAGAGAGGAGATGGTGGAATCCTCCACGTGTCACCTTGGTGCAACTTTGAGATAGTGCCAGAATCAAAGACCCTAAACAAGCACGGGCTCACCACATGTCTCCAAGGTGCAACTATGAAAGCTCGACGACCCAGAGGTGGATCCTAAAATGAGTGTCGACCTTCCACGTGTCCATGGTCCGACAAAACTACACCAGTGACATGAAAAAAAGGTCTAACTCTAGGTAAAGTGTGGAAACCACCACGTGTCTCCCTGAAGCAACTCCAAAGGTCAAACCAAGAGGCAAATTTTCAGATGAGCACAGGCCCTCCACGTGGACAAGACTTGAGTTGAAGTGGGCCTTAGAGTTTCAAAATGCCCCACCAGAGCCACATCCAATCAGAAAGGACCATGTTTCCACAGATGTTGGGACAAAAATTGATAGGGAAAACAAAACGTAACTATGGAAAAAAATAGAAGGAAGGGGAAAAGCCCGAGTTTACGCCCAAGTTACAAATTCTTTCACATGGAAAGAGGAATGGAAAAAAATTATGGACTTAAAGTGATCCTCAACCAAAGGAAAGGAATGACCATGGCAACCAAATGAAGGACATAACTTTCACGCATCAATACAGGGAGATAAAAAATATGACAGAGCCCGCAGATTGAAGAATTTCAAGGACAAATGGGGCAAGATCAAATTGAGCACCAACATTGGCTCCGACTCAGGGATGGGCACTTCCCATGAGTTCCATAAGAAAAAATAGTAGAACAAGTGCCAAAAATAAACCATTGTGCAACGGAGTCACAAGCCAACACTCCAGAAAGCTGAAAAACCAACAAAAATGCCCGCCAAGGACAAGGAAAAACCAAAACAGAAAAACATGAAAATAGAGCAAAAATAAAATACTATACACTGTAAACTGGTGCATGTCTTGATTATGAGAAATCAATCAAGGAAATTTTTCAAATGCCTACCATTAACAGGAAACTCAAGCAATTCCCCATCTAAGTATTTTAAGAAGAAGGTATGTTCACCAATTCAAATGTCAATTGAATAAGGACCCATCCACAATGCATCAAATTTTCCATGTTTTCCCTTATCCTCGTGTCTGCTATCCCACAATAGCACAAGATATCACACAATGAGAGCTCTTGGAGTTACCTTTTTATCAAACAACTTCTTCAATTTCTCTCTCGAAGTTTACATGTATCTAAGGGGATGCCCTTCTTTCATCATCTAACTCAACAATCTGATTAATGCGAGCATCATAGGGACTAACCTCTTGATCTTCCATGTTGTTGAAGAAATTGAAATGAAGATAATTACATATGTAGGCGTAAAAACTTGATTTCCATACACCAACTCAAATGATATTTTTTCAGTAGCTCGTTTAAAAGTGCTGATTCAATCAGCCCAAACAACAAACTTCATGTGTTGCTCACACCACTTCCTTTTGTTCAACTCAGAGTTCTTTTAATTATTTTCAAAAAAATTATTTCTAGACTCTTCTTGTCCATTTCCTTGGGGATTATAATTGGAATCATATGTCAAATTGATCCCATATTCATGGCACATGGCCACCAAAGGTTTAGCCAAAAGCTCATGGAATTATCAGCAACTATCTTTATAGGCACTCCAAACCTACAAATGATATGATTCACAATGAAATCCATGACAATTTGGTGAGTTACTTTAATGGTGGGATTGATTGCCTCACCCATTTGGTGAAGTAATAAACAAGCATGGGCTACTAAAATGCACTTATGGCTAGCACTTGAAGGATCTAAAATCTCACCAATGAATTCCATTCCCCATTTCCTAAATGGGGCTTCAATTCATATAGGATGCAAAGGAAGGGATCCTGAAGCTTTCAGTCTTCCAAAAAAGCATTGGCAACTCCACGTGGAGCCAAGACTTGAGTTGAAGCGGGTCTTCACATTTTCTTACCAACGAGTTGTATCTTTGAAAAGAGTTGGTCACCAATAACTAGCCCTTAAGATTTTATGAGCTCGACTCTTCCAACAAAATGTCCCCCACAAAATCCGCCAGGAGATCAACAATTATTTTAGGGACTTCATCTTTATTAATGCATCTTAAGAGAAAAAGGGTTCTTCCAAGCTAACCCAGAATCAAAACAATGACATATTTTCGGAAGCTAACTTGAGTTCTCTTTTCTGATTCTTGCTCAAATATTGAAGGCAATGTAGATGTTTTAGATAAAAATTGATGTCCCTGTACCATTCATAATTTATTAGTTTTGGAAAGGACATTCAACCTTTCTTCTTCAAATTCATTTACCTCAATTTTTCTGCAGATTTCTCTCTCCCATAAGTTTTGCTTAGGCCCAAACCTCGACCAATTTTTTTGTTTGGATATCCATATCATGCTCTTCCAATTTTTTTACCCATCTACATCTTTTGCTTTAAACCTCCATTTTTGACAGGATATCGTTCACCATGGTATGGGGAACATAAGAAATGACTTTAGAACTCATGATATATGGCTGAAGACCTTTGTTTCTTTTACCAAAAAAAATGCACTCGCTTCTTCATGATAGTATATTTTAGCTCAGCTCCTTGTAATGCCTTACTGAAAACATAAATTGGTCTTTCATCTCCCTCATCATCCTTCTACAACAACACATATGCAATAGTATTTTTGAAGAAAAATATTTTTTTTCGAAATCCTTCTTATAATTTGGAGATTTGCTAAAACAAGCGTATTATTTAATACTTCTTTGATCCCAATAAAATATTGAATACCTTCTTCTTCCCATTTGATACTTTGGTCTTTCTTTAGCATGCTAGTGATTGGGATATTTAGTTCAGCAAAGTTGGAGATAAATCTCCTAATAAAATTAATCTTCCCAAAAAAGGATTGAATTATCTTCTTGGTTCTTAGAATAGGGACTTTCCTGATGTCTTCTACCCTTTCATGATCAATCATGACCCCTTCCTTTGACACAATGTGTCTAAGAAGTTTTTCCTTTTAAACTCCAAAATGGCACTTCTTAGGATTTAGTGAAATACCATACTCCTTGTATCTTAACAACATATTTTCTAAGTGTTGTAGGTGGTCACTCCTTTTTCTAGAGAAAACAGTCACATCGTCTTGATATACAATAATGAAATCATTAATATAGACAGAGAAATATACATCCATTGCTCTTTAGAAAGTGGCTCCAACATTCATTAGACAAAAGGCATTTCGACATATACATATGTTCCCCAAAGATTACTAAAGGTAGTGATGATTCACTTTGATTCGTTCACAACTACCTAGTTATATCCAAAAAAACCATCAAGGTGGATAAAAATTTTGAACCAAGAAGTAACCAATTGTAACATATTTTCCATATTTGTGAGAGGGTAGTTATCCATCAATGATTCTCTATTCAAGTTTCTAAAGTCCACACACAACCTTATATATTCGTTCTTCTTTCTCATAGGTACCAAGTTTGCAACCCATGATGAGCACCTTGTGGGCTGCATGATTCCTCCATCTCTCAATTTTTTCAATTATTGTTTCATCTTCGGGAAACGAGTGGATTGATTGGCCTCTATTTCATAAATTACTTGGTAGAAGCTTCCAAGGAATTTGGTGGTAGAAAAGATGCTCTTTGTATGCTTTCGATTGAGAATAAGACCATGCTAAGTAGTCTGGTATTTTTCAACAATTAGACATATGATTACATTTCTTCCTTGCTCAGATTAATACCTAGCTAGATCTTATGTGGTTTATCCTTCATGCCCAGGTCGTGCTCTTTAACATCCCTCAAGGCTGACATGTTTATGTTGACAATGTAATCAACATTATCAAATTTTAATTCAAGTGCTACCAAACCTCTGGGAATAGTATTATTCTTCAACTAAATGATGTCTTTCCCAAATAAAGTTTCCTTTCCATCAGCCACACAAACCATTGGCTCCCAATCTATACATTGATCAACAAATTCTCCTTGGTTCTACAAAAACCGTTGCACACTCACAGTATCATCTTAGAACACTTTCCAGTGTTTAACATTGTTAGGAACAAATTCCCTAGTCAACACCTCAATATTATACTCACAAAAGGTGGATATGGTACAATTTTCAAATTTGGACCCTAATAAGGGTAATTTGTCTGCTAGAGTATTGTACTTCCTATTGTGATGTATTATGTTGAAGGAGTCAAACATCTCAATAAAATCCCAGACAGCATGCTTTTTATGCTTCATTCTCTAATATTTTGTTGCATACAGTTTTCTAACCTGCTTGACAATTAGCTTTGAATATCATTTAACAATTATGTCTCTAATACCATATTTCCATGCAATCCTTACACCCAAGAGCATTGCTTCATACTCACTTGTATTGTTAGTGCACTCAAAGTTGAGTTTAAAAGAGAAAACAAACTCTTCATGGCTTGGAGATATCATAACAATACCAACACCATTTCCAAATTTAGAGCAAGCCCCATCAAACAACAAAGTCCAAGGAGAACCTACTTGATTAAGAGACTTGCATTGATCAATTTTTTTGCTCTTTAGCATCGGTGTCAATGTATAACACTTCATAGGAAGCATTATTGGGATCCTAAATGAGATGTAGCATATTATTTTCACCATAAAACTTTACAATGCTTCCCTCAATAGGTATAATGGAAAAATAAAAATCCATTTACACACTCCCACCCACACTAGCATCCCATTTTCTTGATAACAACATTCCCCATTTACCATGGCAATCAAAAATAACAACATATAGTTTTAAGTTCTTTCCCTCGGTAGGTCGTAAGTTGCACTATCAAACCATTGAAACATCCAACCAATGGCACCTCCATAGAGTCCATGGCGAAAGTGCACCTCCCATAAGTTTTTGTTACTTTGATATCTAATTCATTCATGACCTCAAGAGGCATAACATTGCATGATGCTCAGAATCAAACATACGGTTGTGTAATAGCCTATCCCTTATAATTAGAGTAATGAAAAATGGGTCTACATTAAGCTGGGACTCAACCAAGGATGTTACTAAATATACTTGGTGGGTCACCTAGTTCTTCCAAAGACACTTGGGGTTTTTCCAAATTTGCAATGGTAGGAGGAGTCTCAACATTGTTTACATTTCTACCTTGGGTAATATTTTATTATTTCAATCCCAAATACTCAAAGGCACTTTTCTTGTGCTCAAGAATCCTAAGCAGCTCAATAATTGGAACAAAAATCTTGATCTGACTCAAGACTTGGGTAATGTCATAAGGAACGTATTTGGGCAAGGTAACATTTGGAGGAAGATTGAAAAACTCATCTGATAGCAATGGATTTTTCATGGTCTAAGCATGGGTAGGGATACTAGTTCTATTTGGGGAAACAAGGACTTTCTTTAGACATATCTTTCTTAGGAGTTTCTTGTGAGATATTGGTGAAAACTGTAGTTTATGGTGTGGCCTGAGACCCTTCCCCTTTGACAAATTTACTCCTAGTGTTATATTCTTTTTCTTGGGCAACCTTAGCATTCATTAACAACCTCCTATCCTCGTCAGAAGGGATTCCTCCATCATACATTTTAATCATTAATTCCCTTAAGTATTCAAAATCATTATTAGGAAATTCAAAATATTGTACCATATCTATTTCAATATTATGAGAGGGAGGAAGGGGTAATACCCATTGAATGTAATCCTAGAAAAATGTAGTAGTTCTAGCACTGATTAATTTAGTGGAATTTTCTACTTGTCGTGAGCTTGTAGAGCACCCCATCATACACACATCATCATCATTTCATCATCAACTTCCGAACTTATTTGTCTTCATCACATGGGGCATGTGGAAAGAAAAATTTGTCACACCACTCAATTTAATTAACTTATTCAATAGCAAGCTTATTGGGAGTGCAAAGGATCAGGAACTAATTTAATTTCCCTAGTTTGAAGATGTCTATTTCCTGATCCCATGGGCCCTTTACCCCTATCATCTGATCTATGATCACCTCTAGTATGATTGGAAAATATTTCTTGACCTTTTGCTTTATGTTGACCTAGGGAACCTTGTCTAATCCCCTCTATACCATGGCCAGTTTGTACAAGATTTCCTTAATAGCTCCCGCCAAAGCTTTTACAACCTCCTCCAGATCCACAACTTTACTAGACTGAGGCTTCTCTGGATTGATCAGCTTGATGCCTTCTCTCTTAGGAGGTTTACCAATTTCCTTGATGTTATTTTCAATCTGCAAAGCCATGGTGAAGGCCTGCCTCAATGTTGTTGGGTTCTTATCCCTCAAATAATAGGAAGCCTTCTTATCAAAAGCATCATAGTATTTTATCAAACATGAAACTTCACTTGGCCTCAGGATCATAGGTAGCCTATTCAGGGTCTTATTGAACCTTGTATTGAAGTCATGAAAAAATTCATTAGGATTATTTTTAATATTTTCAAATTCTGATAAAAGAAACCTAGGATCTGTTTTATATCCATACTGCAATCTAAAAGCATTCTCCATTTTTGTCCATGAATCAATGGATTTTTCTAGAAAATATTTATACCAGTCCCGTGCATCATCCTTTAGAGTATGAATAAACTACTTTATGTGCACATCCTCAAATTATTCCATCATATTGAAAAAAAAATTAATTGTTGATCACTAGTAATAACATTATTTCCTTGAAAATTAACAAGTCTATTTCTAACATCTTGGGGCACAACATTTAGATATACATCCATACCTCTTAAATCTATAGGACCAAAAGTGTTCACAACAAATGGAGGTCTGGGTGGGGGATGGGACATATTTTTTTGGGGAGGTGATCTTATAGGAGAAACAAAATGATGGGGAGTGAGGGTTTTTTGGGCACAGGAATGCAATTCTTAGAATGAATGTTCTCTAAAAAATCTATTTCTTAGAAGATCCTATTAGCTTTGGAGAACACAGGGACAAAATGAGATGCAAATTTTTCACATACAAAAGAAGAACCCTCTCCATTTGGAGAATTCAGATCTACAAAAAGAGGACCTGATCTAGAAGCACTTGAGGAAGTATGGAAATATTCAATGACAGGTTGATCAATTTCCACAATTGATAAATGCTTTCTTGATTTCGAATCTCCAACAACTTTCCAGATTCTTATTCCTTCAAAATTTGTCTTTCCCATTTCTGGGAAAAAACTTCTAGCGAGGGTCTTCAATGAAGACAAATCTTCTTCCTTCCATCTTTGTAGAGATTAATGATAAATTTCAATTAACATGAAGTTAAGACACGACATTTATCAAAAGTTAATTCAAAGCAGAGTCGCCACTAAGGATTTTCACCTTAGTATTGTAAATGCAATAAAATTGGTCTTTCAAATGTCTCATCAACACTAAATTCATGCAAAGATTCATAGATCGGCCTTCCTTTACCCATATTTAACATTGATGGCGTAAACTTAGTGAAAAATTAACGAAACAAGATATATTGCACGCAAAACTTGTAACTTTGCTCGATTCTTACAAATCTAGACACAAGATGTCATTTCAACAACATATTTTCAATTTAAAATTTGTAAGAAGCATTTACCAGGGTCTATATGTGTTGTCGATGGTGTTCAAAATTTACACACACCTTCATGTCCCCAGAGGCGGTGCCAATCGGTGTTGTTTTGCACAAATAAATCTCAGAGCTCAAATAATCCTTGACAATGACACTAATCTGGTGTTGTTTCCACAAAAATAAATTTTAGAGTTCAAATAATCCCTAACAATTGCAGTCTGCCGATCGGTGTTGGTATCCAAATTGATTCTCCCTTAGAAACCAAGCAACATCACAAATTTAGCAAGACAATGAGAGACAGACAGATCATATTATGAGTCATTTTATATCCAGGGAGGGTATTCGTCTAACTCTTTGTAACTCGGGAATCATAGAAATGGATAGAACCTTCATTAAGGATTTGATTTATCCTCACTAATTTAGATGGTTCCTTTTGACTATGGTGAGAGGACCCATTTTGTAACCTCTGTTAGTGAAGGAGAATTAAGATATCCTTCTTTGCACAAATTTGAAAGGAGACCCTGAGAAAATATGATCAATGCACCACAATTTAACTCTCATGAGTTGTCACTTCTAACGGATGGTGATATTTCCTAAACAAAGTTGAGGTTACTAGAGACATTATGGAATCCACGATTGCTTCGCATATTTTTGCAGTAGAGAATTTATATGTATGTGGACATATAGTGAAAATAGGGGTAGTTTAGGTAGGAATCATTGTTCTTGAATAATGTTTGGTGGGAAATTAAGCAAAAATAAACTTAATTTTTCCAAATCTTTGAGAACCTTCACAACAACTTGATAAAAAATGACATAATGCTTTAGAATAGCGAAAATATTCCTTCAACTGAAGGTGTGCATCAATGGAGGCCCATACTGCACTTGCGGTTTCACACACTCTCCAATAATTTAGCATCAAGGATCGAGCTAAAGAATCAATTAAACATCAAAGACCCCTGGTTCCTCATGCCTAAGATAGACTCAAAGGATTACGAGATAATCTTTATCAAAAAAATGATAGTAACGTGTTTTTAAATTGGTTATCTCATTATAGGATGAAGTCTCTTCTCGAAATGAAATTGCAAATGCCACTAAAATATCACATGGACAAGATCCTATGTGATTCGTATGGATTTTTACACAAGATTGCAATAGGAACAAGAAAAATACTTGCAAACATTCTAAAATAAAGTAGACACAAATTTTCCCTAGATTGACATGTTAGGAAATAATAGATAAAATACATGGAATAATCCCTTTGAGAATCACAACAATAGAAACTAATATGCGAGAAAATATTACAGATCTCAAAAAAAGTGTAGAATAAATAACACAACATAGAGAGACAAGATTTAATGTGGTTCACCCAATTTGGGCTACGTCCACCAAGAATCACTTACTCAGATTTTATTACAATCCTCCACTCTCTCAATACAATACCAGATCTGTTTGGAGCTACCATGCTCAACAAACTCTACAAAATTCACAACCGAATTCAAAACACATCTGCAATACATTTTCTTGTCTCTCTATCATATGCATAAGACCATATAAATAGATAATCGCTTAAGTAGTTTTACAAAACCATGGGTATCAAAAATGGGCAAAAACAAAACCGTCCCATAAACCTATGGGTAGCGAAGAGGCGAGTTTACAAAACAATGGGTACCGAAAAACCATGGGCCCAAAAGCAGCCGATAACGGTTACCCATTACCCATGAGTTAATAAACCACACATGAAAATTTACTACACGGGGGCTTCACCCCGAACCCCCTTGACCCACTCACTGGCAAGTGAGACTGCTGTAAAAATACCCGAGTGTAACACATAGAAGTTGTAGCACACTCTAACATGAAAGTAGGCTCAACAAACATAACAATCTCCCACTTGGAGACTAATTTCCACCGAGCAAGCTTCTCAACCCTTCACTTTGTCATCCGAAAAAACCAACCAAAGCTAAACATAGCTTTATTTTATCCCTTGTGACCACCTTATTCATCATGTCTACAGGATCCTGACTGGTATGAATCTTCTCCAACTTCAACTTATCTTCCTCCAAAGCTGTCCTGATGAAGTGATATCTCAACTATATATGCTTCATCCTGGAGTGGAAAGAAAATTTCTTAGCTAGGTGTATAAAACTCTGACTATCACTATGTAGCTTACATTACTCCTGCTTATGCCCCGATTCCTTAAGAAATTGTTGTAACCAAATCATCTCTTTTCTTGCCTTTGTGGCGGAAACATACTCGACCTCCGTGGTTGACAAAGCGACCACTTCTATAGTCGTGAAATCTAGCTCATTGCTATCCCACCTATAGTATAAATATAACCTGTCATACTCTTGTTGTCTACATCTCCAGCCATGTCTGAATCTACATAACCACATAAAGTGGTGTTTGATCCCCTGTAACAAAAAATTGTCCCCATGGTTCCTTTCAAATACAAAAGGATCCACTTTATTGTTTGCCAATGCTCTTTACGGATCACTCATAAATATACTCATAGCTCCCATTGCATGGGCAATATCAAGCGTAGTGCACACCATAGCATACATAATACTTCCATTGTTGATGAATAAGGTACCTTGGACATTTGGTTTCTTTGTTGCTCTATCTTGGGACACTTGCTCATTTGATAACTTTAAATGGCCTACCAAAGAAGTCCCAACTAGTTTATCATCCCTGCATGTTAAACCTATCCAATACCTTCTTGATGTACTCTTCCGAGATAAATTCAACTTCCATTCCTTCCTATCCCGAGTTATCCTCATACCAAGGATTTGTCTAGCTACCCCAAATCCTTCATATCAAAGGATTCACTTAGCTATTTCTTGAGTAATTTTATTTCTGCATTTTTTACTGCAACCAACATGTCATTCACATACAAACATAGGATAATATAACTTCCATCCTCAAATTTCTTTGTATACACGCAATGGTTATAATGACATCTAATATAACCTTGCTCCATCATGAAGCTATCAAACTTCTTATACCATTGACGTGGAGATTTTTTCAAGCCATACAAGCTCTTCTTCAGTTTACACACCATCTCCTCTTTACCTTTGACCTCATAGCCCTCTGGTTTCTGCATATATAGTTCCTCCTCCAAATCACCATGGAGAAATGTAGTCTTTACATATAACTATTCTAAGCTCAAGTCTTAATTTGCCACTATTCCAAGAACAGTTCTAATAGAAGTTATTTTTATTACAAGGAAAATATCTCATCAAAATCTATACCTTGTTTCTATGTAAACACCTTGACCACCAACCAGGCCTTATATATTTTATTTCCTCCTTCTTCATCTTTAACTCTGTACACCCACTTGTTCTGCAATGCTCTTTTTCCTTCTAGTAGCTTCACCAAATCCCAAGTCCTGGTTCTCCATGAGAGACTTATTCTCCTCATCCATGGCTTGCTCCCACTTCTTACTGGCATCTTCCTGCATTGCTTCATCAAAGATCTCTGGCTCTCCACTATCAATGAGTAATAAATAATAAAGAGAAGGAGAAAAACGTTGGGTTATTTTATTACCCTAGAAGACCTCCTCACTATAGAAGTTTGGGGTTCTGTTGAATAGGCTCTGAACGATTCATGGGTCACTTTCCCATCTGGAAGATCCTCTACCACTACATATTCTTTCTTGGATTCTTCACTATTTTCCCCGCAATGTTGCTTATACATGAATTTCTCATTAAAGACCACATCCCTAAACCGAATGATTTTCTTGTCGTTAATACTTCAACATTTAAACCCAAAGTCATCACCACCATAACCGGTGAAAGTACATTTTTCTGATTTAGCCTCTAGCTTGGTCATATCATCCTTGTGTATATGAGAAAACACCTCATATCCAAAGCCTCTAAGAAATGAATAATCAACTTTCTTACCATACCATGCCTCCTCGGGTATGCCTCCATCCAAGGCACTTGAGTGTCCTCTGTTTATCAAGTACATAGTTGTGCTCACCACTTACGCTTAAAAAGAAAGAGGCAATCCCGCATGTAACCTCATGATCTAAGACGTTCCATTATTGTTCTGTTTCATCCTTTTGATACCCCATTTTGTTTGTGGAGTTCTGGAACCATCGTTTACTGTGGATTCCATTCTTAGAACAATAATCATTAAATTCATTGCTATAATACTCCCCTCCATTATCTCGACTCCGAGACATTTTATCTTAAGACATGTTTCATTCTCTACCGACGCTTTCCATTTAACAAAAGTGTCAAATACATCAGATTTGTTTCTAATACAATAAACCCAAACTTTCCTTGTTGCATCATCAATAAAAGTAACATAATAACTCAAACCCCTAAGAGATGATACAAAGTGGTCCCCACGCATAAGAATGTACCAACTCTAACTTACTCTCTTTCTTCGTAGGTCCAACTTTGAGAAACCTTACTCTCTCTTTTCCCATATATGAAGTTCGAAAAAAATCCAAACTTGTTTACGTATATCCAGGAAAATTCTTCTTTATGATGTTCATGCCCTTATGGCTCATATGAACAAGCCCATATTGCCATAATGTTGTATTTGCATCGAAGCCACAAGATTACAATCATTAGTACTATAAGTGGTTAAATACGAGGTTCCATCCTTCTTACCTCTTGCCACCATAAGAGCACCCTTGGTAACCTTCCAAGAGTTGGTGTAAATATCACAAAGACAACCATCACTTTCCAATTGCCCCGCCGATATCAAATTTCTCCTTAATGTAGGCACATGTCTGACATCCTTCAATAGCCATGTATTCCCATTCTACATCTTAACCTGAACATAACTTTTTCCAACTATATTTCAAGGCTCATCATCACCAAGAAAAACATGCCCAAAATCCCCTTGAACATAATCAACAAAATAATGCCTATGTGGAGTAGCATGAAAAGAAGCCCCCGAATCTAAAACCCAAGATTCAGTAATATTATGCAAAGAAAGAATCAAAGCATCTCGACATACATTACCCGATGCCACATTTGCCTCCTTGTTTTCTTCCTGTTGTTTCTTCTTATCCCAAAGCTCCCAAAAATCCTTCTTTGCATGCCTAGACTTTCCACAGTTCCAACATACAATCTTTCTCTTGGATTTTGACCTTGCCCAATCTTTCGATTTTCCATGGTTTCCTCTATTCTTTTGTCTCCCTCTAGTTTCCATTGTCAAAGCATTCCTGAAGTATAAGATTCCTGGATCTTTTTCTTCACATTTCCTCTCTTAGAATTACCCCTACAACATCCTCAAGCTTCAACTTCGAGTTACCTGGAACCGAGTTGCTTCTTTGCCATTACTGTGCTATTCCAACTTTTAGGTAAAGAGCATAAAATTAATAAAGCCCTAACTTCTTCATCAAATTCTATTGTAACTGAAGCTAGCATATTCACAACCATATTGAAATCATTTAAATGATTTGCTACTGAACTATTCTCAGACATCTTCATATTAAACAACTTTTTCATTAAAAATATCTTGTTAGAGGTAGAGGGTTTTTCATACAACTTCCCTAATGCATCAATTAGATGTTTTGTAGTCTTTTCCTTTGAAACATTAAATAATACCGAAGATGTAAGACATAAAAGAATCATTCCAAGTTACTTCAAATCCAAAAATCCCATTCCGCATCTCGTCATACTCAAGGATCTGTTCACCTTCTCACACAACGGAGTATAAAGATCCTTCTAATAAAGGTAATCTTCCATCTGCATCTTCCAAAGACTGAAATTATGCCCGTTGAATTTATAAACCTTAGATCTTCCATCATTTGCCATAGCTCCCACTCAAGATAAAACTTTCCTCTACAATTCAACACTTCAGCAAACCAAACCAGGATTTGATACCAATTGTTAGGAAATAAGAGATAAAATATGTGGAATAATCCCTTACGTAATCGAAATGTAGCAGTGAAACTAATATGCGAGAAAATATTACATATCTAAAACAAAGTGTAGAATAAATAACAAAACACAGAGAGACAAGATTTAACGTGGTTCACCCAATTTGGGTTACGTCCACCAAGAATCACTTGCTCATATTTTATTACAAGCCTCCACTCTCTCAATACAATACCTAGATCCGTTTGGAGCTATACTCAACAAACTCTACAGAATTCACACCCCAATTCAAAACACATCTGAAATACATTTTCTTATCTCTCTATCATATGCATAAGACTATATAAATAGACAACTTCTTAAGAAGTTTTACAAAACCATGGGTATAGAAAAATGGGCAAAAACAAAACCGTCCCATAAACTTATGGGTAGCCGAAGAGGAGGTTTTACAAAACAATGGGTACCAAAAAACCATGGGCCCAAAAACAGCCCATAATGGTTACCCATTACGCATGGGTTGATAAACCACTAATGAAAATTTTCTTTGGGGGCTTCACCTCGAACCCCCCGACCCGTTCATCAAGCGAGTGGGACCACCGTAAAAATACCTAAGTGTAACACATAGAAGGTGTACCACACTCTAACATGAAAATAGGCTCCACAAACATAACATGAAAAAGATTAATTAAAATTTTATTAGATTCATCAGTAGGGGAAAGTTTCTTTGAATATTCTTAGAGATTTTCAATGGCTATACACTTGTAACTAACTTGACATGATCAAATCTAAAACATAGGAAATTAACATGTTTCTTAGATGGTCTCTCGGGAAGATGGGATTTCTCAAATTTTCTCATAAAAATTAACCCCTGACCTTTTACATGACTAAAGCATGCCTTTTATAACACTCATTTACATTAAATATTTCCCCTCAAGAAACTAATATTCAAGGAACCTTTGTTTGGTACATGTTTTTCCATGATTTCCAGAAAATGACGTTTAAGAGACTTATAACAAAAATTTGTCGATTCTTAAAAAAGGTGAATCATTAGAAATATTTCCATAATATTTTTACCTAGGGCACCTAGTCATCTCCTCTGGAAACATGTTTTTCATCCTTTGTGACTGTAACCTCCATCATTTCATCCTTTTCCCACTCTTTCCTATGCAAATTTTATTTGTATCCAGCTTCTCTGGTAATTCATGTTTTTGCAAGTGCCCGAGCAATTCTAAATTAAAAATATCAATCGTTACATTCCTTAGACTCACAAATTAAGCTCTTAATCCATTCAATTTCACTTTCTAGATAAAAAGGAAAAGGAATTTCATAAAAAAATGATGAAAAATAATGTGTATTTACATCTCCAGGGTCATTAAAAAAATGGCAACAAATTCAATTGCAATGCACATCAACCATCGATTATTCCCTTTCTCAACTTTATAATGGAGTCATCCATGTGTTTCCTTAGTCAAACAAAAAGGATAAGTACAGACACAAGTTCCCAAACAAGCGCAGGCCTTCCACGTGCTCTGGGCCCAAGAAAATTGCCTTTTGGCCTTTGAAATGTCTAAGTATAAAAGGAGCCAGCGGAAGCCTCCATGTGTCTCTTTGGTGCACCTTAGGTATGGTGTCAAAATCAGAGAACCCAAACAAGCACGGGCTCACCACGTGTCTCAATTCAAAAGAGTTTTAGAAAATGTTGAAGGAAAAGTGGAAAGCGCCACATGCCTAGGGTTCGAGAATGTTTCAATGGCCATTGAAAAGTCTAAGTATGGGAAGACCTAGCGGAAACCTCCACATGTCCTCTTGGCACTTATTGAAAAGTAAAGTACAGGGGTAGGTCCCCAAACAGGACTATTAAGAGCCTTAGAAATTTTCTTGAAAATGTTAAATATAGAGAGGAGATGGCGGAAGCCTCCATGTGACTCCCTGGCACAACTTTGAGATGGTGTCGAAAATTGGAGACCCTAAACAAGCTCAGGATCACCACATGTCTGCTTGGTGCAACTCCTAAGGTAAGACCTAGAGGAAAATCCTCAAATGAGAGCCAGCGCTCCAAATGTCCATGGTTTGACAAAGCTTCATCGGCCACATGATAAAATTGTCTACATTTGGGTAGGGCGGGTGAAAACATCTAGATGTCTCCACGGCGCAACTCCAAAGGTCAAACTAAGAGGAAAATTTTTAGATGAGCGCAAGCCCTCCACATGGACTATACTTGAGTTGAAGCGGGCCTTAGAGTTTCAAAATGCCCCACCGAGCCACATCCAATAAAAAAGGACCATGTTTCCATAGATGTTGGGACAAAAATTGTAAGGAAAACAAAATGTAACTATGGAAAAAAAGAAGAAGGGGAAAAGCCTGAGTTTACACCCAAGTTAAAAATTATTTCACATGGACAGACAAACGAAAAATAAATTCGGACTTAAATTGATCCTAGATTAAAGGAAAGGACTAACCATGGCAGCCAAATGAAGGATAGAAGTTTAACACATCAATACGAGGAGATAGAAAATATGACAGAGCTCACAGATTGAAGAATTTCAAGGACAAACAGGGAGAGATCAAATTGAGCACCAATAAAAGCATCAACCAATGAGGAATCCCCATGGTCTTTAGGATTTCATATTGTTTGAAAACTCTGACTGAAAACTGCCAAATATTAACCAATAGGAGAGCTCGATGTACCTTACATTTGTCATTATTTCTTGCATTCGTGCTTTATTTTCATTGGTTCAGGGCTGGTCATTTCCATCACAACTTCAAAATTTCTCGAGTGGACTTAGAAACATTTATCTTCATAAAGAATGTTTCCACGTATCCACCTTGACTTGTCATAATATCTAGATCCAAATCTTTTTATGAAACTTTGTTTATCCCATAGACTTGGAGTCTGTGAAACTCAAATGGCTTGAAGATTGCGGATTGTCGATACATGTATTTGATACCTTTGAACTCTATCTTGGACCCAATGAATGTTTTTATTGTATTTTATTTTGGGAAGTTGAAGTTCATGAAATGCAAAGTCTATGAAGATACCCATAATCCCACCACGTATCCCTTCACATCACGAGCATTTGATGTTCTTGGTGATGTAAACATTTGACATCCAAATGAACATCTATCAGCCTTTTAAAATAACCCATCAATGATTTTAAACTTAATCTCCCATGGTTTTTGAAATTCTAATGACCAATGCTTTTAGAAAGGGGAAATTGACAGTTGTTTGAATGTTCTGGAGCTTGCTTAAAATTGCTAAGTCTTTTTAATGAGTTTTTAACCCATCCTTGCAGCTATATAATTTTTGGTATGGATATATTCTTTTGGGCCTTCATAGATTCATATTATTTGAGAAATTTGGATCATTTTAGTGTTGATTTTCATGTTTCTAAAATTTGTAGACATAAATGTGAGCCCTAAGCATTCATATTTTTATTAATCACTCCATTGAACTAGTTCACTGAAATTTTTGATGAATCCTTTCATTTATCTTTCTAAGGCACAAGATATATTACAATTGACACTTCTCCTTGACTCAGAATGAACTTTGAAGCATAGGGAGCAATATAAAGCACATAGAGTAGTTAGATTAACTGAAAGTTTATGAAAAAGAAAATTTAGTTCAGGGGCTCGAATGGGCACCAAAAGAGTCATTATTTGTCTCCAATCTTTCATTCCTTTTTGTAATTCCTTTACTTAATCTTGCATGTTTACTATTTTATCTATCTAATTCATAGTGTCCTTACATTAGATTTAATTTTGTTAAATCATATAAATACACAAACCCACACTACATAATATACCTAATTAATACTTGTATAAATATACAATATATATTATTATATAAATAATAATATATAATTAATTATATGTTAAAACTTGTTAGGAAAGTGGAGATAAATAATAAACAACTATTAGATATCCACATTAAATATTCCAAAGATTATAGTTTATGAATGTATAAAAAATTAGAAATAATTTAACCATAAATTGCATGAATAAAATTCAAAGTAAATATACCATAACATATAATAATGAATATAGAACACAAAATTTAAGTGGGAAAACATTTTGGTAAAAAACCCACTGAAAATATCACGTATATTTATCAAAAATTAAATTTTAGTCTATCACTCACACAATTTCCACAGATCCCCAATAGTTACACCTTATGAAAGGTATTACAAAATATAAAAAGATTAGTCAATGTAGAGAAGTAGATCCTATCTTTAGCATTCATGTTTCTTGATTTTGCTCACATATAGCTCATCATGATCATCATATTTCTTGATAATATCGAATGAGATCATCCTTTTGTACAAGGTGGGTGATTGGTTTTTACCACTTCACTCTTATAATCTTATTTTGAATTAACATCTACCTTCCATTGGTTGACATGGTGGTCCACTATCTTATGTTTTAAAGATAAGTAATAAGCCAAAGTTGTTAGTCTTTAGAGGGTTTTTAATTGTGTGATTTTGTAGTTAATATTACAAATCCCAACACCCCCCTTAATATTAAGAAGGTAAACATATCAAATTACCTTTTTTATATAAATTTAATTATAATCCATAAACCATCAAAGTGATTTAGGATAACATGTAAACATATAAAATAATTGTTCCCAAAACAAATGCCAAGTGAATTTTTATACAAAATGAATTACAATCTATAAATCATCAAAGTGATTTAGGATAGCATGTAAAAAATATCTTTATTCCATGAATTTTTAAAAGTCTGTAATACACAACTATAGTATTCCATAGGTTTTGAGAAAAACATATCGTGGTACAAAGCTTTAGTGTTTCATGGATTTTGAAAAATACGAGGTAAAGGGCTTAGTCTTATGTGTATTTTAAAATAGTTACGACAAAATAATAGTGTTTTATGGGTTTTGAAAAAACATGTGCCAATACAAAACTTATAGTGCTTCTTGAATTTTGGAAAAGACAATATAATGCATACTTTTCCATGGGTTTTGGAAAAAATAAAGTTTTGCGGTACATAGAAACAAAAATATATCATTAATATTTCTAAGAAAATAGTCTCGCCCAGGTGAATTCCAAACAAAAGCTTCTGGAGCTGGAGTTTCAAGTCAAAAAGTTGAGTGATAGGTTGGAAGGGATGGATGAAGGAACTAAAAGGAAGAATTTCAATTTGCTCATCAATATTTCTGACGATGAGCTAGAGGAAGACATAAATGACAAGGGTGTTGGGGTTGTGATAAAAGAAATTCATCTTTGGAAGTAGTGAAGTTATTCCTTAAAATTAGCTGGGTTTTTTGAGACTGTTGGCAAAATTTTGCTAAACTTCTATAGTTTGATGTTTTAGGGCTCTTTTCTTTTCTCTAGTTTTACTCTTTGTCCTTTTTTAGTTAAAGTGCTGATCTTCATTGTTTGAGTTAAGTATGTTTAACTCCTTTTGAAGAATTTTCTATTTATTTCTTGCTCATTGGTTCGTGTTCCTCCTTTTGTAAGGCCCCTGGGATCCGATCCTATTTTTACCTTCTCTAATAATAAACAAAAAAGTTATCATGAAAAATTAATGAAGTATGAAATATTTCATAATAGTATGGATTCTTTTATAAAACAATAATATCCCATATCTATTGTTTTTTTGGGTATTACAAGTAAAATCACATGATGTGATTTTTACTAAAAAAAATGGAAATGGTATTGGGAGATTACAAAAATCCATTATGAGGTTTCATTAACATGCTCACTCCCCTCAAGGGAAACTCATAAAGACCATATTCTCATATGCTTCAGAGGTAGAGATAATAGTCATCAAGATGATCATTATAGCCAAATTTTGAATGACTGTATTATAGGTGGAGATAAACATCATCCACATGATCATTTGAGCCAAATACTTAAAGGACATTTGCTAATTTTATTCAAGAGGTGAAGATTAATGTCATCCATTTAGATATTTCTCCCAAATAAAGTATATATGTATTTCAATATGCTTTATTTTTTGATGTTGAACTATATTTTTTGCAAGAGAAACACAAATTTGGTTATTGCATAGAAGAATATCACTTCCTTTGACACCTATATGAAGTTCATCCAATAGTAATTTCATTCACATAGCTTCCTTTGGTACTTTTCTTTAGTAGAAGAGATAGATATTGTTGGTCGCTTATTGCTACTCCAAGTGATTGCATTTGCAACTAACTTGAAAACATATGCAAAAGTAGATTTTCTATCCATAATATCATCAGCATGGTCAAAATCACAATAAAAAATAAATTTGTATCATTTATAGGATAGTAATACAAACCATAATTGATTGTACCTTTGATATAGCTTAATATCATTTTTTCCATTTTCCAATGGTCCTTATAAGGATTTATCATGAATCAATAAAAAAATTCCAACTGTATAGGATATATAAGGCCTAGTGAAAGTTAAATAAATCAAACTACCAACAAGTTGTCTATACAAAGTAGGATTAAATTTATTACTTGTAGGTTTTGGATATAATTTACCGCCAAATTCCATACGAATGGTAGGGGGTTTAAAATCAGTCATGTTGATTATTTTAAGAAGGTTAGAAGCATATTGTTCTTGAGATGCAATAATAAATATATGATATCAAATAATAACCATTCCTAGTAAATGATTTAGCAGTCATAAATTAGCCATTTAATATTCTTGTCTTAATTTTTATTTGATGTTAACAATTATATTCTTATCACTACTAAAAATCAAGTTATTATAAACATATAACACAATAATGATAATATGATTATTTTTATATTTTAAAAACAAATCATTACCAACAAAACAATTTTTGAAACCAAGATTTTGAAAGAAACTAGGTATCTCAGAATACCAAGATCTAAGGCTTGTGTAAGACCATATAAATATTATGTTATTTTATAAATAAATAATTCATTTCTAGGTTATTTAAAACCTTTACACCGATGCATGTAAATTTCTTCTTTCAAATCACCATTTAAGAAAACATTCTTAACATCCATTTGGTTAATCTCCAATCCATATTGAGTAGCTAAAGCTAGAAGAATTATAATAGTCCTCCTTTTAAATCAACAAGAGAAAAGCTTTCAACATATTCTAAACCAGGTTTCTAAGTAAACCCTCTTACTACTAATATTTTCATGAATATTTAGATATTACCAATAGAGTTGTACTTTATTTTTATAGATAGTAAATCATGTACTTTAGGTATATTTATAGTCTTGATCATATACCACTAGTCATATCATTCCTAAGAAATAAAATTACTAATTGAATACTATCTTTGGCCTATTTACTAGCTTTATATTTTCCTTTATGGTCCTGCTCACCTTCAACACTTTAGTTTTTTTAGTGTAGACACCACCACCCAACCAGGATGCCATGGCCTAAACACCCTCATTCCCTCTGGGTGCCCTTGACCTCTTTGTAATTTTATCACATATTTTAGATATTTTCTATCCATTTGGGCATCTTATTTATTACTAGTTGACATTTTAGTGATTAATTACGAATTTCAAAGAAGAGATCCGTATATATATGTTGTGAGAAAATTTGTCATGTGGAAAAATTGTGGATTTCTTGCCAAATGCTCTAGGAAGCTAAGTCCCTCTACTTAAGCTGGTGCAAATTCGTATATATATGCATGCGTGAAAATGTGGACTTTTGTGGTGGCATTTTGATCGGGGATCCAATAGGGGAACTCCACTAACCCGCGGAAAAGCTAGCAATCTCTTGCTAAAGAAGACTTTGTCTCGAAAGAGGGAAAGGGAATAAGAAAAGAGGTAGGAGAACTAATGTTGTAGGTAGATAATTAGATATTCTTGACACACACTAGTTATAAACTTCAACACATGCATTCATGAGAAGAAACAACTCTGTAAAAAAAATAAGACCAAATAGAATTTATCGATCACAAAGTATCAAGAAACCCCTTAGTTAAAGAAAGCTGGAAATTCCTTCTTCTTGTATTGATTCCTCAAACCAAAGTTGTACATAGTGGAGAAATAGAGGAAATTTGAGAATGAGGGGAATGGATCACTTTGGCTATCTCCTTTTTCTCTCAAGGTACAATATACTCTTTGAGTTTAAAAATCAATCACCAACCCTTTGCAATGGGAATGGCGTTACAATTTATAGAATGAGAGTTGACTTATCATCTTCCTCATGACCCTCCATGTGCCTTAATATGACTTAAAGCTTTTCATATTCCACTTTAAATATTTAAGTCCCTTTTATAATAGCAAGGTGACTTAATTTACATTATGTTTCTAAAGTCACTTTTAAGTGACTTAAAGGCATATCAAAAAGTGCAAACCTGTAATGAAGAACTATAACATTGAAGGGAGAGAAAATTGGGGGAATATGAGAGAGAGAGAGTAGAATAAGAGGAGATGTCTCCTAATGAATTCCATTAATCCTCATTGATGGAAATCTTCAAATGTAGTGAAACTATGAATCTTGAACTCCTTGCACACTGTGAAACTCCTCCAAATTAGCTCACGAATGCTCACCCAGTTGAATGAACTAAGGTGGATCTGAATTCCCTATGAAAAATGGCTAGGATTCTCTGAACAATGATGTCCCCTTGAATGATTATCCTTATATGACCCATTGTGCCAAAACTAATTTTTGAGTGTAACTTACTATTTTTAGTAAGTGTGAATTGCAAGCCGAGATGACCCTTTTTTATGACCTTTCTGTGATGTTCCCTCTGTGTTCACCACCTTCTTCATGGAATCTTAAAATGGTGGCTTACCTGAAGTAACATTCCCCTATGCAAGGAGACATGCTATTTTTAGTAAGTGTGCCACAAATGTCAAATTGCGATGAAATGAGTCTTGAAATTCTGGGTTTTATTCCAGTTCCATGCTCTAAATTTGGAGTAATTTCTTCATCTGAACAAGTGAGAAAATGATGTATTTATTGGTGGGGAAATAATAATGACGAAAAACACATCCCTCCATATCCCTAAAAAATAGGGGCTTTATGGATGTAAAAATTAGTTCATGTGAAACTAGATTTTTCAACGATCGTTCTCTCCAATTTTAAGATGATTTTCGACTATCGGATCTTAAGGAATTTGAAAATTTCTTTAAAGAAGGAAGAATGCTGAAAAAAACACAGCCCTCCATATCCACTAAAAATGGGAGTTCATGGTGTGAAAACTATTTGGTGTGAAACTAGATTTTTGACGATTGTTTCCTCAATTTTGGGCAAATTCGCCCATTGGAACCTTGAGAAGCGGAGAGGTAGCTCACTGATTTTTTTCCATTACTGTGTCATGGTGGCCATTAATGGAGCTTGAAAATTTCAGGTCTGGTTTTTGTCTCCGTTAGTGACAAAATCAACTCCATTGTGATAGGTTTTTCATTATGGTGCTTCACGTGAAATTTCTCTTCAATCTGGTGACCGGTTTGATGGGAAATCAAGATTTTTCCTTCGTAGAGCCGGAAAGAGGGTTTCTTCACTATAAGAAATCCTTGATGAAAATTGGAGGTTTGAATATGATTTTTAATGGCCTTCAAGAGATTAAAACTTAGCAACAAATGGTTCGTCAATCCGAGCACCGGTTTGCAAGATATGTTCGAATCTTCATTTTCATGGCTATGGGGATTTCCATTGTTCTTCTTCTCTGTTCTTCATTTCTCCTTCTTAGATTGATGAAAATTCCTTCTGAGACCTATGTATCTCCATGGAAAATTTATTTCAGTTCCTTTTCTGATCTGGTCTGAGTTTCTTGCAATGGTGGAGTGGTGGACTTGTGTTCTCTGCAACTTTCTTCTGGTAATGGAGAAGCAACAAGAAGCAACTAACAGTTAGAATATTTTTCAAAATTTTGAGTTGGATTTGGGACACATTTTTTCATGTTTTATTTCCCTGACCTTAGGGATGTGAGGGACATCAATTTCCATAATGAGCAAGATGGCGACATGTGGCATTTAATCCAATGGGGGGAATGAAGGAGGAAAAAGTTGCTTTAAAGCACTGGGAGCTAAAAGGCGGTCACGTGGGTGTCCAGAAGACTCCCTATGGGGGCTGGGAAAAATTTTCAAGGTCTGATGTCCCCCACCTTAGGTGCATAAGGGACATAAAATTCCAAGTGGTCCTAGAGTGACACGTGGCTTTGATCCAACTAAATGAATAATTCCAAAAGCACTAGAGACCTAAAAGTCGGTCACGTGGGTGTCAAATGACTCTCCATAGGGGATGGAACCATTTTCAAGGTCTGATATCCCCCACCTCAGGTAAATAAGGGATATAAGTTTCCATGGTGGTCTGGAGGTGACACGTGGTGCCCGATCAACGGTAGGGAATGACTTGCTCCAAAAATGCACTGGAGGTGAACTGTCAAGTGTAGAGTCACATGAGGTTATAAGAGATCATATGATGGCTGAGATCAAGGGGGGGAACACTTTTCAACCTTTATGTCCTTGACCTTGGGGGACGTCGGGAGACACAAAATCTCACCGGAGCTCCTAGTCATGACACGTGTCCTACAAAAATTTGGCTAAGTCCTGAACTTGTGACAGTGATAACTTGAGCTCCCGATGGATTTTTGGAAACATTTTATATGATCCTGACTTTAAATTTCCTTCTGAATCCAATGGTGTGGGTATCATGTCTTTATTATTCCATTTTATCCCTGGAAAATCATATTTTTTATTTTGTACTCCACTTGTGCTTGAGAAAATCTACCTGCAAACCTGATGCACCAAAGTGTTGTGAAAAATATTATTTCACCATAATTTAGGTCTTGGAATCCTCTTTCTTGAGATATATTTTTTTTTTCTTCTAACTCCATCTAGAGCTCCCAAAATCTTCTTCTGAAGCCCAGTAGATGTTTTATGTCGTGTACCGCCTCGGCTTGTGAACCCTATTTTTTGAAAAACTTCCCCAAACCTTCCAAAATAATTTCAATGATGTTATAAGGTCTTCCATTCACCTCCATGTTTAATTTTTCCTTTTGTTCTACTCGAGGAGGTTGAATATAGTCCTAACAAGGCTAGCGATAGTCCTTCCTATCTTTTTAGAAGATAATGTCTTTTTAGAACTCCCTAAAATCACCTAGGTGGAATGAGTAGACTTTCCTAAATCACCTAGGGGAACAATTTGACAACAAAAATGGGGTAACCAAACTGATGGATTTGACCCAGGGTGTCTTAAAATGATAGGACTTGAAAACTTTGACACTTGGGTATAATTTCATGCTTGGAAATTATCAATTTCCCTGTTGCACATTTGCATGACAACAATATATAAAGTTATGTGATCATAAAAAAGGACCAAGCACTAGGAATTATCTATCACCACCTAAGGTTACATCAAAGGCATTACAAGAGAATCAAAGCATCCATATAAAGGTACAAGGGACCGTATTTCTTCTCAAAAATTTCATTAGAGAGGAAGTTCATTTTTACATGTACACATCTATCTACATATTTTACATCTAGCTATTGCTCGCTATTCAAGTGTGATTTTCACAAGAGCCATGTAGGGCACGATTCTTAACACACACATGTAAAAATACATGGATTCTAAATGTAGATCAATACTTGGATCATAAGTTCACTCAATATGGTGACCATCGGGGTCGATTTGAATCCCCATTTGCATATTGTTTTTAATATTTAATGGTTTTTTGGGGTTTTGCAGGTGATCTTTCTTCTTGCAAGTTTCAAGAAAACAACGAAGAAGTACAATGACATATAGGTGATTAAAGGATACATCTAGAGAACATTTCATGACCCTATAAAATGATTTTTTTGAGGTTCTGAGAAGTCACAGGTGCTTATAGGTGGTCTGCAATGCATTAGGTGCCCCTGACCTATCTAACACCCTAATATAGGAAGATCCTACAATCACAAAATTTTATGAGCTCAGGTGCGACACATACCTCCTCCTGTTCATGAGTTCATCAACTTTCCACATTCATGGATTATTTACAAACAATCTAATTATTCTATCCTTTCATTTGTAATTAGGGTTTCATATTTTTCTAGCTTACTTGCTTGTGTTAAATCATTACTCTAATTGTCTATATTTGCATTGTTACATAATTAATATTTTAGAAGATATTTATTTCAATATTTTATTAATCATTTAGTAAACCCATCACTCAATTCCATCCTTATTCCTAGGGTTTTCTTCTTATGCACACCACCCATAGTGGTCGTTTTGGTTATTTTGAGCATCTTGAGATTTTGCCATCTTCTCATAGGGTATTTAAATTTGTGGCTGAAATGGATAATCCATTCACTACCTCTCAACAAGTTCCTCTAAAAAACATTGAATAATATGATAGTGAACACTAATATGATGAAAATTAATAAATTTTTGTTAGGATTTGCATGATAATCTTGCTCATCTTCCACATATTCTTCATGCTTTGATTGCTTCTAAAAGATCCCGTGATAATACTTGATGCCTCTTGTCAGTTCTTCCTCAGCCTCCATGGCCTCCACCCAGCCTCTTCATATTCCTACTTCTATTCCAACCAGTACCACTCTGATCATTCCACCCAATGCTTCTAATGCATAACCTAGCACTTCTTCAAACATGCCACGATTTAAGTTCTTTATATTAGGATTTGCAAACTCAAGTTTTCAAATTTCAATTGGTAATTTCTCATGCATCTCCATCTTTGGACTTAACATTAATACTCCATAATCCATTATCACCTACCATTTATTATAATACATTTTGTCTTAATTTGTTCACTCCCAAGCTACACATTTTCAAAGGCCATGGTGACCCTCAAGAGCATCTATGAGAATTTCAAGTTGCATGTTTCGATTATGTGAATGATCACACATTACTATAAAATATCGTTCCCCGTAGTCTTAAGTATTATGCAATGTGATTAACTAGAATCAACTAAAATGTGGAATAATAATAGTTAATCTAAGATATCAACATCTGTAAATAAAGTAAATAGATGCAGAAATGAAGTATGTAAATGATCCAAAAAATATGAAAAAGGAAATTTTAACCATAATGTGCAAGGGAGAAGAGGAAAAAACCCAACTAAATAGAAGATGCTCATTTGGAATATGTTGTAGAGGTGATTGTGGAAACCAAAAGTAGGAACAACTATGTGAGATCCTTCAAAAGGATGGATCTGGGATGCTTCTTTGGACTGGAGCACCTGGAGAGGGACTAGGGTGCCTATGAGCACTTTGTTATGAAAATAGGTGCCTTGGTATTTGAAAAATCTCTAGAATCAATCTTCACAGGTTTGATAGGTGATCTGAAACCCTCATTGTGTGTCACATAAGATTATTTGTACTATGCAAGGTGTCCCTGCTAATCCAAGATGAAAGGAAGACCTATAAAACCCTAAAAAAAAATCAATATATAAAAAATAAAAATATATATGGTAGGTTCGAGACTTACCTCAGCTTCCACAATATTGGACTTATTAACTGAACATTGCATTACATTCAAGACAAAAATGTAATTTGTGTGTGTGTAACATTCCCTAGGTTTCTCTTGTGCCAGTCATACTTTTTGATGTAGCGAGATAAGTATGTATAGAAAAATGTAATAAATGATCCATGGAATAGAATAAAATCTCCCCCTATGCTTGTCTGATGCAAATATCCCATCCTTGACCAAAGTGATAGAGCTATATGGATGCAAATGATCTCCAAATGCTATAGATGGATGGAACTCTAGGTGGATGATAGTAGGTAATACTTCTTACGATACCACATTGTGGCCTCATAACTTTATATTTATACATTTCTCTTAATCTAATTTCACAATTAACCCAAAAATGGCTGACCACTAGAAAGATAAAGACCTCAAACTACTAGAAAGAGGACAAAAAGTGGCAGGAAAGTTCAAAAGGATCGAGCTTCCACTCATGGAACCAAGGTGCCCCAATACCAACTTGAGCACCCCAGTCAAAGATAAAATGATGGAAGATGATGATAAATTACTGGGCATGTGTGTGGTGGAGGTCGGGAATGACGATGGAAATCAATAAAAAATGGATAAGAGATGGGGATTAATTAGTAATTTATTCTCTTAAAAACCTTCTAAATAGTAGTATGAGACCGGGACTAAATATAACCCAAAGTGTGTGATTATGTGTCTACATTCCCCCTCTCCTTTATGTAGGTGAGCGGAAAGCTTGGTAATATAAATTAGATAGATATGTGTACCTGATAACCATGTAGATCGATGAAGAAGGCGTGCAAAGGACTAGACAAAGCGTGGAATGAAAAAAAAATTATGGATCATGGAAACTAAAGAAAAAAAATGCATAAAGGTGGTGAGAGTGAACCTAGGGTGGAAACACATGTGTATCTATCAATGTGTTGTACATGTATGGTTCGTATGTGAAGTGTTTTACCTCGAAGTGTTGTTGTTGACATGTTTTTGTTGTATTTGATGTCATTGCCCAATTTGACTGATTTTTTCTCATACATCCATACCTGCAAGGATAAAATGATCAAGAAGTCGATTATATATGTATGTATGTGTAAAAATTCCATGTAAAATATGTATATATGTATAAATCATGTGAATGTAAAATACACGAGATGAAAAATGTAAATGGAACATGTGTGCAACCAATCCATGCTGAGAGAAAGAATATAGAAGGATATATTGTATTGTCGGGTTTTTTTTGGTGATCTAACGTCATAAGAAGAAGAATTATAGAAAGGAATTACTTTGTATCCTCCAACCTTTAAATACTTACCTAAATGTGTGTGAAGAGATCTCTATACCATCCTAGTTTTTGGGTGATCCAATGCCGGGCCGACATTAGAAGAAGTATTTGTAGGAATTCTATTGTATCCTCCAACTAGTAACTACTTCCTCGAATGTTAAGGACTACCATGTCCTATAAAGTTATTATGTATAGAATTCATAGACTGGTCTGAACTAACTCATTGTATGTAACCCACAATGTCAAGGGTGGAAAGTACACTAAATTGAACTGGTGTGAATTTTTGTGTAGATTTGTAAAAAACTAGATGATGCCCCCCTCTTTTGGGGTACATACAAGGTTGCAAGATAGGAGGATGATACGCCAAAAGAGGATTCAACCACATTAACTGTATTCCCTATATTACGAAGGGAATCCACTTGTTATAAACCAAGGTGCACACAAAAATATGGCTATAAAAAGACAAGTGTTAGTACAAAAAAGCATGCATGTGTAAGACAATATGTACTCTAAGAAAACAGTGTGTAAGCAACCAACCAAAGTAATAAAAACACACAAGAAGACAAGTAAGCCACATAAAGTGGGTTGAAAAACATGAGACATCACTCATGATGTCATAATACATGCTAGACCATCATGGATGTAAACAAAAACAAGTGTGCATACCAAATATAGGGGAAATATTGTAATACAATAAGACAACAATGGAAAACAAGTATAGTCAAATAAAGAAGTATTCATGGTAGCATGTAATCTTGGAAAATAATTACTACACATGAAACACCCATTAGCATGTTAGATAAATAAACAATATGTCAAAGGCGTCTATAACCAAGTAAATGTAAAGTGATAAGTATAAAATGAAACAATATCACCTATGAGAGACGAATGTGGATGCCCCTAACAACTAGTGTAGGATGGGTTGAAGGAAAACATCCATGTTGCGTATAAAATATCTACATCCGATATCACAATTAAACAAATAAGTGAATGAGTAGATGTGTATAGTATAGATAAAGACATATAAGAAATTAGTCTAACATGTGTAGTAAAGTAATCATGTAAAACAAGAGTAAATGGCCCCAAGGAAATGCATTATGATGTAGATGGATGAAATGGAATGTAATATGGAATTATAGGATCCATGTGCCCCCCATATCAATGGAAATGTATGCAATGAATTTCATTTTGTTTTCCCCCTCAGTAGTCAATAATGAACCATAAACAAGATTGTGTCATTGTGAGATGGTCAAAGTGTGTGTTGTGTCTAACATGATGTGATGAGTGTATGTGTGTAATGGTGATGATATGTGACCTAAAAAATATGTATGTGTGTGAACCCTATAGTGAATAATATTTCATGACAAAATGAATGTGGGAGTGATGATTTAGCCTAAAAGTGTATATGACAACAAGATGAATAATAGGGAGTGGTGATGTATCCTAATGTGTATACCACTACAAGATTATGGAATAGGTGACAATTTATCCTAAAGAGTATGTAACTAAAATATTAAAATCACATCATGAGAGGTTAAATGCTTAACATGTGATGAATGTAAGGTCCTTTTTATTTATAAACCCTCGGTACTTGAGTATGGACCGAGAAACTAAAGTGCATCATAGGGTGGTGGTGAGTAGAAGAGACACATAGAAGATGAAAAATGACCATTTGATGTGTATGCATAACATCAAATGCAACGTGTGTAGAGTTTCTAAGAGTGTATAGGATGTAATGTTACTTGAGTATGATGGAGACTAGTATAATTTATGATTTACAAATACAAAAAATGTTGTAGACTAAATGTAGGATATAAGATGTTATGACACGTAATGTGTGAATAGATGTGATGTGTAAGCCCTATAGTGAAATATGTGGGGTTCATGTGTAGTAAGCCCTCAACATTCAAATGTAAACTAAAGAACAAGAGTGTGTCATTGGGTAATGGTCAATGCTAGAACATGTGATGATCATGCTTATGCTAAGAGAGTGATCTATGAGAATGCAAAGATGAGATATGCGTAGATGCTAAGACTAGGGGAGAATGTGGGATGTTATGCCTCCCAAGTGTATGATAATGCACACATTATTGAATAAATGATTTATGAAGGTGGTGAAGCACTATATATTTTTTAAGAGTGATTCAATGATGGGATAAAGGATGAGAGATTATTACAAATGTATGAATGATTGGTTATGTAATAGATAGATAGGTTAATGTAAGATGAAATGTGATTATTTATTGTAAAATACCACTTAACATTCATATAAGAACCATAAGAATATGTGTGTATCATCAGGAGGGTAGAGTGATAAGAGTCACCTACCAAAGACAAACAAGGTTTGCATACGGTTGAACCATGTTGGATAAAGTTAATAATATAACTATGCGATGATGGTGAAATTGAAAATATTTCTTGACCACTAGTAGGAGGATTAGTTTCTTTGAAGAAAGTTATTGGTTGGAGCTTAGACTTGAGAGGATGCCACGTTGCACCAAATTTGAAGGGAGGTTGCTTAGGTGGACTTGGTGATATGATAGATTACTTACTAGTAGGAGATTGTGAACTAATTTTGGTAGATGATTGACTTGGTTGTATCTTATATTGTGGAGTATGAGGTGAACTAATTGTATGACATTTTTTCTTAGGAGTTGCTTGTGTAACACTATCGTGATTATCATTAGATATAGATAAATTAGATTTAGGACCCCGATGGGAGTTATCATTTGTATTAGAATGATGTGTAGTAAGTTAAATAAGTCCTTTATGCTTAATATGTTTGATTATTCATGGAAAAGTGTGGCAATCGTTGTTATTATGTCCATTGATTTGATGATAATTGCAATATCGATGACCTTGATATTTTTCTAACTGGTAAGGGGAATAGTAATGAGTAGGCGGTAGAGTGATGAATTGATGACTAAGTAGCTGGATAAGAATTTCATGTGGAATAGTATTATGCTTAAATATGAGAGGATCAGGAAATGACATGTCTTGATGTTCAACTAGAGGACATGTAGTGGGCATAGATTGTATATAAGATGTAGAATGAGCAAAAAATGTGATTGAGAAGCAAACTTAAGTACTTGAATTTCAGATCTGAGAGATATAATCGTAGATTCCATGGCCTTAAATTTATCTTGAAATAAAGCATGTAGAGTGTGGATTGAGTCCAAGAGGGGTTTATTAGATTGAGGATCACTAGGGTCATCAGATAAATGATCGAATATAGGACTTATTTTATGTGGCGATGTATTGTCATCTAGATACATGTTGTCTAGTTGTTTTTTCCAAACAACCTAGAAATGTGGATATATCATAATTAAATTAGATAAAGAGACTTGAAAAAAATTGGTAGCCATGATAAAAAAGATGAGAAAGTCCCTAGAATGAAAGGTGGATTTGAAGATCCGAGTTCACCAAAATGATTAACTAAAATGTGGAATAATAATAGTTAATATAAGTTATGAACAATTGTAAATAAAGTAAATAGATATAGTAAGGAAGTGTGTAAATGATCCAAACAACTCTAAAAAAGGAAATGCTAACCCTAATTTGTAAGGGAGAAGAGGAAAGAACTCAACTGAATAGAAGATTCTTGTGGGAATGTGTCACGAGGTGATTTTGGAAACCAGAATCATGAAAAACTATACAAGAGCCCCAAAAAGGATGGACATTGGTTGATTATCTAGACTGGAGTGCTGGAGAGGGATTGGGGCAGCTCTGAGTCTTCCGGTTTGCAAAATGGGTATCCAAGTCTGTGAAAAATATCTAGAACTAATTTTCATAGGTTCTACAAGTGATTCGAAACCCTTGTTGTGTATTGCATTAGACTCATTGTTTTGTGCAAGGCGTTAATGCTAATCCAAGATGAAAGGAAGACCTGTAAAATCATAAATAATAATCAATCCCTAGAAAACCAAAATTCATATAATAGGGTCAAACTCACCTAAGTTTCAATAGTAGTGGACTTAATAACTCAGCCCTACACTACATTCCATACCCAAATGTAGTTCTCTATGTGTGTGTGTGTAAATCATGCCCTAGGTTACACTTGTGTTAGTCTCACTTTGTGATGTGATGTAGTGAGATAACTATGTGTAGAAAAATGTAATAGATGGTGCATGGAATAGAATATAATCCTTCCGCTATGCTTGTGTGATGTAGATATCCCATCCTTGTCCCAAGTGATGGAGCTATGTGGATGAAAATGATCTCTAAATGCTATAGATGGATACAACTCTTGGTGGATGATAGTAGTGACTAGTTCTTAGTCCCTCATTATGGCATCATAACTTTATATTTATAGGGTTCACTTCATATGATTTTGTAGTTAACCCTGAAATGGACAACGACTAAAAAGATAAAGACCTCAAATATCTAGAAAGATCCCAAAAAGTTGTGGGAAAGTTCAAAATGGATTCGGGGGGCTGGTTGGACCGGAGCACCCATGGGCAACCCAGTACAAGCGTGGGCATCCCAGTCAAGGCTAAAATGATGGAAGATGATGAAAAATTACCAGGCATGTGTGAGGTTGAGTTTAGGGATGATGATAGAAATCAATTAAAAATGGCCAAGATACAGGAGTTAATTAGTAATTTATCCTCTCAAAAACCCTATAAATAGTAGTATGTGATCATGACTAAATATAATCCAAAGTGTGTGATTTTTTTCTACATAATGTGTTGGTTCTATGATCTACCTATCGACTCAATAACATATTTTATGCATCTAGTTGATGCTTTTCTCACTCATTTCTCTATCAATATCAGTTCTAAGATCTCTTATGTTCAACTCACATAACTCAAACAAGGATTTGATGAACATCTAGTGGATTATTTCTTACAACATAATAAAAACTAACCTAAGGTGTCTAATGTTCTTTTAGAATATGAACGTCAATATTTATTTATCCAAAATATATTACCACCTATCTAGGAGAGTTTTATCTTTGATACATCTCCATCTTTCATTCATCTATGTCATACTCTTAATATATGTGAAACAAAATCATTATCTATAGGAAAGGTTAAGTATCAAGAATAGGCTTCATATTCTATGCACTTTCAAAGTAAATAAACTTTCAAGCCAACTGCAAAACCTACTGAAGAAAAAATAACTGTCAAAGTTGTATCTAGTACTAAAGAGCTTCAATGGAAACTACCTAAGCCTACACATACAAAATTGAATATCACTCTCTATCTTCTATTTCCACAAATTGTTGAGAGAAATTTTTTTACACTTCCTCCTCCACTCAATTTGGACCCATATCGTTCTAATGCTCATAAATACAACAAAAATTTCAGATGAGACTATCATCAATGTGATGGGCATTATATAGATTGATTCTTCGAGATTCACAATATTATTCAAGATATTATCAATAATAATGCTATTGAATTTCCTGGGCCTAGAACATCCACGCCAATCAATGAAAATCACAAGCTCAAGATCTTTGAAAATATTATTCTAAAACATGAAAAGCTAGTGGCTGACTCTTTCTCCATCATACATATTCCACAATGTCTCCTCCTGTATTAGGGGCTCTAGATTTCCTAGTTTCTCATGTTGAGGCATCCCATCCTATCATTACTTTCTAAGATCATGACTATCATGCTACATTATCTTATGATCACTTACAAATTATTGTTTATATTAGCTCCATTTCTATCAACAACAATATGGTTGATCCATCATTCCACATAAGCGCATGTTCTATTTCACTTCTTATCACTAAAGATTATCCACTCTTTCAAATTTCAGATCTGGTTCCTCAATCGTACAGTTATGTCAAGATTTTGGTTACTTTTTATCCTCTTACCATGCTTATGCCTTTTCTCATGCCACCATTAGTTGAAGGGTGTGACATGATCTTATGTCTTTTCTATTTTCACGTATTTTGAGATATCAATTTCATGAATCACTTGTGTCTAAAATTCTCTCACAATAGAAAATTCATTACTATAAATGGTGTTCTTCCATTCACATCATGGCTGCAACATGCTATTGATTTTTTAATTGCACTCCTAGAGCATGTACATCCCTAAGACCTCTTAAATCTAATGCATATTTTTCTCCTAGTTTGTTTGTTCATCCACAACTTACACGGTCTCATTAGTCGGGTAATCCATCACATCAATCTAAGACTACCACTAGGAATGCTCCCACATATAGGTATACATCACCTCCTCACTCTCCTTCATATAGGTACACATCACCTTTGTGGTCCCCTTCACATATGCACTCACCACCTCCTAGGTGTCATGTACATCACTCTCATTCACTGACTCATCATTTTTCTCATCTACCGCTGATCGTAGATCATGATAACACACCTTCATCTTCATAATCATTAGGTGGAGGACCCTAATATCAAAATTTTATCAGATAAAGTCATCGTACACTTAGGGATCATTCTATCTTCCCCCTTATAGTATTGTCATCTGTCTCGTAATTCTACCATCTCACTTCTTACAAATCTTGGTACATTTTTGTTGTCATTACCTGATGAAAAAATATTTTCCTATGTCTCCCACTTGTTTTTGAGGGCATATTACACTCATTAAACTCACATCACATCACACAACACACTACACACTCAGTGTATTCATGACATCTATTTCTCACGCACATTCATCATAACACACTCTTGGTCTATGGTTCATTCACAATTACTAATGGGACGTGTATAAATGAACCTCATCTCATGCATACACATCCACTCATGGGGCACATTGATCCTATCACATTAACACTACATGCCATTACATATCATCAACAACATATTGCATATATGTGTCATACTTAGTCTTTCTTGCATTTACTTGTTACATGTACACTTGATTACACATGCTAGACAAATACTTGATGTGTCATCATATTTCTATATACACATGTGTGTTCACTTAGCTTCTAGTTGTGATAGAAAACTCTACACAGATCATTACACGCAACATGGATGCTTAGCACAATACCTCTTACGTATCTTGTACCAGGATCCTCGGGGCATCCACTTTTCTACACACTACATGTGTTATTGTTTCATTTTTCATAGCACACTACTATATCGGATTATACACACTTTGACATAATTTATATATTTATAATATGCTAATGGTTACTTCATGTGTAACATTTGTATTGTAGGTCTAGTTACTTCCATTGTAATCTGATACATTTCTTGCCACTATTTTCTCTTGTCTGCCATTATATGCTATTTTTGGTGGGATTTTCCCTTTGTCCTATGTGCATATTGTATGTCTTTTTCCATGTTGGCCTCAATTGTCTTGCAAAATTGTGAGTAATGTCCCATGTTTTTAACCCACTTTTCGTGATCTATATCGTCTTCTTGTGTATCATCTTCTTTATTGCTAGCTTATGTATTGTCTTTTACATGAGTGTTTGACTTAATTACACTAACTCTTTTTTTCAACCAATTTTTTATGCATGCCTTAGTTTCTAGAAAATGCACTCCCTCCTCCTATAGGGCATCAATTTAAGTTTATCTTTGACTCTACGAGTCATAGTTCGATCTTCAAGTATCACAAAAACTTCATTCTCATAAATGGCCAATAATTTGACTTGGGTTTTCAGAACATGACAAATACTAGTGCCCAAACATAGACATTAGCACGTTGGTTCCTTTGAACCTTCTTGGAAGATTGTGACTAGGGGATATTTACAATTTTTTTCTTAGTTCGTTAGAGTTATTAGTAGTACACATAACAAATTTTATCGGATACATGGTCTTTTAGCACTTGACTTGCATGCATTACATATTATTTTCTAATTTTGTGTTAGATTGAAATATATCTAATTTGTATGCACCATTTGTAGTGGTGTTTATACTTTGGGAAGAAATCAAATGTTGGAGGATAAAACTATACTTTTCTCCCTAAACTTCTTTCATACTTGGCGCAACTAGCGTGAGATCACCCAAAAAACTTGCACTTAGTGTAGTTGGCATGAGATCGCTCAAACAACATGTTCTTATACATCATATTCAAGATCCTTTCTATCTCTTTCACTCATCATAGATCAGGTGCACATGTTCCTTTTCACATTTTTACATACTTTTACGCATTTTGATTGAATTTTTCATATACATGTATTTGACTACTTGTTCATTATTCTCTTTTCCAAGTTCATCCTTGTGTGAAGTGGTAGTCACATCAATCACACATCAAGTGATTTCAACAAAAGGTACAAGAAAACATTCTACATATACATTTTTACCCATAGGGTCATCATCATTTTTGGCTTCCTCTTCTTTAGCATCCACACTTCATATTTTTATCACTCCAAACTTTTTATTATCTCTCGGAATGATTTTCAACATTGATCTACATGGTTATTAGGTAAGAATATCTTATCTACTTTATGTTATCGAGAATTCTCTTAACAACATAAATTGGTGGAAAATCTAGTCACTAAATCACACACTTTGGGTATATTTTTAGTCCTGATTGCATACCACTATTTATATGATTCTTAAGAGAGAAAAGTAATAATTGACCAATGTTTTTGGCCTCTTTACTTAATTTCTATTTTCCTCTCTGATCCTACACACATTTTTACCCACTCTAACCTTTCACACTTCAGCTTTTCTCAGTATGGACACTAGTGCCCAACCAAGACGTCAATGCTCAGGCGCCCCCACCCCTTGTGGGTGCCCCCGATCTCTTTGTACTTTGATCTTATCTTTTGGGTATTTAATATTTCTATGGGTATGTTATTTATTACTAGTAAGATTTTTGTGGTTAATTAAAAAATTCAAACAAGAGAATCATATAAATACCATAGGTGATTAAAGGAAATATACATCAAGTGAACATCTTGAGACACTACGGAATTACTTTTATGAGGTTTTGAGTAGTCAAAAGCACTTGGAAGAGGTTTGCAGTGCCATAGATGCCCCTAACCCTATCCATTACCCTAGTCTAGGAAGATCCTGCAATCTCACAATTTATTCAACTCGGGTGTGACACTTACCTCATCATGTTCATCATTTCGTCAACTCACCATAATCAAAGATTATTTATGAACGAGTGACATATTCTAACCTTTTATTTACAACTAGGTTTTCATATATTCTAGCTTACTTTCTTGGGTCAAATATGTACTCTAATTATCTATATCTATATTATTACATAATTAATATTTTAGGATATATTTATTTCAATATTCTCTTAATCAATTTTATACAACCATGTGGATCCTACAATGATTATTTTAAGAGGAATAAGGACTAGTTTCCAAGTTTTATTCTTGATTAGAGAATTGTATTCAACTTCCATAGCTTTAATCCACATTTCATTAAGGATTAATTATTCAAAAGATCAAGGTTGAACCTCATACATAGTTTACAAGGTCTACTAACTGCAGGTTGTATTTCTTAGATTATTAGGCTAAAAATTAAAAACCATATTTTGAGCACATTTCAGAATTCAAGATCGAGACATAAATTATGAAGAATCCCCTCAATATCCAAATTCATAATATGTGAGGAATTATGCTCATCCTCTAGGAGTTTTATTTCCATATTATGTATAGAAAGGCTATTAATCTTTGGGGATTACAAATCATGAGAGACTAGAGGAGGGAAGAGAGGAAGAATCATAAAATGGTATCTCAAGAACATGAACATTCCTATTTTCTATGATCTCATGTTTGGATGGATCATATAATCTTAATCCTTTTGTGTGATTTTCAGGCCCAAAAATATATAAGATTAAGAGGTAGGATTAATTTTATGTCTTTTGGATTTAAGAATGAGAAGAGAAGCACAACTACCAAATATATTTAAATGAGAGATATCAGGTTTTTATCTGGTACATAATTCATAAGTTGTAGTTTGATGCAAGGTTTTATTAGTAACTCTATATATAGTATTGAAAATAATGTGCATGGATTCATGCCATAAAAAATTATGCATATTAGAAGCATAAAGAATGGTTTTTTGTTAGAAATTTTTTCATTAGACGAAATCAACATTTCAAGGGATAGTAGTCCCTCCTCTTTATGGGAGGCTCCCTTATTTCACCAAAACTTAAAACTCTAAATTTGTAAAAAAATACAGACTAACTATAACTAAATAAGGGTATTAGTGCTTATGGATAACTCCATATCTCCAATACATAAGAGATAAAAAGAGAAAGGGTTTCAGGAATGACAACAACTTATACAGGTAAGAAAAATGAGTTAGGGAAACAAATTTTAGGCCAATTCATCAATCAAGAATACAATTATCCTCCTTAGTTGTGTAAGATTACCCACTACCGTAAGGAGATAAGGGAAGAAGAATCACTTTAAAATACAAAGAATGAAGATTTATATTTTACTAATTCATGCAAAATATATTAACAACACATGATTCAATTTATAGAAAAATCAATATAATATAAATGTAGATAGACACAAATTTCTCCAAAAACATTCTATGGATTGAGCAAAAAGTTTTAGAATTCACATATATGAAACTATCACATTCAAAAATTTCAGGAAGAGAAAATGAAATAACACATATGAGAGAAAGACAAATATCTTCTTCTGTATTGATCAAAAAATCTATATTTACATTTAATGACACCAATATCCAATCCATTTACAAGTGAGAAAGATGCCTTATATAGGTTGAGGGAAGGATGTAACCAACTGTCTAACTAATTATCATTTAATTAAATGCTAAACAATTAATTAGTTAATTATAAGTTAGCTTTATTATTCAATTTTATTTTAAAAATAATAAATCCAACTTCAAAATATAACAATTAGATTGAAGTAGATTATGAACCAGAAGAAGAAGGAACATTGGGAACATTTGGAATTAGTACTACTGCAACCTTTATTTTGAGAACATGGATTCTTAATTTGGTGACAACAATTTAGATCTCCATACATTTAGGGACTATGGTGTTTGGCATGGAATCTAACCAACTTTCAAAGGAATACTCCATTTCTTTTGCAGCACCTCTATTTTGTGAGAGACCTTTGGCAGATTCAACAATTACATTGTGTAACTCAGAAAGTTCTTCCATCTTGTCCTTGTAGACTAATTGTTATTTGAAAATATACTCCTTTATAAGTAATTTAAAATTTACTTTGACATTATCCATTGAATTCCTTTGTGGATAATTTTCCTTTTAGAATTGACTACAAATATGTTGCAAGTAAACAAAAATTTCTTATTTCAGTGATTCTCCTTTTGTACCATATTTCTCAGTTCAATTGCAACTTCTTATAACACGTTGATTCTCCATTATACACTATAGGTCTAATTATTTGACAAATTTCTATTGGAATCATCAAATATCTTGTGTGATAAGATTATTTTCTCATCATTGGTTCTCATGATACAGAGTTATTGAATATAGTTATCCCAGAGTTTGAGTTCTTTATCAATTGTATCAACTCTGAGTTGATATGATATTGAGAGGAAATGATATTGTCATACAATTTGTAAGCCTTCTCCATAAACTACAACCCTTGATATAAAAATTCCTTCCACTAAGGCTTTATAAGATCTTCCAAATTCTATATGCTTATGGATCTCTATTATGGCTTTGATATCACTTTCAGAAAGAACAACAATAGGTGGAAGTGAGGAAAGAGGAGTAGGATCTAAAGGGGTCTTGTTATATGAGAGAAAGGATCTAATGAAGTTTGAGAGAACTTGTAATTGTTCCTCAAGATTCTCCTATGTTTTCTTGCCTTTCTCTATCCTCTCGATTACCTTTAAAATAGTTTATTTTAGATTTTACACTTCTCCTTCAGGGGTGGATTCTCTAAGTGGGATCCTTGTCAACTCTAGGTATTTAATAGATATCACCTTTTCATTTCTTTCTCCCTTTAGTTTATAAATATGTAGAAATTATTGTCCTTTATAATATGAGACCAAACGAGGAGTTTATTTTTCTTTATTCGGAGGAGTAAGATTTGTTATAAGGAGGGTAGCCACTACATAAAACCTAGGAGAAACTATTTGTTATGAAGCTTTAATTTTCTTCCTATGAATCATGAGTTGAACCCATGTGAGTAAATAACTGTAAGGTGTGGCTGGAAGATATGGAAAAGAAAGGAAACTTTGAGGAACAAGAAGTTGGGAAGTAGAGAATTAAAGAGTAGCATCTTTGATAGAACAAGAAGATGGTCTCGTGACGTTTAGCTTAGGCCTTGAGGAAATAAATTTTACTATATCTGTCTCTATGATCTATGCCTCATCTTCTTTATTTCCTTCATCCTCATCTTATTATTCCTCCTCATGTTTATGTTCTTTAACATTTGGTTCTTTAGTTACTCTTACTTCTTCACCAGAGGGCTATGGAACATGATTAATAATATGGGGTTTTGGAGCAAATTCTAGAGACTATTCTTGCTCTATTTATTTCTTAGGTGTCTCTTCACCTTTATTTTCCTTCTTTAATTTATCTTTATTTACATACACCTTGTTTCCTAAAGAAAAGGATGAAGAGGAAGGAGTCGACTATGTTGGAGCATCCTTCTGAGAAGTAGAAACTTCTTGAGATGAATATTTTTTCATTGTTTTCATGTATTCCTTTATTTTCCTATTGAACCATTGCCTTGTTCTCGATGTTATGGAATTGTTTACTTCCCTAGGACCATCCCTATCCTTTTAGGACTAATCAATTGTTGGCATAAGTGTATACTGAATATTTCCTATGTATTCAACAAAATACAATTTAAATTCAACATCCTTAAGGCCCACAAGAACATGATACAAGTTGATGTCTTCAATTTTATATAGTGAAAGCCTACCAAAGTGCCTTTTTCTCACCTCATACTCATCCACAAACTCCTCCAAATAGTCCTCAAAGGTAGGCACATGATGACAAGTCATCCTCAGATTCATTGAGATAAATACTTTACTATCAAAATGGTACCTTCTTTGAAAAGTCTCAAATTTAAATTTTATGATCGTTCTTTGAACGTTATATGCATCTAAAGAAAATATAACAATTGTAGTTACTAAATGAGATGGGTAAATGAATTCTAGTGATCTTCTGTGTGTGTCTTCACGTTTTGTGCAAAATTGTTAATTGTCTAAATTTTATAACTAATACCAACTTGTCATTGCAATACATCACTATCTTATAGGGATTCCATCAAATCCAAATATCGTGATCTATGAAAACTTCTTGAATTTGATGAAGAGGCTAACATAAGTCGAGATTAGGTTATTTTCATCCGAGGAGAATCTCTCAGCTTCATTTCTCTCTAATAGCCTAACCAAGTAATATGGTGAAGGCATAGATGACTCTCGATTATGAGTCTTACAATATTCACATATAAGCCGAGGATAAAATTCATACTGACTGGTGCATTTTTATTTTCATATTGTCTAGACAAACTTATCCAAATTATTTAGGCTATTATGGAGTACATTATATAGGAAGTCATGTGGAATTTTTATTTTAGTTAACATTAATCAAATGTTTACTCAAACTTTTAGATATGATTTCTTCCCAATTTAAATTATTTTTATCCTCACAAATGATATTGATATACACAGATATCCAATAATAAAACTCATTTTTAGAAGGAATGCCCATAATTATTACAAGCAAAGTGATCATATCCGACAATTCTTCCTTTAAATCGACCTATAGATAACCTTGGGCAGCTTAGAATCTATTTTCTTGTGATTCTTGAGAGAGGAATTGTATATCATTATTTTATATCTATCTCAATATTTATCAAAGAGAGGTTTAGCCTAGGCATGGTTAAGGTATTGTAGTTTTCAAAGGTGGGAATCCCCAAGGCTACATTTATATAGTTGGCATCAAGCTTCGAATTATTTATAATTGGGGATCATTGATTTTTTTTCCCTGGATCAATTATCGATCCATAGGATAGGATAATGTCATTGCATTTAATAGAGAGGGGAAATCCAAAAGCATATGTAATTCTAGTATTTTTAATGCATTGAGCAATGATGGTGGGGGTATCTTTAGGAACCCAAAATTACACATGCTAGACTTTTGGAACACGTTTATAAAAGATCCCCAATGATGATTCATGTCTTTTCCAAAGGTGTTAAATCTCCTAAACCTCCTTGCATTTTATATTTGTAGCCTATTATGTCTTGGTCTTTGCATGCTTGTCCTTAGCTTCCCGCATCATTTTCTAGTTTTTTTTTTTGTTAGTTATGTTGGTATCCAAATTTGTTCTCCTTTTCATACCGAGCAACATCACGATTTGACATGGAGCTTAGAGATAAACAGATCATAATGTATGTCATTTTGTATCCGGGGATGAGAGCTTATTTTCCCTTTGACACTTAGATTCTTGAGAGATGGATAGCACCTATAAGAGGATTTGACCTATCCTCACTACTTTAGGTTGTGCCTCTTCAACCGGGGTGAGAGGACCCTTAGTGTAACATTTTTTTGATGAAGGAGATGAAAATATCCTTCTTTTGCACAAATTTTATGAAGAAAATATTGGGAAAGTATGATCAATACTCCATAATTTAACTCTTAAGAGTTGTCACTTCTAAAAGATGGAGATAATTTCAAAAAAAGGTTAGGTTACTAAAGACATTATGGAATTCTGATCGCTTCTACATATTTTAGCATTAGAATTTATACATTTGTTGACACACAAGGTAAACAGGGTAGTTCAGGATGGATTCATGGTTCTTGAATAATTTTGGTGGGAGATTAAGCAGGATAAAATTGATTGTACGATATCTTTGAGATACTTCACAATAATTGGAAAGCTAAATGAAAAAAGCTTTGGAATAGCTAAGATATTCCTTTAACCAGAAGGTGTGCATAAATGAAGGCCCAAATTTACATGTTTTTACACAATCTTTGAGAATTTAGCACAAAGGCTCAAGTTAAAAAACTCAATTAAACATCAAAGACCCCTGGTTCCTCATGCCTAAGATACACTCGAGGGATTACAAACAATATTTATCAACAAATGAAAGTGAAGTGATTTTAAAGTTGTTTATCTCATCTCAAGATGAAGGATCTTCTTGAAATGAAATTGCAAATACCACTAAACTATCACAGGGACGAGATCCTATGTGATTCGAAGGAAATTTAACACAAGATTGTAATAGGAATAAGAAAAACTACTTACAGACATTCTAAAACAAAGCAGACACAAATTTCTCCAAGATTGACACAAATTAACTTGAAATTGTTTAGATTCATCAGCAGGGGAAAGTTTCTGTGAAAAATCTTAGAGCTTGTCAATGGCTATACACTAAAAACCAACTTGACATGATTGAGATCTAATACATAGGAAATTAACAGTTTTCTCATATTGATCTCTCAGAAAGATGGGATCTCTCAATTTTTCTCTTAAGAATGAAACCCCTGACCCTTTGCAAGAGTATTCTCATTGCATTTATACATTTCACTTTCTCACTCATCCCAAATTCCCCCCAAAAAAAGAAGAATATTCGAGGGACATTTCCTTGTTACCAATTTTCGTAAGAAAGTGATGTTTAACAAATTCATATCCAAAAGATGCCAGGTGGACCAATTATGAATTGATCATGTTTCCCAGGCCCTCGACTAATGACTAGGATGTCATTCCACAACCTTTTTGACAACCCTTTTAATCATTCTAATTCTGTCATGTGAGAAATCCCTATTTTAATCATTCTCTCAGAGGCTCTGATAGCCATTTGGATCTCGAGGTAATCCTTTTGCTCTTGAGGAAACACCTTTTTCATCTTTTACACCTGCAACCTCCATCATTTCATCCTTTTCCCTCCTTTTCCTCTGCAACTCTACACCGCATCCATCTTCTCTAGTAATTCATGGTTTTGCAAGTGCTCGAGAAATTCCAATTTCAAAATATCAACCTAAACAATCCTTAGACTCAAAAATGAAGTTCCAAATCCATTCAATGGAACTTTGGATACAAAAATGACAAATAATTTCATCAAAAATGATGAAAAACAATGCGTATTCGCATCTCCAAGAGTCTTGGAGAAAAATGACAAAACAACGGTGAAATACAAAGCAACCATTGATTTTGCCCCTTCTCAACTCTAGATTTGAGTCGTCTATGTGTTTTCTTGGCACAACTACAAAGGTGAGGTATAGTGGAAAGTTTCCAAATAGGAGGGGGCCTTACACATGCCCTAGGCCCAAGAAAAATGCCTTTTGGCCTATGAAAAATTCTCAATAAAAATGGAGCCGGTGAAGCTGCACGTGTTGCCACTCGACACACCTTTGGTGTGGTCCTCAAAAGCGAAGACCCAAAACAACCAAGAGATCACCATGTGTTTTAGTCTAGTAGAGTTGTTGATAAATTTTAAGGATCGGAGGAATGCGCCATGTGTGTAGGGTCCGAGATAGTTTTCTTTATTGTTGAAAAGTCCAAGAAAGGGCAGAGTGAGCAGAACCCTCATAGTGTCCTCCTGGAGCTTCTTCAAAATTTAATTTAAGGGCTGGTCCGGAATCAAGCGCAGTACCTCAACATGTCCTAGGCCTAAAAAAATTATGTTGAAAATTTTAAGTATAGAGTGGAGCCGAAAAAATCCTCCACATGTCTCCCTGGTGCTACTGTTAAGGAGGGACCCTAAGGCAGATCCTCAAATGAGCATCAGACATCCACGTGTCCATAGTCTACCAAAGCTGCACCGTGTGTATGAAAAGATTGTCTAAGTCTAGGAAACACATGCGGAAACCTCCATGTGTTTCCCCGGCACAACTCCAAGGTCAAACCAAAAGGTGAATTTTTCGATAAGTGTTTACCCCGCACATGGAAAATCTTTGAGTTGAGTTGGGCCTTAGAGTTTCAAATATCCCCTCCAAGTCACATCCAATTAGAAAGGGCCATGTTTCCATGGATGTTGAGATGTAAATTTGACGGGGAAAAATACACTCGTCAAGCCGTAAAATGAATCTTTCTTTAAGGAAAGATTTTTTAAAAATTATATAAGGTCCAAATGTGATCGAAAGAGGCATGTCCAATCAGAGAAGACCACGTTTCCACAGATATTTGGGAAAAAAAGTGTCGGGGAAAACAAAACCGACATGTGGAAAATTGAAGGAAGGGAAAATCAATTTTTTTCCCAAGTTACAAATTCTTTCACATGGATAGAGGAACAAAAATCAAAGCGTAGATTTAAAGTGTTCCTCAACCAAAGGAAAGGACTTATCATGGAAGCCAAATGGAGGATAGATTTTTCATGCATCAATATGGGGAGATAGAAAGATGATAGAGCACTCAAATTAAAGAATTTCAACGAAAAACAAGGTGACATAAAATTGAGCACCAACAAGTTACAAAACCACCACCTGCTTGGGTGGCGGTCATGTACCGACACCTAGGAAGGAAGATAGTTTTGTAACCAACATCGTGTGTAGGGAGGAGTTCATGTAACCATTATCCTATAAAGGGCGGTGGTCGGGTGTGCTTTTATAGAATCTTCCAATGTCAATTAAGATACATATTGCCCCACTTGAGTTTACTTTTAGTGCATGTTTGTGAACCATTTTAGCTTATTTCAATCTTGAATACCTTGTGGCATTCTCTTCTTCACTTGTAATTTGTAATTGATCATGATTGATTGTTCAAACTACCCCTTCATTGTTGATGTGGCACCTCATGGCTGCCAAGTGTTATTGTGCACAACCCAACCAACCTTCTATAAATTGATCACTTGTTCTCAAGAAAATGGATGGAGATCATTTTATGTATTCTTACATTATTGAGCTACCTCATTCTTACTAGAAATTACATAGCCTATATCTATTCACTTGTGTTATCTCTCTTCCACCTCCATTGTTACCACATTGTTATTCAAGTTACCATTTCTCCAATGCCTTCTCACTTTGTTGCTTCCACTTTGCATTGCCATTCCCTTGGACTCACGTGAACACACAAGAATAAACAAGACAAGCTAAGGGGAAAAACCATAACACAACTAGATTTTCCATTGCTCGTATATGCGGGCTAGGGATGATGTTAGTTTATTCATTTTCTTCATATTATTGTTTCTAAATCACATAAATTTATATCAAATAGAGTAAAAAAAATCCATTTCCATTGTTACAATTATTCAATATTTACAATAAATAAATACAAATAGGAAATATTCTATAGAAGCATTCTTTACTCTTGTCTAGGAACTTTCAGGGAAGAAAATCTTATGAGAAACTTTGATTTCTTCCCATGCTTTTGAGGTAGGAATAATGGTTAGATTTGCATCCGTAGTTTAGTGAAGATTTCATCATTTAAAATATAATAGATTTCTTCTGCACAGATAAAAACTACATCTAGTTGTTTATTTGTTTTAGGATTTATTAATTAGAGTAGAAGCTTTTATTTCCTCATTAACTCCAGAAAAGAACAAAAATAATTATTTTATTAGATTAGTTTCTTTGTAGTTATTTTTTCCTTCATATTATAAAAATGCTAAAAACATATTGTAATCCTTACTTGTTTAGATTAATTGTAATTTATTTTTATTACATTAAAACCATATAAATGCACGCATGACCATATAAGGTCCACAACCATAAACCAAATGGACCTAAAATACTCATGACATTGACATGGAATTTCATTCCCTAGTTTTCAACACATCACCATTACCACTTGATATCATATCAAAACCGAAATCCCTCAACATTAAAGCCGACAAATCTTACGATTTCTTTACCACCCCCATTAACCAAATCTAGATCTCATGAGGCCACACATCGATTTATCATTCCATTCCTTGTCTTGACATCTTTACGAGACCCTCATTAGTCTTCCACGGATTTCATAAGAATTGAAAAGTGTTTCCACGGAGCATGATATCAATGTGAGTCTCTGTGTAGCCATTATTTCTTATCCATCTATTAGAGTGGTTCAAGACAGAATGGATTTCATTTCCCTTGACAAGCATATACCGCTATTATGCGTTGAGGACATCACTTTACATCGATAGCTTTTTATTCACATTTAACACACTTTTTGTCTACATATCATATATTTTCTACATTTAGCCATCCACATTTTCCACATCAGTTGTCCCTACACAATCTTGTGAGGTCGAGTGTGATTAAAGGTATTGTGTCGATTTTATTTCATACAAAGTGTCCTCAGAGATATATTCCCAAAAATCATCTAATTCTATATGTATCACATCACTATCTCATATATTAGGCACAGAGGTTTCAAGGGAAGAAATATGCGCGTATCCTCTATTATAGAAATTCATTAGGGGGGTGTGGGAGAAAACTAAGGGAGAATGGATACTCAAGAGTGGTTTTTTAGAGGTACTCAAAGGATATGGTTAAAACAAAAATACTATAAAATTAGACATATAGGGAATGAAATCACTCACTTTCAATGTAGAAAAGATGACTCCTCCACAACGGTTCTAATAGAATTTGAATTTTTGAAATTAGTTAAAAATGACAAAGTTATGGTTAAAAATAAATTATAGGGTATGATAAGTAAGACGAGCATTGAAAAATATAAAATTGATTTGGAATGGTGAAAAATGCCTAAGTTTAAATTTTAATAATAGTGAAAATTGAAATGGGTTCATTTTTACTCAAAACATTATAATGTGGAGATCAATAGGCTCTGGGGATATTTTTAATCACTTCCTTTTGTTATATGGATATGACGGGGCATTAAGGAACTTTACGAATACCTTACATTATGGGAAACGTTGGAGTGCAAGGAACAAAATGATTTTGGGAACAATTTGTTTAAGTTTTAATGATCTCCTCATCGATCGCAGTCTGCAAAGGAATTCAACGATTTGTAAGAAAAGTGGGGCTGCAGGGAACAAAGGGCTTCTATGAATAGTTTCATGTGATTTAAAATTTTCCATATAAAATAAGAAGCAAAGGCTTGTGGTGAGAAGGATTTGTGGAGAACCAGTAGGTGTGGGGAAAAAGGCATAACCGAAACACTTCGCAAGTTCCAAATATTTCGTAACACCTTAAACAAAGGAGTTGGTAAAGCATTGCAGGAAAAATGGTGTGTAGGTAAAAGCAACCCATATTAGGAAAAAGTTCTTCCACTTCCATAAAATCCTGGAAAAGTTTCAAAAAGGAAAATTTCAAAATTTACGGGGATAAACATAATGTGCAGGGAAGGATGAGCTACAAAGAACAATGACTCATAGAGAATAATGGCCTAGGAGTAAAATGTTCCATGGGGAGACACAAAAGCTAAACTACACCTTCCTTGAATGAACTTAGGGTAAAACGGGGTGGTGAGGATAAGGAGGAATGGATTAAATGTTCCTCTTGTTCTACGAAAGTCCACAGAACACTAAAAATACACTAACTATTAGGTTTTTCCTTATTCTTTACACCCCACTATGGCAAATATACTAAGGCAAATGGGTTACTTAGCTAATTTTTTTTTTAAAAGTCCATACTTTGAGTAGGTGATAAAAATGGTCCAAGACATTTCTATTATGGTTATAATATTCCTTTCGGATATGTCACTTTTTTTTTTCAGGAATATGGAGATGTTAACTCTCTATGAATTCCACAAGATACAAAAACTCATCAAACTTATTATTCACACACTCACTCCCATTATTAGTTCTCATTATTTTAATTTTTAGATTACCCATGTTTTCAACTAAGGCTTTAAATTCTTGGGACTTAGATAGAATATTTGACTTTTCTTGATAGAATATGTCCTAGTGATTTTGGAAAATTCATCAATGAAATTTATAGCATACAAGGATCCACCAAGAGAGGGAATTTCAAAAGTACCTCTTACATCACTATGGATTAACTCAAGCAAGTTATAGGAATTAGACGCATTATGTTTGTAAAATGGTTCAACATGTTGCTTACCACATAGGAAAACTTCATAAGATCTCTGGTCTAATTCAATCTTAGGTAGACCTATCACAAGGTTAAGGTGCGACATTCAATAAAAACACTTAATGTTCACATGCCTAAGCCTTTCATGCCACGGTTGAACATTATTATATGAAGAATAAAAAATATTTCAAACATAAATTCATACAAGATTATAAAACCAATTTTTTGAATACTAACAATAAAAACATTACCAAATTCATTCTTCACATACAATTTATCTATCAATAACATAAATTTACATTTTCTCTTATTAATAGTGAACAAGATGAAGGGTTATTCTTTAAGTGGGAATAAATAAAACATTTTTAATAGTTCAATTTTCTAAAGTTTAATATTTCCATAAATTTCAAACATAATTAAAAAATTATCACCTAGATATATATTTTAATGACATTCCATATAGTGCCCACTTCCATTTGACACCTTTTTGTTATTGATTATGATACTATCGACTATACTTATGGATATTATTGTAGCTTTTGATTTGGCATGATGTTAGATGTTAGAGATCATGGACTGTTGTTTATTTCGATTCATATATGATGCATGTGGATTATTAGAGACATTTTATATTTTGTTGACATGGTTATATATATATATATATATATATATATATATATATAAATATATATTTCAGACATGCAATATTTTGTCATATTGAGTAGACCTAGACAATTGAACTAATCTTATGATCATATGGTTATTGATGAAATTGTAAATGATATCGTTACTTTCCTAGATGATGTTTTGATTCATATATAGATGATTGTGGACTTATATTCTATATTTATTTTTGTGGCCACAAGGCCAAAGGAGGTGTTATGTGTTTTGCAGGTAAACATGTCACAACAAACATCGGGGGGATTGGAGACCAACCACATTAGAATCCTAGATGAATTCAACAAGGGTCACCATGGCAACATGTATTTTGTTATGTGTGTGTTTGAATTGTTGTTAGGGGGTCCCCATGGGGGAATCACCTCCAATTGTGACCAAGGGGTTATGTGTTTTTCTTTCATTTATTTTCCTTTATTTAATTTTAGTATGTGATTATTTAGTGATGTATTTTCCCCTTTATTATTTATTTAATTTGTGTCTAGATTAGTGAGTTAATTAGTGTATTAAATTAATTAAGAATGGGTCAAAAGAATTTATTTATTAGACTTGATGGCTCTTGGTTTATGTGTTGTAAGTGATGTGTAAGTAACTTGAGTGTGAAACACTCCACCTCCCCTTAGAAATTCGGATTTTTCCTTAGGGGAAAATTTTGGAGGCTTGTGGGACAAGTTAAACTTGTCCCACACCTCTTAAATTGCCATACAAACCCTACCTATGGGTTGGGGGTAAAAATTAGGCCCCATTATGTATTTTGGGAATACAATTATAATTTTTTATTGCACCTTCTTACATGTAATTATTTTTAGTCCTTACTGGGTGTGGGCTTGGATTGTGTTTGTAAGTAAAATGTCATTTCTTCACCCACTTATTAATTGTGGCTTGGAGTTTGAAGTTTGACTTTTGAGGTGGAGTTGAGGATGAGTGATGTGGCATCCTACATGGAGCCACCTTACCCTCATATCTCCCTTTTCTACTTATTCAAGTTCTTTTGCTTGTTTGGGGTTACTTAATTTCTTTGTGTTCTTGCATTTTTGGAGTTAGAGGATTTTTGGAATGCTTGTGGATTTTTTAGAGATTTTGGTGCTTTTTTGGACTTGAAGAAGCTTGTTGTGGAACTCTTGGATCAAGATCTACCATGGAAAGGTAGGAGCTATACTCTTGAAAAAAAAATTCTTCTTTATGTTCTGTATATATGCATGTTTTTGAGTGTTTTGGTATGTTTTTGGGTTTCTTGGGTAGATTGCTTAAGTGTGGTGTAGGAGGAGACTATGGGGATATTTCATGTAGGGAGGCATAAGATTTATTTCCATGTTTTGGAGGGATTTGGGATGGGTGTCCCACCTTGGACAAGAAATAACTTTCATTTCTTACTTGGTCTATTTTATGAGGGAGCCATAAGAGATTTGCAGGGAGGCATAAGAGAATGTGTGAGGTATAATGGGTACTTGAGGGAGACATAAGAGTGTGTAGGGGTTTTGAGATATTTTATTGGAGGAGTTTTAGGTGGAAACCCATTTCCCATTGGGAGGCATAAGTGGCTTACTCATAGATCTTACTCCTTTGTCTTTTGCATGTTGAAGCCTTGTGTATTTTTTTGTTTTCCTTCTTGTGATTGTAGTTGCATTGTTGGATTTTGGTTGTTTTGTAAGATCTTGTATTATGATGTAGAATCTTGTTTGTTGCCATGAGTTGAATCCTTTTTTCATTACAAAGTGTGGTTAGGGCTAGGGGCAATGAGGAGGATGGCTTCTCCTCCTCATTAGAATTCTTGGTTGGGTGGAGAGTGTTGTCTCTCCTCCTTTTTGTTGTGAACAAGTGATGAGAAGATGGATCTTGGTTGAAGACAACATGCATTTAATTTTATTCTTTCTTCTTGTAAATATTTCCCCACTTAAGTGGAAGACATTGTATGAGTATTGTGAAAGAAAAAAAACATTGCTTTGACTATTGGTTTTCAAATTTGAGTTGTATTTTATAAGAAAGGAAAAATATTTCATTTCATTGAAGTTGATTTATTTTCCACAAATGGTGTTGTTCTTATTTTATAATATATTGTTGGAAACATGTATTAAGAAATACTACATTTCATTTTGTATTTGAAAGGCATGTATTGTAAAAGTTAGACTATGTATACTTGTTTTTGTATTGTTGATGGAAAGAGCTCTTATTAAAATTGTCTTTCAAATAGACCTATGAAGTAGTCTATTTGCTATTTCTAGTATGCAACTCTCTTTTTAAAACTATTGCTAAACTATCACAAATTTTTCTAATGGAAAAGAAATGCCCTTACTTTAGTTTTTGTATTAAATTTATTAAATAGTTAGAGAGCAAAATATTAGAGCAAACATTAACTCACCAATGCTATTATTTAGTGTTTTATCCTCACTTTGATAGTAATTTTATTTCTCTTGAACATTATTAATAATAAGATAGTTTAAGATTTAGTAAGGATAGTATATTTTTATGTTACTAATATTAATGAAGAATTATTAAATGTGAAAATAGGGCAACATTAATACACTTGTAATTTTAATATATAAAAATGAATATATATGTATAGATATATGTATTATATACATTTATATCCTTTATATATATATATATATATATATATATATATATATATACATATATATATATATATATATATATATATATACACACACACACACATATAATATATATTTATTTTAAATAAAACAAATTTTATTAACTTTGAAAACCCTTTAAATGAAATCGAGATCAATCTTGGGGCCACGGCCATTACATTGTAGTTTTAGTGGTTTCATTTTAGATTGGGGTGGGGTGGGGTCGACAACCCCAATCCATCCCCACCCACCAATCTTTGAACACCCCCATACATTAGAAACCCACCTCCTCTCATTGTGGCTAGTAATTAACTTGGAACCTGCGCACATTTTACATGTTGCGCCCTGTGCAAGAAATTAAATATGTGGCTCGTGCATGACACACACACACACATGTATGTGTGTGTATATATATATATAGGTTTGCTTTTAACCCATCTTTAAAAAAGATAAACAATAAATGATTTCTTAAAATAAATACTTATATACACAAGTATTTAAAATTATATATACATATATATGTATATATACTTACTCAAAATGAAAGTATGGATCCAATGTAGCTTTATAAATAAAATGGGAAAATACCCACAAGCCCATTTGGGCAAATACAAGAAAATGAACTAAATAAAATGAATAAATACATTTTCAAACCCTAATGAGGGTATCAAAAAAATAGAAAAATAATGGAGCTTGGAAGCCTCTTCCAAGAGCTTGAGATGGTCTCTAATGGCTTCTCTTCCTCCTCCTTCAACCTATAAAACAAAAGAAAAATAATGAATCAAATGAAATGTGAAAGAAGACTTCATAAGGATGCTTTAGGGTTAGTTACCCTTTTTCCACATCAAGGGACCAAATTGAATCCATCCAAGGGATGAGATTCATCCCTACAAAAAGTAGGTAGAGAGTGGGTGAGTGGAAATTACCTTTTTAATTTAAATGTTTTAATTTCAAAACATGAGTTGACTTTTTAAGGGGTCACTTTTGGGTAGGGGTTTGTTAATTAATTCTAACCCCATGTAAAATAGGGACCTTGTTAATTGTTTGAACCTTGTGGAATTAAATACCTTGGGTATTTAATTATTTTGGCCCCTTTAACCCTCTAAATTTAATTATGGAATATTTAACTATAATGAGAATTTAATTGTTTATTAGATTAACACTTAGAGAGAATTTAACCATGCTTGGACTAAATATAATCATTATTTTTAATATGGGTTTAATATTTGGTTATAATGGGAAAATTTTATTTATTAAATATAATTTACTTTGAAACATTATTCCATAATTTTTCCTAACTAAACCTAGGTTGTTATTGGGTCTCGTATGGACGTTTTAGTGGGTGTTACATTCCACAACATTTGAAATAATTCCATGAATATAGGTCCTATTCCTAGAGGTACCACTATCTAGGATCCATTAATTGCCATTAAAGGTTGAGAGAGAATTATAAAGAGTGATTTTTAGATTAGTATTGTTAGTTTGGTTTTAAATATGATACTAATTTTTATCTTAAAAGTTCATTCCTTCAAAAAATTATTAATCTTATTTTAACTATAGAGCAAGACCGCTCAAACTTAACTTTACACTTTTTATTACTTCGATTAGTTTTTAAAAAAATTATTAGCATTATTGTTATTCTAATTTTTATTAAATACGTAATTTTGAGAGAATAGTGCATAAGAGGCATTCTATTTTGAATTGAAATTCTCCATTACTCTTTCTTCCATAATCGGAGAGAAGAAAAAGTATTTAAATCAGGAAAATACAATTCATTTGGATAATTAGAATTTAAAAGAGAAATATTTTATATGGATTTTTCATGTATGTTGATCGAATAATAAAAAAAAACTTATCTTGAAATAATTCACAGTTGCATCTATCTAGTTGTGTTGTAATACTCTTATTTTTAGGTATGTAATTAACTATCTTCTTATCTCTTTTCTTTGGAGTTGTAAACAATCCCATGATTAGCTTAATTATCTTACAAAGGTGACTTCCTTCATGCATATTTTGCAATTAATTACATGCATCCTCTTCATACTCAATGTGTCTTATGTGTAACAAGAATTCATCTTTAATACTCTAGAATAGGATTGACATGGCCTCTTTGGGTTTTGGGAGAAGGAACACAATATTTCAACATTAGTTTGTTTCAGTGGGCTGTTTTTCAACACCACTAAATAAATCCCACAAATTTATTTCACTAAAGATGGCTTCCAAATTAACTCTCCAAATACTATTATTAGTTATATTTAACAATTGATATTTATCCATGGATAAATTAGATGAAATAGCCATAGAAAATTAAACAAAAAAGTGTAATGTGGTTTATTGCAGAGATCCATGATTAAAGTTTCACGAAACATAGATTTTCATATAATGAAGGAAAAGAAATATATGAATTTAACAAAACACATGTCTCCACATAATAAAATATAACTCTCAATAAAAATTCTCAATCAAGTTATGAGAATAAAGAAGAGACGTGAAAAACAAAGAGAATGTCATGACAAGCCACGAAGTAAGAACCAAAAAGATTGAAAAAGAAGTTTGGAAGCCATGTAATAAGGAAATAGTGTTCCGCAGGTTTTATCCAAACTTTTTGTGTAGTGAAGGATTTTAAGGTAAAATCTATAAAACACATGTAAAAAAGAAACAAAGTAAAAGTATGTGAATGCAAACAAGGCCTGCACAACAAAGAAATGTGAAAAAGTATGTGAAAAAAAGACAGAATGCTACAGAGCAAAGAGAGGTCCGTAGTAAAACTACACATAATATGGCTAATTGATGTGAAGTGAAGAAAAGTCCTTGAAAAAAAAATAATGTCGTAGAATGAAGAAAATTCCATACAACAAGAAAGAATGTCGTGGATCAAATAAAACTATTTTCAATAAGGTAGAACATTGTAGAGCGAAGAAAATTCTGTCCAACAAGGAAAACTTCCATGGAGATTGGAAAATTGTGCTCAACAAGACATTAGAAAACATAGTGACACAAGAAAAAAGTCAGAAATGACTAGAATAAGTAGAGGAAGGTAGTTGATGACCGAAAAACACAATTATAATTACTTAGAAGGCTATTAAAATTAGGAACAACCATAAAGTTTATATAGATCTTCCATAATTATTTACACATTCAAATTAAATTTATTTCATAGAAAATTGGAGTTTTAAATTTGTAGTCTTTTAAAAAGCCATGACGTAAAATAAATGGTTTAATAGAATTTTAAATATTTCAAGAAATTTTCTTCAATTAGATCTATATATGATTTTTTCCCTCAAAATAGATTAATTGCGCACAAACATAAACTCCTTCTTTTGATACCATGTTAGGAAATTTCAGATAAATACTAAGCATATATTAGATACCCACCATAAATATGCCCTGGACTATATTTATGACTATACAAAATATTAGAAAGAATAAAACAATAGATTTAATGAATAATAATGAAAGTAAATAACCCATAACATATAATAATGAACACAAAAACTTATGTCGGAAAACCTTTCAAGAATTTGACCTCACTTAAAATATCACTTATCTTTATGAAGAGAATTGACTTTCACACTGAAGACTCTCACTATTTCCACATTCACCCAATATTTACACCTTAAATCAAAGGTATTACAGACTTCAAACAAGATTTTCTCAATGCAAAGTACTAGCTCTAATATTTCGCATTCATGTTTATTGATTCTGCTTGCATCATTCATCATTATTTTTCATATCAATCTCAAATGAATTCACCTGGTTTTACTACAAGAGGGTGATAATTTTAACTAATTCACTTTTGTAATTTAATTTTGAATTAATATCCACCTTACATTGGTTGACATAGGGATCCTCCTTATGTTTTAAACCTAAGTTTTATGCCAAAGTTATTAGTCTTTGGTGGGGTTTTAATTAAGCGGTTTCATGCTCAATATTATAGACCACAACAATATTCGGTATAAATAATATAAGTTTGGAAGTGGATTTTAAATATCCAAATTACCTAGATCAATTACCAATTGAACTTATCCCATTCCTTTATTCTTTTGAAATGAAGGAAGTTCGGAAAAACTATAGAAATTTATTTGAGACATATTATTTATTGAATTATCCATGAAACCATATAATATATATGGTAGAAATATAATATTTCTATAAAATAGGAATTATTATTATGTATGATGATACTATTACATTAGTTGTATAGGAAACAATTATTACATTAAAAGAAATCTTGGAGTAAAAATTTAGAAATAGAGGATTGTAATAAGATATTATTAACTCATGGTTAATTAATTAATTTTACAACCTATTTGATTATCACTTATAAAAATTATTAGTTTTTATTTAAAAATATTTAAAAGTTATTATGTGGGCTATATTATGAATGTTGTGGATGTTTTAATTGTTATTTATTTCATTTTCTTGAAAAGGTCTTTCTAAGCTTAATTTAAGGTAATATTTCATTATTTAATTACAATTTAATTGTAATAATAATAATAATTATTATTTAACAAGGTATACACAAAATCTAAACATAAATATAATGTACATATTCATAAGCTAATGATAATAACGCTATGTATAAGGAAAACACTTAATATTTATACTTATAGTACATCATGATATCCATTTATGCCTATAGTTATTTATGTATAATTATAAATATATTAACTAATTTAAACATTATTATACTTATTTAATACCTATATATAATAGATTATAATTAATACACAATAACTATAATCAACCGACACATTGTTGGAAAATAAATAAATATGTATTACCTCATACATTGTTTGAAACTAAAAATCTATTTATGTATATAACACATCAAAGTGTGGAGAAAACATGTCTATCCATTTTTTAAATTTGTTGAAGTTTCTAAGTCATTTGTGATAAAGAGGATTTAGATTTATTAAATTTTTATTTCAAGACTAAGTGCGGTAAGTTTTATTTCATTTTTTATTTTTCTCAATTGAAATTCCGGGTTCTACCACATCAAATAAAATATTTTCCATTTATAATTGTTTGGCTAAATATAGGATATATATTATTATATAAATAATAATATATATTTATTATATGCTAATATTTGGTAGAGCTAATATTAATTTAGAAGTGGATTATAAATTCCTAGATAGCCTAGATCATTCACCGATTCAACTTCTCCCATTCCTTGATTCTTTAAATAAATGAGGGAAATGTGGAATTTTTTTAGAAATTTATCCCATGCATATTGTTTAATGAGCTATCCATGAAACTATAATATATGGTAGAAATATAATAATTCTATAAAACATGAATTATTATTTTGTATGATGATATAATTACATTACTTGTGTAGGAATACATTAAAAGAAATATTTAATAAAAAAATTTGTAATAGAGGATTGTAATAAGATATTATTAACTAATGGTTAATTGACTCATTTTACAATCTATTTGATTATCACTTATAAAATTGTTACTTTTTATTAAAAATGGATTAAAAATTTGTATCATGTTCGCCACATTATGAATCTTTGGAATTTTTTATTTGTTATTATACCATTGAAGGTAGTTATATTGTCTCCCCAAAAATCATTAATATTTTTCCAAAGATAACTGAATAATATTATTCCAGTTATTTGATATATTTTAAAGAGTTTTTCATTTAATTTTTCTCGGAATATTCTACCTTGTATTAAAAAATAATCTATTATTTTTTCTTGAGACTATAGTTTTGATAGAAAAAATTACAGAGTTTTTGTGTAAAACATAATATTGACAATAAAGAGTTAAGATCTAGATTTTTAGGAAAATTCCTATCCGAGAAAAGAAATTACAAATTTTTATTTACGTAGGGTTGTATGATGTGAAAGGAAAAATGTTGTGTGTATGGATCAATCACCAAAACGTAGGTTATCAATCCCCAAAACATAGGGTATGTTAGTTACTGAACCCAAAACATGTGCATGCCATCAAAAATTGTCTTATCATTTCTTAAGAAAGATAATTTTCTATTGCATTCATGATTCGATCACATTCCGCTTTTATTGGCAATGTTATCCTTCTTCGAATCTTTCTCTTCAATCTGGTTTTATGTTTTTCTATCCCATAAGATCATAAACTAGGTTATTGTTTTAGTATGCATGTAGACCTCTCTTTTCTGTTTTCTTTTTATTAGTCCGGCATAGCCCAACCTTATGTTTGTAAACATAATAGAGTACAAACTTTTTTAATCTCAAGCACCATAAATATAGGTATATTAAATAAAGTTATCCTTGTTTCATTTGTGGGGTACTTTGTGTAGGCATACAAGATCATCCAACCAAGCTATCCTATTATCCGAGGATTTTCTCTTTGCCATATTGTAAGGGATCCTTGTGTTTGGCTTCAAGATGGTATATATTTATCCTATAAGTAACACATATTTCAAAAATATAGATTGAAGTAGTTATTATTTTGATGGATGGATTTATGGGGTCTAGAAACATTTCCCTTAATGTTTCCAAGGTACGTTAAAATTCAATATATTTTTATTTTAATATAATATCCTAGTATTTATTGGAACTTACAATATGTAAGATCTTGTTGGAACTTCAGGAAGAGATGGGTGTGTACCTTGTAACCTTCGACAATGTTGGGTGTGGAGAAAGTGATCTAGATCTCAAGAACTCTCTGAGAATTGCAGTCCTAGATATTCAACAGCTTGCAGACCAACTTGATTTTGGCCCAAAGTTTTATTTGATGGGCATTTCTATTAGGAGATTCTCAATGCGGGGATGCCTAAAATATATACATAACATGTTTTTATTTATTTTCCATGGATATTATTTATGATTGTAATGTATTTGAATGATAAGGTTGATCCAAACCCTTATGGGACTCGTGACTATGATTGATGTTAAAAATTTTTATTTTTGCGGTGAGTTTTAGTTTTTTTAATATTGACACATGAATTACAATATTACATATTAGCAGGTGTAACACTCCTAGCACCTTTTATAATTTATCGGTGTTCTATATTCCCTGCTAATTTATCAAATCACTATGATAGTTAGTATTCCCAATAAGACCAATGGGAACTTCATATTACATAGTTTTATCCTTCGTTAACTTATTAGTGGATGACACAATTGTGATTTTCTACTTCAAGTGTTATATTTGGTAATTAGAAGCTTCTGAATTGATTTGATGCTTATATGTAGAAAATGTTTTTGACTAGTGGAAGATGAGCTGAAGTATTTTTCCCCTCTTCCTTACCAATATAATAGTTATTAGTTTATTTTGAGACGTAATTTTACAATTAGTTTTCAATTGATATTTATTCTATGTGGCTTACAATTCACACTATATTTCTTCTTAGAAGAAGCGATTCAAATCTTCAATTAGAAATGATGGAAACATTGGGTTCATAAGAAAATTGTAATCATGTAGAAATTAGGAAAATAAAAGAGCGAAAAAAAAAAACAAAATAAAGAATATTGCAAATAAACAAAGTATTCCAAACTCAAATCAGCGAGTTTTTGGCATATATATATTCTTCCTGTAATCAATCACGGACCCATATAGGTATTAAATACTTTTCTGAACTTACCCCATTAAAATAAACTTAAAACAATGCAATAATTCAAGTACATTACACACAAGGTTGATAACGAGTTTGGAAAAATTCCTACGTTTCCGGGTTCCTTAATAAAACCAATATATTATAGACTTCAAATGACTGTATTAAATAATACAAATTGAGCATGATAATACTAACTACATAAGAAGAAGAATATTTATACCAAGTAGCGACCCTGACTGATAGATTCAATCCAATATTATCCTTCAGGTATGATGTCCTTTGGTTTGTTGATTTGTCTTCCGTATGGCTCACTAGTTGATTCTCCAGGATCTGCTTTCGAAGTGTGGCTCAAATGTGGCCTATTGGGTAGTTTTGTAATAAATCCCAATTATAATTTTTCCTATTAAAATAGGTCTTATTTTCTCTCCATATTTCCTATATTAAAATAGGTTGTACATCTCCATAATGTCACCATGATCTCCATCGAACTTCACAGTTGTCCTTCTCGACTCGGCTCGAGTATGTCTTCTCAGAGGGAATTCAGAGCTACAAAATAATATTTCACCTATTAAAAATAATAGGACTTAAAAATAATAATAATTCCTATAATGATAGGGCTTACATATTTACATGCCTATAATAATAGGCCTTAGCTCCAAATGTGCCTATAATAATATAGGACTTATTTTCTCACAAATGTGGGCCTTCACATTTTATTATGGCCACACATTATAACACCACCATATTTTCCTATTAAAATAATAATAATAGGACTTATAAATATTTCTCCAAAATATTCTCCCCCTCCTTTGAGCTCCAAGAAAATAGCTTAGAGTTGTGTGTGTTTACAATGTACTTGGGTCCCCTATTTATATTGATTAGGAGCCTAGAATATAAGGATATTTGATAATATCCATGGCTTATTTTTTAAAATATCCCGTAATAATCCTCAATGGATTAGGCTTAGCCAAATTCTCCATGGCATAAGAATAATTTAGCCACCAAATATTTAATCCACTTCAAATAATAGCCTTAATAGGCTTTGAGTGGGTTATAAGGGATTAATTCTTTTTAAGCTTTTAAATAAGCTTAAGCCATTTTTTTAAAAAATCAACCCCATAATAATATCCACTCTTCATGTGGATGGAATAGTTTATGTGGGGAAAAATCCCACATTATATGCAAGCCTTTTTAATAGGCTTTATCCACCAAAATTTATTCTCACATGGACTTTTCTCTCTCTTTTTTTATAAAAGATTATAAAACCTTTTATGTGGGTAAAAACCATAAACCCACCTTTAATGCCACATGTATAAATAATAAATCCACATGGTCACATGCATATTTTTCATGTGTCAAATGTAGCTGTGCAGCTATGCCACATGTCACCATGTCATTTGTCCATTTGGTGTATCCTTGATTGTTGACTACCAATTAACCGAACTTTGACCGATCATAACTTTCACATACGAACTCAGATTTGGTCCATTCAAAATGCATTGGAAAGGTCTTGGTGAGATCTATGAAATGGTGCTAACATTAGATGATTTCAAAATCATCCATTTTTTTCATTGACCAATGTTGACAGTTGTTGACCAAACTTTGACCAGCCACTAGATGTGCATATGGACTCTGTTTTTGATGTTCAAATAGTCGATGAAAGCTCTCGAGTCATATTCTATATTGTAGTGATCCTAGGAGATTCAAGGAACTTATATCCTCCATAATTTCCTCGGATCACACCTCCCCAATGGGAAAGGATTTTTGTCCCAAAAATCTTGTGAACTCCAAATCACCTTTTGAGAAGAGATCATCACAAAGTATTCTGCCAACTCCACATTCAACAATGATGGCTCAAACTCTAGGACCTGTGGCACTTGGGATCACTGCCTCTTGCTTCACCACTTTGATATCTGAAGAATACCTCCACGCCTTCGTTGTATGGTGCTAAGTTTCCCAATGAAACCTCAACGCTCCCATTGTGCAGTGTTAAGCTTCCAGATATCTGACAACAAGGATCTTCTTTGACTCTATAACATAGTTCCCGGCTCCTAGTTGATTCTATAGAATCCAAATTGGTTTGAAGGAACTCCATGTTACTTAGAGCTATGATTGATCCGATGTTGGTGATGGACAATGACTTGTCAGGTACCATCCTGCTATAGGGTCATAAGAGACTCTACACAGAATGAAGTTGCGACCTGATGTCACGTCCTTTCAAGACTTCAATTCCTCTAATGCATGATGCTAAGTCTCTTTTAAGACCTCAATTCTTCCAATGCATGATGCTAATTGTGATGATCAGCTACCATTCAAATGTGTGGTCGTAATGCCTTGAAACCAAATGATGTTCCAAGCTAATATTTTGAGAGCTCCTTTTGTTGAAAAATAATATCAGGTGCCATTTCTAGCTAGATTCCCATGATGGACTCTTCATAGAATGAAGTTTCGACTTGATTCAATTCAAACGGTGATTCAAATACCATTTTATTACATGGTCACAATTCCTCTACACAAAATGAAGTTCTGACATGACATTTGCAAGCTCCATTGTCTCCAAAATGGTAAAAATATCCAAACTCAGATATGAGTATCCAATTGTAATGGTCACTCAAAAATTTGATTAGGAGATATGTGCCCCTAATAGGGTCTTTATACAACTTTCAAATACAAGTGTAAGGGAAAACATTTCCTAATACATCATGCAAAACTAGTTGTAAAAATGCTCCATTTTTGGAGTCTTGTACAATAAGCTTAAATACCAATTTTATAGGAAATAACTTCACATGATAAACCTATCATGAAAATTTCTCCTACTCGGTGGCTTATGTACTTGGTCTTCTCCACTGCATCACAATCATGGATTGACCTAGTTTGTCTCTTCCCTATTGGACAAATAACTCAACAAGGACCAAATATACTGCATCTCCTGGTATTAGCAATTTACCAAAATAATTTCCCTCTAAGGGGTCTTACTAATGCAAGTATAAAAGAGTACAAACATTTCCAAAAATTGGGTCTTTGACTAATCTCAATAAATGCCCTACAGATCGTCAAATGATCTCTCATTTACATATGAGATATAGTGGAATAATCCAAATATAAATGCGAGAAAATTACTAAGGATGTTAAACTTGTCCCTCAGCCTATCCCACCAATCTAGACTCCACAAGTACAAGTTGATGTCATCACTTGTCCACTCACCGCACTGATCAACTTGCTTGGAGAATAAAATTTTGCAAGTGTGATCACCTACTCTGATACCAACTTGATCCAAAATTGATCGAAAATTTTCCTCGATCACATAACCCTATAGGCATTAAATTATTTTATGAACTTACCCCATTAAAATCAACTTAAAACAATGCAATAATTCAAGTACACTACACACAGGTTGATAACGAAAGTTTGGCAAAATGCCTACATCTCTTCGGGTTCCTTAATAGAACCGATATATTATCAACTTCAAATGACTGTAATAAATAATACAATCTAAGCATGATAATATTGAATACATAAGAACAAGAATCTTTATACCAAGTAGTGACCTGGTGATAGATTCGATCCAATATTCTCCTTCAGGCACGATGTCCTTTGGTTTGTCGATTGGTCTTTTGGATGGCTCCCCAATCGATTCTCCAAGGATCTACATTCTGAAGTGTGGCTCAAATGTGGCCTATTGGGTAGTTTTGTAATAACTCCCAATTAAAATTTTTCCTATTAAAATAGGTCTTATTTTCTCTCCATATTTCCTATATTAAAATAGGTTGTACATCTCCATAATGTCACCATGATCGCCATCGAACTTCACCAGTCATCCTTCTCGGCTCGGGCTCAGAGTATGTCTTCTCGGAGGGAATTCAGAGCTACAAAATAATATTTCACCTATTAAAAATAATAGGACTTAAAAATAATAATAATGCCTATAATGATAGGGCTTACATATTTACATGCCTATAATAATAGGCCTTAGCTCCAAATGTGCCTATAATAATATAGGACTTATTTTCTCACAAATGTGGGCCTTCACATTTTATTATGGCCACACATTATAACACCACCATATTTTCCTATTAAAATAATAATAATAGGACTTATAAATATTTCTCCAAAATATTCTCCCCCTCCTTTGAGCTCCAAGAAAATAGCTTAGAGTTGTGTGTGTTTACAATGTACCCGGGTCCCCTATTTATATTGATTAGGAGCCTGGAATATAAGGATATTTGATAATATCCATGGCTTATTTTTAAAAGATCCCGTAATAATCCTCAATGGATTAGGCTTAGCCAAATTATCCATGGCATAAGAATAATTTAGCCACCAAATATTTAATCCACTTCAAATAATAGCCTTAATAGGCTTTGAGCGGGTTATAAGGGATTAATTCTTTTTAAGCTTTTAAATAAGCTTAAGCCATATTTTTTTTAAAACTCAACCCCATAATAATATCCACTCTTCACATGGATGGAGCAGATTTATGTGGGAAAAATACCACATTATATGCAAGCCTTTTTAATAGGCTTTATCCACCAAAATTTATTCTCACGTGGACTTTTCCTCTCTTTTTTATAAAGATTATAAAACCTTTTATGTGGGTAAAAACCATAAACCCACCTTTAATGCCACATGTATAAATAATAAATCCACATGGTCACATGCAGATTTTCCATGTGTCAAATGCAGTTGTGCAGCTATGCCACATGTCACCATGTCATTTTTCCATTTGGTGTATCCTTCGGTTGTTGACTACTAATTAACCGAACTTTAACCAATCATAAATTTTACAGTGAGATATACACAATGGTGCTAACATTAGATGATTTAAAAATCATCCATTTTTCTATTGACCAATGTTGACAAAACTTTGAACATTCACCGGATGTGCATAAGGACTCTGGTTTCGACGTTGAAATAGTCGATGAGAAAGCTCTTTGAGTCATCTTGTACAATGTAGAGATCTTGGGAGATTCGGGGAACTTATGTCATTTTTAATTTCCTATGGATCCCCATTTATTGACATATATATCTTCTTCCCTGTCATATCTTTAGCTCAATACAATCTATGCATAAAAAACTCACAATTACCTTCAATATTTAGAGGTCTTTCATCTAACAATAGAACACACAACTCCAAAAAATAGCAATCTAAATAATAAACTTATCAACTAAAAATAGCACATTCTTTTGTGCATGAAAATAAATAAATATTTTTATTTAAGATTTTATCCTAAAAATACAAACATCTAATTAAAACTTAACTATGAATCAAAAAGCATGTTGCTTTTTACTTTTATTAATAATAGAAATATTTTGTGGGGATAAATTATCTATTTCTAACACTCCCCCTTAATTTTAACCTTCAAAATTTTATTATTTTGGAGCTGAGTTTACATTTCATAAATTGACATATTCCTAATCAAAAAATCCCAAACAACTTCTCCTATACTCAAAAACATACTTTCCCAAATATTTCATAGAAATATCATCAAAATCATTTTCAAATTTGTAAAATTTAGGACAATTTAATTTTTTTTAACCAAATCCTTGATGAAGTGATACCTTGTGTCTATATGCATTCTCCTCTTTTGAAAAAATCATTTTTGGATAATGCAATTGCTGGTTTTTGACACAATTTTATTTTTAGCATCCTCTTCATTCTTCCTCAAATATTTCAACACTCTTCTCATCCAAACAACCTAACATGTTGCTCCTATTGCTGCTACATACTCTTCTTCTACTGAAGATAGTATGAATATGGGTTACTTATTTTATTCCCATGAAACTACTCTTCTTCCCAAGCGAAAATCTTAGACATATGTTGTTTTTCTATCATCTATACTTTTAGAAATTTCACTGTCTATATAACCTATGAGTTTGAACTCATCTGACGTTAAATACAAAATTCTATGATTCATAGTTCTACATACATACCTCAAAATCTTTTTTCCAGCTTACTAATGTGAATCTTTTGAAGATTCCATGAACCTTGAGATGAGGCTCACACCATACATAATATCATGCCTTGTGGCCATCAAATACATGAGACTTCCAACTAACCTTTTGAAGAATGTTGCATACACAAATGATCTGATGTCATCATTTCTTAACTTTAAACCTACTAATACTAGTGTTGGCACTATCTTACAATTAATTTTTTTAAATCTCTTCAAAAAATCATTAACATACTTCTATTATAAAATTAAAACTCCATATTCGATTGTTGAATGTCAATGCCCAAAAAAAGTGCAGGAGACCTATTTGTCATCTCAATTTTTTTCTTCATAGTTTATTTGAATGAATCTGTAGATAGATTTCTAGTAATGATCAAATCATGTACATATAAACAAACAATCAGAATCTTACCTTACTCATTTATCTTGATGTATAAGGTAGGCTCGCTATTGCATATCTTGAAAGCATTCTAAATCAAATAAGAATCAATTTTTTTCTACCATTCTCTAGGTGCTTACTTGAGACAATAGATCACTTTTCTCAACTTTCATACCTTTCCTTCATAACCTTAAATCTCATAACATTATGGATAATTCAAATAATTTTATTTTTGAGTAAAAAACTTTCAAGAATTCTGATTTTACATCCATCTACTAAATAGGCCAATTGTTTTGAGCTACAATAGGTATAGCCATTATTACCACTGTCCCAAACATACAACTACACAGCACAAACAATTTTTGTAATCAAATCCATATTGCTATGAAAAAATATAGTAACCATCATTGCTTTGTGTTTGTTTACTTTACCATCAACATTGTACTTGGTCTTATAGAACCACTTCACTCCTGTCATGTCTTTTCCTTCTAGAATATCTACCAATTCCCATGTTTGATTCTTCTCTATGACATCTATCTCATCATCCATGGCTTGAGCCCAAACTTCATTATTTATAGCCTCTTCAAAATATACTAGATCTATAGCTTGAGAAAATAATGTAAAAATTTAAAAAGAGTTAGTTGTATCAACATCATAAATCTCACTAAGAGTCCTTGTTTTCCATTGCAAAGGGCTATCTGATGATGGAATTTTTTTATTAAAGGATTTTATTCTCTGTGTTATTTGTGGTGTCTCTTTCATGGATGAAGATGATTGAAATTTTGGAGACATCTTATTTGTAGATAGAGGTGTACCTTCTACTACAACTTGTGGTGCATGTCCAAAATTTGAATAATATATAATACCTTTCTTGTCTATAGTTTCTTATTCTATATCATCATGAGGAATAGCTAATTCTACACCGATGTTTCTCTCTATCCTTCCACCCCATGCCTCATTTTAATAAAATTGGATATATCTTTTGATTACAAATTTCTAGTGGTTGGATTAAACAACTTGTAAGCTTTTGTACTCTCTAAATATCCAAAAAATGCATTTTTCTCTTTCATTACATATAACTTATTCATTAGTTCATCATGAACATGTACATATCCCACACAATTAAATATTATAAAATGAGAAACATTTGGTTTCATGTTAGTCGAAGCTTGTTGAGGAATCATATTTTGAATCATTTTTGTTAGACACTTGTTTAAAATGTAAACAATAGTTTTTACTTGATTCCACCCAATATTAATTTTAAATAAGTTTTTCTTCCTCATACTTCTTATCATTTCAATAATTTTTGATTCTTCCTCTCTTCCACACGATTTAGTTTTAGTGAATACTTGGCAGTAAAAGTTTTGGATTCCACTATATTCGATAAAATTCATAAATGCATTGGAAACATACTCACCTCATATGTCTTTCCTCATAAATTTGATGTAGTATCAACTTTCCTTCTCCACCAAAGCCTTGAAATACTAAAATATATCACGGGAATCTAATTTGTGTCTCAAAAAAAAAAACTCATGTCTTCCTTGTATAGTCATAAATGAATGCCATAAATATGAGAAACCTCTAATAGATTTTTTTGCATAGGTCCACGTAAATATGAGTGAATAATTTCAAGTGGTGAAATTGCTCTTGCTATTTTTCTAACTAGGAAGGATTCTCTGCATTACTTTCCAAAAATACAACCTTAAAAAATTATCTCTACGGTTTCTTAATCAAAGGAAAATATTTTCCCATATTTTTCCTATGTAATAAATTCAAACCACCAATATTTGAATGAACAAACATGAGATACCATTGCCACAATTAGTCTTTCTCAACTAACTAAAAATATTATTAAATTTTTTGTATTTGCACAATAATTTTTATTATGAGCTACAAATGTTTTTGGTCTAATATTCAAAGGAAACATTCTATTGATTTTCATATACACTTTACAAATCAATGAAGTACTTCAAGATTTATCTATGATGAAACACTTGTTGTCTTTAATATAAACTCTATATTCATTTTGTAGCATTAACCAATGCTCATGAGATTGTGCTTCAAACACCCAACATAATAAACATCATGCATAATCCTTTTATCATGCATTTTTAGTTAAAATGTTGATTGTTCTTTTACCTTTTATAGAAACTAGTTTATTATTCCCAAGGGTAACATATATATTTATTGACTTATCAAAATCAGAAAATAAATCTAAGCTATCGACATGTAATTACTATAACTAGAATCCAAATACCATACATTTCGCAACGAATTTCTTATGATATATTACATTTAATAGGTGATAAAGAAGGTTTTCCTTCGACAATATTTTTGCATGGAATAAACATGTAGATTGGAATAGAGCTACCAATGTGATTTTGATAATGTATGTTCGATCACACTACTTTTTCCCTGCAATCATATGCATAGTACCCATATCTCTTAAAATAGTGACACTTGCACATGTGACTTATCCTATCACGACAATAAAAATGATTATGATTTTTCTCTTGACTATGTTCTCTTCCACTTGAGTTTTATGGATTGTTGTTGCGTCCTCTAGATGAAATTATTCCTCTACCTCTAGGGTTGAAGCTTCATCTTCCTCTTCAGCGAATTCCTAATACCTATGATGAAAAATATTAATCTACAATTGCATGTGATCTATTCAACCTATGTTCATGATTTATTAGTGATGTGTGTAACTTATCAATTGAAAATTGACTTAGATCTTTAGTTTCTTCAATAGCAACTACCAAAGGATCAAATTTTGTAGGAAAATATCTAAGCAAATTTTAAATAAATTTTTTGTCTTCAATAGTTTCACCATGGGATTTAATTTGACTAACTACACCAACTACAAAAGTTAATAATAATTCTTTGCAATTAGAATATTTTATTGACATATTTTCAAAATCCCTTCAAAGTAATAGTTGTTTTCTTATTTTTCTTTATCTTTACCTTGATATGCACCTTGGAGACCATCAAATGCTATTTGTGCTATACAAGCTACGCCACTCTATGTAGGATGCTTTCATGCATGGCTTGATGAATATAGAAAATATATTTTACACCTTTCTTTCTTAATTCCTTCAAATTATCTTTCTCTATCTTTGAGAGAAAATTATACGATCTTTGCATCTGTGGGATTTTTGTACACAATCTCTATAATTTCACACACATCCTAGGATCTATAAACTTCCTTCATGGTTAATGACCAATACTCGTAATTATTTCATGTAAATTGTGGTTCTCGCAGAGCAGTATACGAGAAACCATAGCTTGGTGTCAATTACAAAACTGCTGAAAAATAATGCTCTAATACCAATTTGTAGAAATTAGGCAAATAAAATAGTGAACAACAGAAATAAAATAAATAATATTATAAATAAACAAAGTATTCCAAACTCAAATCAACACTTCTGTGCATATATATATATATATATATATATATATATATATATATATATATATATATATATATATAAAGAATATATATGTCTGTCGAAGACTTCTAAAAAGACTTCCAACTTCCTCTAATATATAGAGGTATTTCATCTAACAATAGAACACACAACTCTAAAAATAGAGAAATATTAATAATAGAACTATCAGCTAAAAATAGCGCATGATTTTGTGCATGCAAACAAAACTATTTTATTTTCTTTTATCCTAAAAATAGGGACATCTAATTAAAACTAAACTATGCATGGAAAAGAAAATTTCTTTTTTATTTTCTTAATAATATCAAAAACATGTGGGGAGAAATTATCTATTTTCAACAAATCATAAATGAAATCGAAAATGAAAATAAGCACAAACATTAGACTCACAGAAACTATCATACTTGAAGATAATACTTTAAAAACATTGATAAATACAAGAGACTCTAACTGTGATAATCCAAGCTAATCAACAATTATGTAGACAACTGTTCATCAGATAAAATGTACAAGTCGTAAGTCACAAGATGTAGATTCCCAGCACTATATCAGATTGTATATTGTCATGTATCAGTACAAAGATTTATTAATTTTTTTCCTCCGGTTTCCTCGATTAAATAATTGAAATAGCCACATAATATATATTTTTAACAACTTTCCTTAATTTCTTTCCCTATTCCTTTCCCTGTACCACCATTTTTTAGAAAAAATCTTCATCAATGAATAATCCTTTTGGAAAGGCATAAAATTTGTATTTTTCCTCACTTTTCATAGTGTTTGTTTTACAAGGAATAATTTTTCCCCCATCCCCAAACCCCAAGACAAAGCTGGTCGCAGGATTTTAACCTCTTACTACCATTTTTTTCCAACATGCTCTATATGGTAAAGGTTCATGGGATAGGTGTTAGGCTCACATTCACAATATTAAAACAAAAACCTTCCTCGAAGTAAAAAATTCTGGCCATTCAATAGAAGTAGTAAAAAAGGAGACATTTTTGCTTCTCATAGAGGAGAAAATTTTGGTTAAGTGACACATTCGGCACTCATTAATTAATAATTCAATGTCATCTTCTTAGTCATCAGGAATTATGACAAAAATATACAAATAAGAATCAAGTAAAAACATATTTAATTTTTCATTTATTAAACCTAAATGAGAAAATAGTATGAGGGTACAAGGACTTAACAAGTTACGGTCAAATATTGGAAAGTTTGAACTTGAAATCACACATAGAACATGTCTCCTAAGGTAGACTTATCCTTTTAGGGATAACATAGGAACATATAATAGTAAAAGAAAGGTGATTAACGTTATGAATCATAGATGAATTCACTGCTACTTATAAAATGAGATGGCTTTTAACCTTGTTTAGGCTAAATTGGTCCATCGTATAGTACCTAAATGATTTTTATTAAATAATTTGAAAATCATAATTTTTTATTCATATATAACTTTTTGGTGTGTTTACTCCAACTTCTAAAGTTTGAAGTTTGATCTACATTGAACAAAATATATAGTTTTAAATAAGCATTTCGACATGAGTTTTGCATTTTGTAGTTATGATATTAGTTGTATCCTATTGGATATGTAAAACATTTTCTACATCTATAAATATTATGAGCTAACTAGGTCTATCTAATCCTCTAACATATGTACATTTTTCATAACTCCCAATCTATTTCAATTATGTGATTATGTTCAAGTAATATTTTCATAGTTAATTAGAATTTCATGGTAATAATAATAAAATTATTTTGATTAAAAGTCTTTATACAAAATCTAAACATAAATATAATTATAATTTAGATGTACATATCTATATGGTAGTGATAATCACCTTGGATATAGGAAAACACTCGATATTTATGCCTATAGTAAATATCATGATATCGATTTATGTATATATATTTATGTATAATTATAAATATATTAACTAATTTAAATATTATTCTACTAATTTAATATGTGTATCTCATATATTATAAATAATATATAATAACAATAATCAACCCACACATTGCTGAAAAATAAATAAATATGTAATAAATGATACATTGTTTGAAAATAAAAATATATGTATGTATATAACACATTAGTTAGAAGAAAAATATTTATCCATTTTTAGATTTGTTAGGTCCCGTAAGTTTTTTTTTCTAAATTGAAATTGCGAAAAATTTTACCACATCAAATAGAAGATTTTCTAATGATATTTGTTTGGCTAAAGATAGGGTATATATTATTCTATAAATACTAATATATAATTAATTGTATGATAATACTTAGTATAGATAATATGCATTTGTAAGTGGATTTTCAATACCGAAACAACCTATATTATTCACCGATTAAACTCATCCCATTCCATGATTCTTTTCACAAACAAGGGAAGTGTGAAAAAACTTTTGAAATTTATTCTAAGCATATTGTTTATTGAATTATCCATGTAACCATATAACCTATCGCAGAAATATTAATAAATTCTATTAAATAAGAATTATTATTATATAATGATACAATGGAAACAATAATTACATTAAAAGAATTCTTGCAATAAAATATTGGTAATAGATGATTGTAATAAGATATTAATTATTATTATATACGATGATAAAACAATAATTAAGTTAAAAGAAATCTTGCAATTAAAAAATTGTAATAGATTATTGTAATAATATTTTATTAATTAATGGTTAATTAATTAACTTTAAAAAAAAATTCATCATTTATAAAAATATTATTTTTATTAAATAAAAGCATTGAATATTTGTATATATTGGCCATATTATAAGCTTGGGAATTTTTATTTGTTATTTATTTATGTTTCTTCAAAAAGATTTTTTAGCTTATTTGAAGCTAATATTTATAGATATTTATGTATAAATAAAAATATTTAATATGGTTTTCAAAACTACACACATGAAAAAGAGGTTTGAGATGTTAGAATTTAAGGATTCTAATAAATACTGATTTAATCAACTTACATATTATATAATGTTATAATAAATATTTAAATAAACATTACACCATAACATAAATAAATACGAAATACTTGTAAGAAATAAATAACACAAGTGACACGGTATTTATAGTGGAAAACCCAAAAGGGTAAAAACCACTTTGAAAATAACCTTTTACTTCATTAAAACCCTATTTACCAAGGGTAAAACTAAATCATTTGATTTGCACACCTTTGATATATTTCTGAATATATCAAATGAGGACCTAAAGTTCTTTTTATATAAGGTGATCGGTATATCTCGACCCACCTTTTCAACCTAAATGGTTGACACATATACTTAGGTGAGTGTATTTAATAAATATAAACATAAATGATAAACATTATTAAATATTTACCTAATGTATATTACCTAGGTATGAATATTTAATAATAGAAAAATATTTCATATTATTAAATATTTAACCTCTATAATAGTGATGGACCCATATTATTTAAGGGTTGTCAGGACCACTTAATCATTATGTTCCAAAACTTCCCTTTAATGTTAAGTGGGATAACATATCCCAATAGATTACCCGCCAGTGGTACACTACAAGATTTAAAATCCTTAAAACATAAAGGTTTTAGGCTAGAAGATTGGGTGACAGAATTATAACACCTTCATCATACTAAAGTTACCTTTTGGTACAAAAGGATTTGGAATCCCAAAGATCATCCCATGATTAGTGGCTAAGTATGATTTGTGAGTTTTACATATTCTCACAGGTTGTCATAAAAGGTTATTGAACTCAAGCATATATGAGTCTTTTATAACGAAGGACCTCCTTAATAATATGTTTGTATTGGATGTTTACTAGTAAAATCAATAGCACTAAAGAGTTTACTTAAGACCACCTTTAAGATCATTTTACACTTTTTTATAAAAATGAAACCGAGGATGTATACATTCCTAAAGGTATTTTTACACTTTCTTGAAGTTCTTTTTACAAATGCCTCGAAGGTCTTTTACAAAAACCAAGTTCCATTAGGAGGTGACATTGTCATTCACGCTCCCGCTCAATGGAAACTCCAACAATCCAAGTTTTTCACGAAAGTGAGAAAACTTTACATCACTCAGGGATTTGTGAAGATATCAACAACCTTCTCTTCAGGAAGCATGAACTTGAGATCTATCTCACAACTTAGCACCTTCTCATGGATGAAGTGTATATGTATATCAATTTGCTTCATCCTCGATGTTGCATTGGATTATGTGCATGAGCTATGGTGATTTTTTTGTCACGAGAACAAAGGAACACTACACGGATCCTTCTTATTTATCTCATCGAGGAAACCTATTTAGCCATAGAGCCTCTTTTGTAGCTTCTATTGCACTTTTATACTCAGCTTTTGTTGAAGAGATAGAAATAGTTGGCTGCTTTTTGCTGCAAATAGTAATGGCACCTGCACCAAATTTAAACACATAACTAGAAGTAAATTTTCTATCCAATACATCACCAACATGATCATAATCACAAAATCCATATAAGTTAGCATTTTAATTTTTAGTATAATGCAACCAATAATTGATTGTACCATTAATATATCTAAGAAACCTTTTTGCAAGATTCCAATGATCTCTATAAGGTTCCTGCATAAACCTATAAGCAATTCCTACAACATAGGAAATATCTGGTCTAGTGATAGTGAGATATATCAAACTACCAACTAACTGCCTATATAAAGTAGGATCAAATTTTTCACATGCAGGTTTAGGATCAATTTTAAGTCCAACTTCCATAGGAGAAGAAATTGGTTTACAATTAATCATGTTAAACTTTTTGAGTATATTGGTTGCATATTTTGCTTGAGAAACAACAATAGAATGTTTATCTTGAAATACAACCATGCCAAGAAAATGATGTAAGGGACTGAATTAGTCATTTCAAAGTATTGTTTCAATTTCTCTTTAATTCTACAAATTAAAGCAGATTATCACCAAATCATAAGCAAATCATCAAGATATATACAAAAAATGATAATATCTGATCTTTCTTGCTTAATGAATAAATCATTGTCGAGAAGAACAATTAGCAAATCCAAACTGTTTAAAGAAAGATTTGATTTTCGCATACCAAGCTCTAGGAGCTTGCATTAAACCATACAAATATTTTTTCAATTTAAAAACATAGTTTTCTTTACTAGTTTCTTCAAATCCTTCAGGTTGAGACATGTAAAGTTATTCTTTTAAATAACCATTCAAAAGGGATTTTTCACATCCATTTGGTGGATTTTCCACCTAAATTGACCGGTAATTGCAAACAAGGTCCTGTTATCCAAAATTTACCCCTCAAGGTAATTTTGATAACATGCATCAAATTATTCATTCCCAAGAAAATAGATTGATTCAAGGCCCAAAATCATGTTTTGGGGACCCCTCAGCTTCTCTCTAACTCTCCCATCCAAGAAGAAATCCCAATGAGTTGGAATTGTGGAAAAAATTCAAAAATAAGGTTGCAGGATTGTTTTGAAGCATTTCAGGTCTAAAGGGCATGGGTCGTACCAGTCTGCAGTCATCATAGTGAGGTTCGTCGTACCAAGTTTGGGGCTGAAATATAAAGAAAATTGGCTAAGTCAGACATTTTTGTCCCAGGCAGTCTGCGGGACAGTTGGGATGCCGGGACGCGAAGTATGCGAAAAGATGAAACAGCCAAAGGCAGTAAAAATCATCAAGTCTTTTGTTTTGCGTGGTTTGGGATAGTCGAAACAAAAGTATACGTGGGACGCGAATCGCCAATTTGCTGCAAGATGGTCTATCACGGGTAGTTCGGAGATTTTCCTCTAGGATAGCTGGGACAAAAGTACATGCGGGATGCAAAAAGGTGAAAAAGCCGCAAAAAGAGAAGGTAGCCCGAATCGGCCGATGTGGGAGAATGTGTCCGGGACATCCAGGACAAAAGTACGCGTGGGACTTGAAAAGGCAAAACGCGACCGAAGGCAAAGAAGAAAAGTAAACGTTTGACCCGTGAACTTCAAACGGCCATAACTTTTGACTCGAGCCACAAAACCGGATTTCTTATTTTTAATGAGGGTAGATATATTTAAATAAAATAAACATATTCGGCCAGTTAGTTAATGCTCATTCTTGTCAAATGACAGAAAACACCTGCTAGACCCAAAATAGTTGCCCGCATTCAGAAGGCCATAAATTTTGCATTTCTCAATGAAATCGCACAAAATTGGTACCGTTGGAATCGTGGCTCAGAGACCGACGCATAGAAATCAAGAAATTGTTGATTTGATAAGAAATTTGTGGGGATTATTTATAAAATGTGGCCGGGTTCATAACAGTGTTTTATTTGGTAGTTGGGAGTGCAATTAAGAGCCATGGTCACCATTATTTCTCTTCTACATCACTTGGGACAATATGAGGAGCCTTTTGTAAGTAATATATAATCATTTTAATCCATTTAATACCTCTTAAAAGTGGTTGAAGGACATATTCCGAGATTTCCTTTTTTCCTTTTCTCTCTCTTCTCATTTTTTCTATAAATTGGAGTGTTGGGCTCATTGTAAAAGGGGGGGTAGTTTTGTAGCAAAGCTCGCCAAAATTTCTTTGTGAAGCTGATGTGTTGCGAGGCCCTTGTTGTGGACTCGTTGCATGGTGATCATTGCCCTTTTCTAAGTAACCGATTGAATCATGCATATCGGGAAATAATAAAATATAAGTTTGTGGATGCATCATTCCTTGCTGTGTTTTCTTGCATTCTTCTTGCCCCTTTCAACCTTGATTACAAGAATATTGTTTCTATTATTATTTTCTTGCAGGATCCATTATCATTGTGTATGTTTGAGATATTGTTGTGAACGCATTTTGGTATATTATGGAGAATCTGTCATCACCCTTCTAGCGTTCGCTTTGCTTTTGTATCTCACGCATTTGAAGACTACTCTCACACCCTCCTTTTCTGGTGTATCACTGCTTTAGTGTAGGATTTCATTTTATGCATTCTCTCTCCCTAGTCTCTTGGAAATTTAAATTAGAATAGTTATTTTCCCTTGCATTAGAGTAGAATGTGGTAGGTAGTTTAGGAACAAGAACCAGCTTTCTCTGGAGGTTTATCTCAAGTAGCAAGTCCCACAACTTGGAGATAGTACCCATGTTATCCAATCACACCGTGAGTTCAAGTATATGCACTTCTATAAATATAGGGGGTGCTATGATTTGGTGATAACAGGTCCTAAAGTTACTCATTTTAGCTACAAGGGCAAATGGGCACAACATAATCAATACCTGATTTCTAAGTGAAACCTCTAGCAAAAATTCTAGCTTTATGTTTTTCAATACTACCATCTATATTATATTTTACTTTTTATAACCACCTAGACCCTATAATACTTCTTTTCTCTAGAGGTGGAACAAACTCCCGAGTTTGATTTTGAATTAGGGCATTATATTCAACTTGCATTGCATTGATCCACTTCTCATCTTGAGAATATTATTTAAAATGTTGTGGCTCAGGTTCATACAAGGTCATTAATGCATGGTACATTGTATGGCTTCTGGTCATTTTCCTAAGATCAATAGGATTAGAACTCTCTAACACTGATTGATCCCATTTTGGTTTCTTAACTAGGAGTTAGGAGATTGAAAAGTATATCTAGTATCAACACAAGAAACATCATCATGACCATTTACTCTATTCTAAATATCAGAATCATAACCATTATTATAAATATTGGAAGATTTAGTAACATATTTATGAATATCGGATGAACAAAAGTATTTTTCCAAAACCACCACATTGGGGTTTTAAGTTACTTCCCTTTTTAGAGGGTAATAAAGCCTTAGACCTGTAGTGTTAATACCATATCCAATGAAAACAAAAGAGAAAGAAGTCATATTAAGTTTCTTTATTTTATTTTTACGAATGTATAAAGAAGTAGGACTACCAAAAACTTTTATATGAGAAATATCAGGTTTTGATTTGACCATTTTTCTAAAGGAGTTGAAAGATGAATAGCTTTGGTGGGAACCGTATTTAGAATGTACACTATTGTGTTTATTCCTTTCTTCGCCCACAAAAATTTGGGAGACTAGCGAGAATGAAGCATAGTGCGATCCATATCTAAAATAGTCATATTCTTACATTTTGCAACACCATTAGACTGGGGAGAATGAGTAGAAATCAATTCCCTTTTAATACCATAATCAATAAAAAAATTCAAATGCATTTCTAACATATTCACCCCCATTATCATTCTAAGTCTATTAATTTTATAATTTGAAGAGTTTTCACTAGATGCTTTAAATTCCTTAAATTTCCCTAGTACACCGATTTATTTTTAAGAAAATATGACCAAATCATCCTAGTGAATTCATCAATAAAATTCACATCATATAAACAACCATTTAAACAAGCTACTTCAAGAGGTCCTCTAACATTACTATGAATACGTTCTAGTGGGGAAGATGAACTCTCTTCAACATGTGAGTGAAAGGGTTTAGCGCTTCGTTTTGAACGTAAACACCCTTCACACGCATCATGAGAAGAAAACAATATAGGAAAACCTTTCACAAGATTATATCTAACCCTTTCATATAAACTTCTATAATTAACATCTCATAATATTTCATGCCATAGTTTTGAATTATTCAAAATTTAAGAAAAAAAATGGGATGCAGAATGGAAATCATCAAAAATATAGAGACCATTTCTTTGAATTCCTTCAGCTATTATATTATCATTTCTATCCTTCATATACCAAGTATATTTCAAAATTTGAATATCCAAACCATCATGAGTTAATTAAGAACATGATTAAAGGTTATTTTTTAGCTTAGGAACAAATAAAACATTTTTCAACACACCATTAGCAAATTTTAGTTTATGTTTCTCTATTGCTTCTAAAGATGAGTTATCACCAAGATACACACGTTCATTGATTTTCACAACATCAAATAAAGAATTTGAAACACCAGTCATATGATTTGATGCACATGAATCTAGAATCTATTCATAATTAGAGGAAGAATACAACACATCATATAATGCAATCATTTTAGGAATACCATTAGAGCTATCTTTTTCCTGAAATTATATTTTGAAGAAACAATTTATTTTTATTTTTATGGATAGGTTTCTTAGTTTTGCAATCTTCCTTTTTATGTCTAAATTTACCACATTTGTGACATTTATCACTAAAGATAACACGTAATTAATCAGAAGCAAAACTTTTCTTATTAACAAAAGAAGATTTAGATCTAAATTTTTGATCTAAGAAGGGCTTACGAGGTTTGAACTTTGAATTCGAGCAAGAAGTCCCCGAGAGGCATTCTCCTTAGAGTCAAAGTTCATCGTTACTTTCTATTCATGTATCAAAAGTGAACTCAAGGTATTTAAATCAGGTAGATCATTTTCGTTTTGATATTAAGGGTTAAAGATAGAAAAAAATCTTAAATCTTTCATGTATATTTAACTAAAAATAAAGTAGATTAATTTTTCACCAATTAAATCACAATTGCATCCATCTAATTGTGCTTTAATATGTTTTATTTTGGCTAAAAATTTAAATAATTTTTTATCTCCTTTCATAGCGAGTTGTAAGGAATTCTAAAACTAATTTAATAATTTTAGATAAACGTGTACCTTCATGCATGGATTCTAGTTGTGTCCATACCTCTTTTGGATGTTCAATATTACTAATGTGTAGAAGGTAATCACATTGACATTGCGCAAAATCATGGAAAGAGCCTCATACATTCGTTGCGAGAATGCATTCATGTTATCTATAGTTGCTTGATGACCGATGGGAGCAACCTCAGATCCAGAAACAATTGTCTAGAGTTTCCTTGCCATAAGTTCTGATTTGACCCTGATCTTCCAAATGTTGTAGTTGGTCCCATTCAGGATCTAGGTTTTGTCAAGACAGAAATAGCTAGACGTCATTATTTTCCTGAACCTATAAAACACACCCCATTATAATATACAATGTACCACAGAGTTAGATACATTTTTATCAAAAAAAGTAACACTTTTAATAGAAACAGATCTAAATTTTATAGATCTACATAAAATATTTAATCATAACTAATTTTTCATTACAATCCACATTAATTAACCTCCCATGATCAAAATAATAACCCACAATATAAAGGGCTTTGCATTATACCCCAAACTTATATATAAAAAAATTCTAACCATATATAAGTGAAGAAGAAACCCTTAAGAATGCAAAACAACTTCAAATTTCTAGAAAAAAATAATGTAGACAAAGATCCGAATAGCTTAAATTTGACATCTAAATGACCGTCATACTACTTTTGCCTTATGTTTGGTTTTCGTGACAGTCATTTGACCATCAAATTTAATGGAGTCAAAACTTACTATGTATTTCCAGAATTTCTTCTTCTATATAATATTAAGGAGGTTATATTTTAATACATTATATTAACCTTGTATATTTTAATACATTATATTAACCTATTATAATTTATAATGTAAAAATATATTCACTTTAAAAAAGAGGTATATAGTTTATATAATGTAAATAAAAAACAAAATACAGTCTTTAAAAAATTATAAACTATAGTATATATACTTTTAAAAAAACACATATAATCCTTATTACGGGGCCCCTCATGAAAAAAATATTTAAAACATTTACAAGGCCATGTAATTTTAAATTCTACATAAACCTTAGCATTTACAGAGGAGACAACTTTTTCACACAACCAATGGAAAAAATTAAAATCCTATTTTGATGGAGCTTTGTCTCCTCCTTCATTTACTATTAACAAAATTCAACCCTGCACATATTAAAACTATAGAAAAAAATATTTCAAATATTTTACCCTTACCTTTCCGGGTTGGTTGAAAACACCCATACAAATTAAATAAATAAAATCCAAAACATTTTATTTTTATTTATTTAATTTGCCTTGCTCTATTACCATGTTAAAATTTAAAGATTCTAATAAATACGAGTTAATCAACTTACATATTATATGATGTTACGATAAATATTTAAATAAACAATACACATAACATAAGTAAATAAAGAAATACTTACAAGAAATAACTAACACAGGTGACATAGTATTTATAGTGGAAAACCTCAAAAGGGTAAAAACAACTTTAAAAATAATCTTTTACTTCGAGAAATTATTTTACATCCAATAAGATCACCTCCTCCTTAAAACCCTATTTACCAAGGGTAAAACCAAATCACTTGATTTACACACCTTTGATATATTTCCCGAATATATCAAATGAGAACCTAAAGTCCTTTTTATGTAAGGTGATCAGGTATGTCTCCCACCCACCTTTTCAACCTGGATGGTTGACACACATACCTAAGTGAGTGTATTTAATAAATATAAACATAAATGATTCATAGTATTAAATACTCACCTAATGTATATTTCTAGGTATGAATATTTAATAATAGAAAAATATTTCATATTATTAAATATTTAACCTATTTAATAGTGATGGACCCATATTAATTAAGGGTTGGCTAAACCACTTAATCATTATGTTCAACATGATATTTGTTAGCATTTTCACTTTGAAATTAAGTATTGTAACAAAAAATCTAAATTGAAATTGCACAAGTTTTACCATATGAAATAATAGGTTTACCTTTAATAATTGTTTGGAGGAGGGATCAATGTGGAACAAATTTCAACTTTTGATTTATGAATACTTGTGTTAATACACTAAGTGTCATATTGTAGTGCCCACTTCCTTTGACACTTTTTTATTAATGATTTTGATACTTTCAACTACACTTATGGATATGATTATGGTTTTTTCATTTAGTATGATGTTAGATGTTAGATATCTTTGGACTATTATGATACAATGGAAACAATAATTACATTAAAAGAGTTCTTGCAATTAAATATTGGTAATAGATGATTGTAATAAGATATTAATTATTATTATATATGATGATAAAACAATAATTAAGTTAAAAGAAATCTTTGCAATAAAAAAATTGTAATAGATTATTCTAAAATATTTTATTAATTAATGGTTAATTAATTAACTTTAAAAAATCAAATTCATCATCATTTATAAAAATATTATTTTTATTAAATAAAAGCATTGAATATTTGTATATATTGGCCATATTATAAGCTTGGGAATTTTTATTTGTTATTTATTTATGTTTCTTCAAAAAGAATTTTTTCAAACTTATTTGAAGCTAATATTTATAGATATTTATGTATAAATAAAAATATTTAATATGGTTTTTCAAAACTACACACATGAAAAAGAGGTTTGAGATGTTAGAATTTGACGATTCTAATAAATACGGATTTAATCAACTTACATATTATATAATGTTTTATAAATATTTAAATAAACATTACACCATAACATAAATAAATACGAAATACTTATAAGAAATAAATAACACAAGTGACACGGTATTTATAGTGGAAAACCTAAAAGGGTAAAAACCACTTTGAAAATAACCTTTTACTTCAGAGAACTTATTTTACATTCAAGTAAGATCACCTCCGATTAAAACCCTATTTACCAAGGGTAAAACTAAATCATTTGATTTGCACACCTTTGATATATTTCTGAATATATCAAATGAGGATCTAAAGTTCTTTTTATATAAGGTGATTGGTATATCTCTGACCCACCTTTTCAACCTAAATGGTTGACACATATACTTAGGTGAGTGTATTTAATAAATATAAACATAAATGATTCACATTATTAAATATTTACCTAATGTATATTACCTAGGTATGAATATTTAATAATAGAAAAATATTTCATATTATTAAATATTTAACCTCTATAATAGTGATGGACCCATATTATTTAAGGGTTGTAAGACCACTTAATCATTATGTTCCAAAACTTCCCCTTAATGTTAAGTGGTGTAATACCCACTTCCCTACGACACTTAGTGATTATCATTTTGAGTTATGCAGACTTTAGATATGGACATGGCTTATACTTATGTTGATTAGTATGATGTTTTGTGACTAGATGCATTTGGATTATGGTTGGATTTTGTTTTCAGTATGATCTACACTGACTCATGGATAGACTATTGGATATTGATATTATTTTTTTATATGGATATATTGCATGTGTTCTAACATTGGATTTCTTCGCCATGATGAGTAGAATGTAGTTGTTGAATTTACATTACTGTGATTTTAGATAATGATGCAATGCATAATTAAGTTGTGATTTAGACCTAGGATAATGGATAATTGAATTACGTATAGATGTTAATGAATTTCATGCATATGATTATTTTGGATATTTTGACATGGCCGCAAGGCCGAAGAGGGTATTTTGCATTTTGCAGGAAACATAGCATGATCACAACCATGAGGGGGATTGGGGACCAAACACAACAGGATGTTGGGTGGTTACAACATTGGGCGTCAAGGCAACTAGTAAATTGTATTGTGTTAACTTTGTCCTTTTATGTGTTGAGAAAATTTCCATGAGGGGGAAATTTTCCTATGTGACCAAGGGGGTAAGAATGTTATTACTTGTTTTACTTGATTTAGTAGGTGAATTCTTTTGTGAAGTCCTTTGTTAAATTACTTTTGTTAAGTGTGTTTGGATTAATGTAATATCTTGTTTTAGTTTTAAGCTTTGGGGAAGTCAAGTGGGTGTAATAAATTTGATTGTTGGCTCCTTGAGCCTTGTGTGTCCTCTTGTATTGAATGCTTGGTTTTGAGTGTTGACCACTCCATGCTCTTAGAATCTCGAATTTGAGATTGAGGGCAATTTTAGGGGACTTGTGGGACAAGTTAAACTTGTCCCACACTTCCCAAAACCCCTTACCAACCATATCTATGGGTTGGGAATCCAAAAAGGGGGCTATTTATTGTTTTGGGAAGGGAAATATGACTTTGGAGTGCATTTTCCTCATTTTGCATTTAATTGTGCCTTAAGGCACATGGGAAAGGGTTGAATGTGGAAGAGGGTTGTCATTCAACCCAACCACCCATTTATGGTGTTTTGGGATTTGAGTTGACCTTGGGAGTGATGGACGCACAAGAAGAATGTCAATACATTCGTGAAGGTCTTGAACCACCAAATTCAGCTCGATCTTGCCCTCGATTCTCGGATTTGCAGATATTCTCACCAAGCCTCTCGGCGAGGTGAAGTCGATTTATTTAGGGGGTACATTTGTAAGAGCAATGTATTAAGGGGGAATGTTAGATAACAAATAATAATATGATGTATTAGTTATCTAACATTCCCCCCCTTAATACATTGTTCTTACAAATGTACCCCTAAATAAATCGACTTCACTCTCGAGAGGCTTGGTGAGAATATCTCGCAACTCCGAGAATCGATAGGGCAAGATCGGGAGTTGAATTTGGTGGTTCAAGACTTGTTCACGAATGTAGTGACATTCGACCTCAATATGCTTTGTTCGTTCATGGAAAATAGGATTCTTCACAAGCTTCAACACACCTTGATTGTCGCAGTTGATGAATGATGGGAGGTTTCTCTTCAGAATCCCTATATCCGCAAGAATACGACGTAACCAAATTGCTTCACACACGGCTCCTGTGCGGCGCAGTATTCAGCCTCGGTGGATGAGAGAGAAACAACAGTTTGCTTTTGCTGATCCACGAGATAGGTCCACATCCGAGATGAAAAACATATCCGAAGTGGATTTCTGTCATCAACGGATCCGCATAGTCCGAGTCAGATATCCTGTAAGAAGAAGAACTCGAGTGTTCTTCGATACTACCAGCACCAAAGTCAATCTGTACCTCGGACATATCTCAACACATGCTTTTGCTGCTATCCAATGACATTTCTTCAGCTCCTGCATAAACGGAGAGATAGCTCACCGCAAAGCAAAGATCTGGTCTGGTATAAGTCAAGTAAATGAGACTCCCCACAAGCTGCCTGTAGTGAGTGCCATCTACCTGTGGTGAATCCTGGAATCTAGATAGTTGCAAACCTTTTTCCATAGGTGTGGACATTGGTTTACAATCTGACATCCCATACTTTTCAGGAGTGTCTTGGCATATTTCATCCGGGAGACGAAGATATGATTCTTCTTACGCCATATCTCTAAGCAAAGACAATAGTGAAGTAGCCCCAAATCAGTCATGTCAAAGGATTTCTTCAGATCATTCTTTTCATCATCTACAAGATTGTCAGAACTTCCTGTGATCACAAGATCATCTACGTACAAAACCAAAATGACAATCTTTGTTCCTACCTTCTTGATATACAAATTTGTATCTGAGGGGCTACGAGTGAATCCATGCTGCAATAGGTGATCATCAATTTTTATATACCATGCCCTAGGTGCTTGTTTAAGTCCATAAAGAGACTTTATCGATGACATACCTTGTGTGGTTGATGCTCGTCTACAAACCCTTTGAGTTGGGCCATGTACACTTCTTCTTGCAGATCACCATTTAGAAAAGCACTCTTGACATCCATCTGAAGTTTCCATCCATTTTGTGCTGCCAGTGCACAAACAACTCTGATGGTTTTTATCTTCGCAGTGGGTGCAAAGGTCTCATCATAGTCAATTCCTTCTGCTGAGCATAACCCTTTGCAACAAGTTGTGCTTTGTGTTTGTCGATTGAACCATCTACCTTATATTTTGTTTTGAAAATCCATTTGCAGCCAATGGATTTCTTACCTGGAGGCAGATCAACAAGTTCCCACGTCGATTCTCGAATCGGGAATCATATTCAAGCATCCATAGCTTGTTTCCACTTGTGGTTGGTCTAATGCCTCATGAAATAGTGTCGGTCGGTGCTCTCAACAACTGAACTCATGAGTGCAAAATTTACCTCATGTCTAGCTTGACTTCGTGTTCTAACTCCCGTAGAAGTACCAGGAAGTGAGTTTAGGTGTGCATCCCTGATAGTACTCTGGACCCATTTCGGACGTTGGCGCTGCTGATGTGAAGATGTGTTTTCCAGTGTGCCAAGATCAACGAACAAATCTCCACTCAGCTCTTCTTCTCTCTGAGAAGAATCATCTTGCTCATCATCTGGATGTGTGAGCAATCTATGTGACGAGGTCGGTACTGGATCTCCATTGTGTGGCAAGGAGTCAAAGGACGACTCATCACATACCACATCTCGACTCTCGTAGATCTTCTTCGTCTCAGGATCCATGAGACGATATGCCTTTGAGGTAGTACTATACCCCAAGAAAAGACATGGCAGTGTCTTTGGATCGATCTTCTTCCTTCTTTTATCTGGAACATGCATATATGCAGTACAACCAAAAACTCTTAAATGATGAATAGAAGGTTTACGACCAGTCCATACCTCTTCCGGTGTCTTGTTCTGCAAGATCTTCATGGGTGCCCGGTTGAGTAAATACACTGCTGTCTAGACTGCTTCTGCCCAAAACTGATCCTCCAACTTGGCGGTCGAGAGCATACAATGAGCCATCTCCATGACAGTCCTGTTGTGGCGCTCGGAAATCCCGTTCTGTTGGGGCGTATAGGGAGCAGTCAAATGTTGTTGAATGCCATGCTGCTTCAGGTATGCTAAGAACTTCTTTGACACAAATTCCCCCCCTCGATCTGAGCGGAGGAGAAGAAGAGGCTTCCCAGACTGCCTGGTGGCTTGCTGGTAGAAGGTTTGGAAATTTGCAAGTGCCTCACTCTTCTTCCGAAGGAAATATACCCACATTTTCCGTGAGTAATCATCAATGATGAGCTGAAAGTATACAAAACCTTGAAAGCTAGCTGGCAGGGTCCGCACAGATCGGTGTGAACGACCTGAAGATGCTCTGTAGAATGATAAGAGCTCTGTTTGAATGGACCTCTATGTTGTTTTCCCGCAAGACATCCTGAGCAAACAGGTAAGGAATGGGAGAGTGGAGGAAGCCCTCTTACCATTTCCTTTGCACTGAGTTGATGCAGAGCCCCGGCAGAAAGATGACCATATCTAAAGTGCCAAAGTGCAGTGGACTCTGCCGTTGATGTAGAGAGAGCAACGCTAGATGAAGTGACCGCATCCAGTGCAAATAGACGGCCCTTCAGAAATGCGTGAGCAATGACTGACTCTCCCTGGGAAATGATGCAGGACTTGACCCCTTTCTCAACAAAGAATTCAACCTGCATTCTATGGTTAAGAATTTGACTTACAGGAAAAAGATTTGAAGTCAAACCTGGAACATAGAGCACCTTTGTCAGTGTACATCTTCGTGTTCCAAGAGGAATGATGACATCACCAATCCCTGCTGCAATATACTCTTGATTGTCTGCAATGGTGATCCGATCTCCAGTGGGCCGGTCACTCAGAGTATGGAACAACTTCTTGTTGCCAGTCATGTGTTTGCTGGCACCTGAATCAATCAACCAGACATCTTCTGACGGCTGCGAAGTCTGTGAGACTAGAACAATGTCAGAATGAGTCGTATCTGGTACCTCTTCATCGGAGGTGGCATCCTGCTGAGCAGCAATGTGGCCCTTCTGCCTCTGATTACGAGCATGCCATCGGGATTTCTTGGAATATCCTTGGCCAGAAGTGCTCTCTTCGCCAGAATTTCCATACTTGCGACCGTTGTAATAACAGTTCGCAGTCGTGTGCGTATCCGTGGAGCAAATGTGGCACCACCGATCCGCCTTGTGATTATGCTGCTTCTGGGGTGGCCGCTGTGGTGGCCGCTGTGAAGATGGCTGCTGAGCATGCTGCTTCTGATTTTGGGGGGCAGATTGCCCTTTCCGAGGCTTATGTTTTTGCCTCGTGATAAGAGCCTTGTCTTCGAAGGCTTCTTGTACATTTTGCATGGCTTCTTCCTGCTGGAGATAATTCACCAGGGTTGCAAAACTCACCTCCTGTTGAGTAATTGTCAACGTGGTGATCAGTGTCCGAAACCGTGAAGGAAGAGCTCGCAGGGTGAGCGGGACAAGCAACTTGTCGTCCACTGGTTCTCCAAGTGCAGAGAGTTCTGCACGTAACTCAGCTACACGCCGCAAGAAGGCTTATACTGATTCTCCTTCATGCATACTCATCGTATGAAGCTTTGTCTGAAGTTGCAACTTTGACGTCAGATTCTTAGCTTCGTAGATGGTACACAATGTGCTCCAAGCCTGAGAAGAAGCAGTTGCTTCTCGAATGTATGGCTGCACCTCATCAGAAAGACTGAGGGTGATGAGCATGAGTGCTTTCGCATCAGCCTTTTCATATTTTTCCAACAGATCATCGTCTGCAGGAGGGGCGTCTTTGCCAGAGACAATCCCCCAAAGGTCTTCGAATTGAAGAATCGTCCGCATTTTGGTTTTCCATGCGGCGAAATTTGGCCCTTTCAAGAGTTGGGCATCTGATAGCAATATTTTTGGAGCAGACATTTTTGCAATTTGCCGACTTTGCTTACACGTAGCAGTCACAAGCACGGATCTTGCTTAGCAATGTCTCCTTTCGTGAGTAGAGGACGGACAGTTGCTCCAGCAATGAGTCTCTTCTCTGAATCTCCACGTACAGCACAAACGGGACAGTTTCAGTCTCCACAGCTCGCACGCACAGCAATTGGGTGGTCTCAGTCTCCACAACAAAGAAATGGTGGTCTCAGTCTCCTCGCAAACGCGGGACAGGCACACTCCTCCTTCACGCAGGGACAGGCTCAGTCTCCTCTCAGCAAAAGAAATGGCAAGCAACTGGCTCAGTCTTCTTCACGCTCCTTCAGGCACGCAGAAAGAAACGGGACTCCAACTCGCTGGACAGGCAACGTTTGCACACTCCTCCACGCGGAACTGGCAACGTTTTCCCTTCACGCACCTCCTTCAACGAGACAGCACTTCCTTCAACGAGACAGGCACACTGAGACAACACCTCCTTCAACGAGACAGGCACACTACAGGCAACAACAAAAACATTTTTCTTCACTCAGGGACAGGCACGCACCAGCAAACAACGTCCACGCACTGTTCTTCAGTGCCACGCACAGCAGAACCTCCTTCACGCGGGACAGGCAGTCTCCACGCCTCCTCACGCACATGAAAACGGGACAGGCAAGGAAACGCTCCACCTTCACGCCTCACGCACAGCTCTCAACCAGGCGGCACGCATAGCAAAAGAAATGGCGTTTCCAGCAAAAGAAATGACGATTCCTCCACGCGGGACAAGGCGCACAGCTCTTCACACGACCGGCTCCTTCTCTTCCTCCACGCACCTGCTCTTCTCACGGCTCCTGCTCTTCTCACGGCTCTTCTTTCACGCACAACCACGCTCTGATACCAATGATGGACGCACAAGAAGAATGTATATTGCTATGTCTCAAATGAATACAGAATGACGCCTTTATATAGGCCGATAGAGACTGTGCGTGAGGGAGACGGTTATACAACCGATTACAACTGATCAATAACAAATACATAACACAGATGTATTAGTTATCTAACAGGGAGATGGTTTGAGGATGTGTGATGTGGCATCCTACATGGAACCACATCATCCTCACTCTTCCTCTTGTCTATTTATAGAAATTTCCTCTCTTGTTGAAGGGGTTGGAGCTTTGTTTTTGTGTTGTTGAAGAGTTCTCCTTTGTGATTTTTGAGAGAGAGGAATTGGGAGAAAGAGATAAAGAGAGTTTTTGGACTTGCATGCTTGGATTGATTTGGGAAGGAGCTTGGACAAGTTTCTTGGTTTAGGCTTCTCCAATGGAGAGGTAGGGAACCCTCTCATTTGTTTTGCTTTCATATTATTATTGCTTCTATGCTAAAATTGTGAAAAAAAAAAAAGCATGTTTACTTTGGTGTATTGTGAAAAATGGTTTGAATGCTTATTGTGTAGTATAGGAGAGGTCTATGGGAATACTCATGAGGGAGGCAAAAGAGTAGATTAGGATATTGTGGAGGGAGTTTGAGAGGGATGCCCATCTTGGGTAGGAATGTTTACATTCTACCTTGTCTTTGAGGGAGCCATAAGAGGAGGGAGGCATAAGAGTATGGGAGGAAAAAGGGGTACTTGAGGGAGGCATAAGAGTCATAGGGGCTTGTGTTTTATTGTGGAGGGTTTTGGATGGGCATCTCATCTCATTTGGGAGGCATAAGGAAAATATTCCCATAGTTCCTTCTCTTGTTGGCTTGGATGCAAGCCTTGTTGTGTAATGTTTGATGTCATTTTGTGTCTCTTTGTTCTTCCATTTTAGCTTGAATGTTGTGAAGTACTTGTATTGTAGAATCATGTATTGTTGCCTTGAGTTGGAGACCACCCCTTCATTGTGTTGTGTTTGGGGTTCGGGAGTCAATGGAGGAGATTGCTTCTCTTCTCCATTGAGATTTGGTTGGGAGGAGAGTGTTGCCTCTCCCCCTATCTTGGTTGTGATTGATCTTCGTGGAACTTGGAGCATGGAAGAAGGACTCTGTGGAACACATGAACCTTGTTGTTGACAATGTGAAGACATCATGTATTTACCCACCTTGAGTGGAGGAAAAATGTAATATTGCCTTGTTTCCTTTAGTATACATAATTGCAAATTTGTTCCACATGAAGTAGAATGTGTTGTAAAAGATTTTTAAGGAAAGTTGCATTGGAATGAAAGTATTTCTTGCTCTAAGATTTATTGGAAAGTGTTGTAACAAATATTGAATGAAAATTGTTTCTTGTTGAATTCCAATAATAAGTATGTAATATAGATGGAATCAAAAGTTGAAAGCATGACAATCTATCTATTCTCTTTAGTACTTGACTTGGAACCTCTCTTGAGAATGATAATTTTGTTTGCATGTTAGTAGACCTTGCTTTAAAATTAATGGAAATATCGTAGTATTCTTTTGTGGAATGTTAGGAAAATTCACAAAGAAAAATGTACATATTAGATTTCATCCTATTGCTTAGAAGGAGAAGTGTTGCAAAGTTGAACACTAGAGCACTTACTATTCTTATTTTGTTGATATAAAGGCTTAAGGCTCAATAATATAAAATATGCCAATAAAGAAGTCCAGATTCTAGCTCTAACATGTTGTCCTTCATTTATGAATTTGTTGTGAAATTAATTGCGAAATACAAAAAGGAAATGGGACTAAATCTTTTGAAAGCCCATTGTAAATTAAGGAAGGAAAATAAATCAACCCACTTTGAAATCTCATACAACGTTATTAAATTGTGTAGAAGGGAATTATAATGAAAGACTTAAATCTTGTTAAAATTATTATCCATTACTCCTTAGCGTTTAACAAGGATATTTCACCAAATCTTGTTTAATACTTCAAATAGTATTTCATGCCAAAGTAATACTAGAAAGTAATGAATTTTCTATTACCAAATCGTATAACTATTATTATACTATTAATGTCCCCCTTCTATTTTAGAAACACACAGCTCTGATACAGACTAATTATATAACATACACAAGATTTTACATCCATCATCAAACAGGTATTCTAAAATAGACACAACAATCTCATAGATATTCTGTTACAAAATACTCTTCAAATCCAGATACAGAAATTGTAATTACAAGATAAAGAAGGACTTCTGCCTGATAGTCGCTGATACACCAAGCAATGACTGTCACAGAGATTATTTAATTGTTGTTATGCTTGCAAGCAGATTTAAACGTTTTTTTTCTTTACAGTTTAGGACACTGCGAGTGGTCTTAGCTTCACAAATATCAAGCTGCATGGCAGGCCTCGCAACTGTCCAAACAAACGTGAAGTTAGTCTCTAAATCAAGACCAGTCAATCACCATTAACTCGTTGTCTAAGAAAATAACTGCGTATATATATATATAAAAAGATGGTACGTTCCAGCAGATATGCCTTATAGACAACGTGATACACAAAGTGCTGACTGTCCAACGAATGTTTAAATTGTTGCAATGCTTACCAAGGTTCTGAACGTTTTTCCCCTTACAGATTTGGACACTGCGAGTGGTCCTAGCTTCACAAATATCAAACTGCATGGCAGCCTCGCAATTCGCCCAAACAAATGTGAAGTTAGTCTCAAAATCAAGATGGTCATCACCCTTAAGCCGTGTCTAAGCGAATAACTGCCATTATAAAAAAAAAAGGAAGAAGGGAAATGATGATACGTTTCAGTAGATATGCCCGATGGTCAACTAGATACCCAAGCACCTTTCTGTCATCATCACGGTGAATATTTACATTGTTGCAAAGTGCTTGAAATACACCCCTGTCTCGCTGGTGCGCCTCCACTACCTGACGGAGACACACGCGGCTTCCTACGCGGCGGGGCGTTTGATCGAGTTCGAACCTAGATTCACGAAATCTAAACGGAGAAAATGATGCAAACCGCGGTCTTTTCCGGAATTGACTTGCACGTAGGGGGTAGGAAGGGGTGTTAATACATGTCAGGGGTCGGCTGAACCACCCACCGCCCCAACAATAAAGAAATATTAAACAAAGTTTGAACAGCGAAGTTTGGCGAAGGCTTTTGCCTTTTGGTCCTTTTAATATGGTAATCCTACTCGGACAACTACTCAAGTTGTTAAATTACTTTATATTATATAGTGTAATAGTAGTAGGAAATATGACTTAATTTCCTTATAACATTATACTAATTAATAACATGGTGATACGTATATCTTACACGTAAAGTCGTATGATGAATGAATTGATGTCAAAGTATATATACCTCAATGTATGTTTTCCTTGATATATATATATATATATAACATAATGTATTAAATTCATGAGTTACGTAATGTAAATGGATAATCAAACAGAAATAAAAATCGAGTGGATAGTTTTTTCATTTTATAACCAAGTATACCTTACTCCAAGGTTAGCATTGAAAACATTGCTATCACGACCGCATCAGACATCAGACAGAATAACTCAAAGGACGACCCTCCTTTTCTTGTGAGAAAAGTCGAATGAGATTTAATTTAACATCATCGTTCCAGAAGAATCATCGAAATCTGTTATAGTTTGAGCAGATGCGGGCACAACCCTTTTTATATTAAAAAAAAAAAAAAAATTGTCGCGTTTTCGGGACGGGTTGTTTGGTTGAGGCGCGGCGTCGCCGTTGTCGTGAGTGTGGCGTTGGCTATTTTGCGGCGTTACATTTTGGTATCAGAGCTAGGGGTTCGAAGCTGGGACCCTTGGGCACACGCTGAAAACGTGAAACAGGAACCTTTAACCTAGTTCAGAGCTGATTCTTTTAAAATTATAAAACCCTAATGTTGATAATTATTGCAAACAACAAATTTAGAAAATTGACTCAAGACCTAGAACAATGAACTAACTCTCGCCTTGATCTGTGCAGGAGGCGCGGATTGGGCGAGGGGTCTCTTCACATAGACCTAGACATACCACCGCCAGAGCAGGCCGTAGCAGCCCTTCTGCCTCAGATTTTGCAGACATTTCAAGATGTCAATGCCGCTATACGCGGAGAGCCCTTGGGAGGACGACTTGCTAGGCGTATCCTAGAGCCATCGGTAGATGCCGGGCATCCCTCGACATGGCGAGGAGCACAGAGCAAAGAATTTCACGTGCAGAGTCGGTTAGCTAGGGCGAGTTGCCACAAAGAGGACATGGGGATAGGAATTCAGGACATAGGGATAGGTCTCGGAGCCCTAGATAGAGGGAGGAGCATACAGAGAGACCTAGGATTCGTCATACATTAGCTGCAGACCATATCAGGGAGATCCTGAAGCTGCGACCATCTCAGTATTCAGGAGATATAGGTGGTTTCGTGCAGAGGCTGGTTGGTGAGCTTGAGCGGATGCTTCAAGCTCGTCCTTGTAGTAGCAACACGAAAGCTCGTGTTGTGATCCATCTTTCGAAGGATGGAGCGGGAGTCAGTGGAGGACCGAGGAGCGAAGCTCCATGTCGACTCGAGATGATTACTCGGGAGTTGTTTGAGGAGCGGTTCAGAACACGTATCTACCCGGGAGGTTTATTCAAGAGCGGATAGATGAGTTTCATGACCTCCGTCGGGACCGATGACATGATGGTGAGTATGAGAGTCGATTCTACGGACCTACTTGAGTATGTCGACTATATGCGGGATGAGCAGTGCAGATTCACATGTGTTCATTCGGGGCCCGAACTTGGATTTAGCTGGCGCGATGCGCATTCACCGCCCACGAGGCGTTAGCAGAGGCCGTGGAGAAGGCCTATATTGCAGAGGAGACACAGGGGAAGACACACAGGCTAGAGATAGAGTTCGGAGCCATATCCAGAAGATGCAGGATAGTAGGTCGAAGGGGTCAATTCCTCCTCCATGGGGTGGACAGAGTTCAGGGCAGGCTTCATTTAGGCCACCACAGCAGCAGCAGCAGCAGCAGACCCGCCCACCTTACCGACCTCCTCAGAGATTTGATGCACAGAGAGGACGTAGTATGGGGCCTCCTCCTAGGGGTCCCATCAGGACACAGGGTGCACCGAGAGCTCAGTCAGTCGGAGCTCATCAGCAGAGACCTCAGCAGTCCATAGCCGGATCATCAGGATCGGCATCTCAGTCATCTAGAGTACCAGCTGGAGCCACTTCCCACTGGAGAGGATCAGGCGGCTGTTATGGTTGCGGAGTCGTTGGGCATATTTGGAGAGATTGCCCACTTAACCCTACCAAGGGTAAGACACGAGCTCGAGCCTCTTTTGTTGGAGATATGGCACGGAGTCATCGGATCTACGCAGCGGTCGAGAACCGCCAGCCGAGCATCGAGTACCGTGATTGAGACGACAGTAGTGTTGGAGGTATTTCCACCTCTATATTATTTGATCTCGGTTCTTGGTTCATTCATTGCACCATCTTTGGTAGAGCATTGTAGACTAGTGGCAAGTTAGGCGGGGCCTTAGTTGGGACGTAGAGATGGCTTTACGGAGCCAAGATTTTGTAGACTCCTTAGTCAAAGAGTGTGTAGTGGATTTGGGACCCTTCACCACTAATTCAGATCTTAGGATCCTTCCATTAGGATCTTATGACATCATTTTAGGCATGGATTGGTTGTCGCTCACGAGCTAGAGTATATTGTTACTGTAAGACACAAGACTATTGCTTGCATAGATGATCTTGGAGTAGAGTCGGTGATATCAAGATTTAGGAGACCCGTTTATTCGCACCATCTCCGCTATGCGGCTTAAGCGGTGTATGCGGCGGGGTTGCAGGTTGTATCTTTATTCTGATTAGTGACAGATCGGGGAGGATGAGTCGGGGGGACCTTCCCTCGATGATCATCCCATCTTATCAGATTTTTTCGATGTGTTTCCAAGGGAGCTACCGGGATTACCTCCCCCACGTGAGATCAACTTCCATATAGATCTAGTTCCAGGCGCAGAGCCTATCTCACGAGCACCCTATCGGATGACTACCCCTGAGTTATGTGAGCTCAAGTTGCAGCCTGGAGAGCCTTCTAGAGAAAGGCCTAATTCGTCTAGCATATCCCCTTGGGGTGCACCGATTATCTTCGTAAAGAAGAAGGATGGATCTCTTCAGTTGTGCATTGACTACCGTCAGTTGAATAAAGTAATGATTAAGAATCGTTACCCCCTTCCACGCATTGACGATTTGTTTGATCAGATGAAGGGGGCTACCATTTTCTCCAAGATAGATCTTAAGTCAGGATACCATCAGCTCGTAATCGGAGACGAGATATTCACAAGATGACTTTCCGCACGAGATATGGCCACTACGAGTTCAAGTGGTACCTTTCGGTTTGACGAATGCCCCCGCAGTTGTTCATGAGTTTGATGAATGGGGTATTCAGGACCTTCCTTGATCGCCCGTGCTCATATTCCTCGATGACATTCTGATTTACTCACGCACACGTGAGGAGCATGAGGAGCACCTTCGCCAAGTTCTTCAGTGTCTTCGCGAGCAGCGCCTTTACGGGAACTTGGAGAAGTGTGCGTTCTTTCAGTCTGAGGTGCAGTATTTGGGCCACGTTATTTCTGGGGAAGGTATCGCAGTTGATCCTTCCAAGATTCGAGCCATCATGGATTGGCCAGCACCCACTAGTGTGACCGAGGTGCGTAGTTTCATGGGATTAGCAGGATACTACAGGAGGTTTGTTCAGGACTTCTCTCGGATTGCGCACCCCATCACTTCTCTTCAGCGGAAAGGGAAGAAGTTTGTATGCACAGATAAATGTGAGCAGGCCTTCAGTACACTGAAGGAGTGCCTTACGAGAGCACCTATCCTTGCAGTCTTTGGATCCTCATGGAGAGTTTTTCGTATGCACAGATGCCTCCTTGGCAGGAATTGGAGGAGTGCTAATGCAGGAGGGTAGGGTAGTTGCCTTTGAGTCTCGCAAACTCAAAGATTATGAGCTCAATTATCCGACCCATGACCTCGAGCTTGCAGCAGTAGTACATGCCTTAGTACGATGGAGACATTTTCTTCTTGGCCGGAGATTTACCCTCAGGATTGATCACTTGAGTCTTCGCCACCTCTTCACGCAACCCAATCTCAACGCTCGTCAGCGGCGTTGGATGGAGTTACTTTGTGAGTATGACATGGAGATAGAGCATGTGAAAGGGAAGGAGAATGTGGTTGCAGATGCCTTGAGTAGGCGGAGACATGTGGCTATGGCCACCTCAGTGGGCACAGATTTGTGGAGTAGGATCTTGCAAGCAGCTTCCTCAGGATAGTTTCTACCTTGAAGTCAGAGCAGAGATTGAGTCATAGAGACCCCTTGAGGGGAGATTTGATGGATTTTCGTTAGAGGAAGATGGTCTTCTCAGACACAGAGGTCGAATATATGTTCCCAGAGATGGAGGTTTGAGACATGACATTTTGACAGAGGCTCATCGTGCACCGTATTCAGCCCATCCCGGGGTGAAGAAGATGCACGCCACCTTGAGACAGTTGTACTTTTGGAGAGGACTTCGGAGAGACATAGCTTCATTTGTATCCCACTGTTTAGAGTGCCAGAGGGTGAAGGCCGAGCATCAGCATCCAGCTGGCCTTCTCTATCCTCACGCCATACCGGAGTGGAAGTGGGACACCATTTCTATGGATTTCATTGTTGGGTTGCCGACGTCGAGATACCACCACGACGCCATCATGGTCACGGTGGATAAATTGACGAAGGTAGCTCACTTTTCTCCAGTGAAGACTACCTATACAGCAAGTGCAGTAGCACGAGTATATCTTGATGAGATTGTCAGACTACATGGGATTCCGCGGAAGATCATTTGTGACCGCGACCCTTTGTACACCTCCCATTTCTGGACCACCATGCAGTATGCCCTCGGGACGAGGATTAATTTCAGATCTGACTTATCACCCCGAGATAGATGGACAGACAGAGAGGGTGAATCAGATTCTGGAAGACATGCTCAGGATGTATGTGATGGATCATCAGTCGAGATGGGAGGAGTATCTGTATTTGGTGGAGTTTTCCTACAATAATAGTTTTCAGAGTTCTATAGGCATGGCTCCTTTTCAGGCATTATATGGTAGAGAGTGCAGGACACCTCTCAGTTGGGACAGGATTGAGGACAGGGTTTCTCTTGGGCCAGCATTATTACAGGACATGGAGCAGCAGGTTACCTTGATTAGACAGAGATTGCAGGAGGCTCAGGATAGACAGAAGAAGTATGCAGACCAACATAGGACAGATCGCAGTTTTGAGGTAGGCACGAAGGTGTTTCTTCGTGTCAGGCCACATAAGAGCCCTATCCGTTATGGAAAAGGTTCTAAGCTTGCTCCTAGGTTTGTGGGACCCTTTGAGATCTTGGAGTGCCTCGGCCCCTTAGCCTATCGTCTAGCACTGCCACCTAGCTTATCGCGCATCCATGATGTATTTCACGTTTCTGTGCTTAGGAGATATGTTTCTGATCCTTCTCATGTGCTAGATTGGACTGCATTGCAGGTGCAGGATCAGGGGCAGGTGATGGTGGAGCCCGTGCACATTTTAGATCGCGAGGACCACGGGCCTTCGTGGCAGAGAGATTGATCGAGTTCGGGTCCAATGGGGACAGTGCGATGAGCTCGCTACTTGGGAGGATGCTACATCATTGCGAGCTCGGTTTCCACACTTGTTTCGGATGACTTCGGGAGGAAGTCTAGTCTAAGGGGAGGGGGATGTAATGCCCACTTCCCTACGACACTTAGTGATTATCATTTTGAGTTATGCAGACTTTAGATATGGACATGGCTTATACTTATGTTGATTAGCATGATGTTTTGTGACTAGATGCATTTGGATTATGGTTGGATTTTGTTTTCAGTATGATCTACACTGACTCATGGACAGACTATTGGATACTGATATTATTTTTATATGGATATATTGCATGTGTTCTAACATTGGATTTCTTCGCCATGATGAGTAGAATGTAGTTGTTGAATTTACATTACTATGTGATTTTGGATAATGATGCAATGCATAATTAAGTTGTGATTTAGACCTAGAATAATGGATAATTGAATTACGTATAGATGTTAATGAATTTCATGCATATGATTATTTTGGATATTTTGACATGGCCGCAAGGCCGAAGAGGGTATTTTGCATTTTGCAGGAAACACAGCATGATCACAACCATGAGGGGGATTGGGGACCAAACACAACAGGATGTCGGGTGGTTACAACATTGGTCGTCAAGGCAACTAGTAAATTGTATTGTGTTAACTTTGTTCTTTTATGTGTTGAGAAAATTTCCATGAGGGGGAAATTTTCCTATGTGACCAAGGGGGTAAGAATTTTATTACTTGTTTTACTTGATTTAGTAGGTGAATTCTTTTGTGAAGTCCTTTGTTAAATTACTTTTGTTAAGTGTGTTTGGATTAATGTAATATCTTGTTTTAGTTTTAAGCTTTGGGGAAGTCAAGTGGGTGTAATAAATTTGATTGTTGGCTCCTTGAGCCTTGTGTGTCCTCTTGTATTGAATGCTTGGTTTTGAGTGTTGACCACTCCATACTCTTAGAATCTCGAATTTGAGATTGAGGGAAATTTTAGGGGACTTGTGGGACAAGTTAAACTTGTCCCACACTTCCCAAAACCCCTTACCAACCATATCTATGGGTTGGGAATCCAAAAAGGGGGCTATTTATTGTTTTGGGAAGGGAAATATGACTTTGGAGTGCATTTTCCTCATTTTGCATTTAATTGTGCCTTAAGGCACATGGGAAAGGGTTGAATGTGGAAGAGGGTTGTCATTCAACCCAACCACCCATTTATGGTGTTTTGGGATTTGAGTTGACCTTGGGAGATGGTTTGAGGATGTGTGATGTGGCATCCTACATGGAGCCACATCACCCTCACTCTTCCTCTTGTCTATTTATTGAAACTTCCTCTCTTGTTGAGGGGGTTGGAGCTTTGTTTTTGTGTTGTTGAAGAGTTCTCCTTTGTTATTTTTGAGAGAGAAGAATTGGGAGAAAGAGATAAAGAGAGTTTTTGGACTTGCATGCTTGGATTGATTTGGGAAGGAGCTTGGACAAGTTTCTTGGTTTAGGCTTCTCCAATGGAGAGGTAGGGAACCCTCTCCTTTGTTTTTGCTTTCATATTATTATTGCTTCTATGCTAAAATTGTGAAAAAAAAGCATGTTTACTTTGGTGTATTGTGAAAAATGGTTTGAATGCTTATTGTGTAGTATAGGAGAGGTCTATGGGAATACTCATGAGGGAGGCAAAAGAGTAGATTAGGATATTGTGGAGGGAGTTTGAGAGGGATGCCCATCTTGGGTAGGAATGTTTACATTCTACCTTGTCTTTGAGGGAGCCATAAGAGGAGGGAGGCATAAGAGTATGGGAGGAAAAAGGGGTACTTGAGGGAGGCATAAGAGTCATAGGGGCTTGTGTTTTATTGTGGAGGGTTTTGGATGGGCATCTCATCTCATTTGGGAGGCATAAGGAAAATATTCCCATAGTTCCTTCTCTTGTTGGCTTGGATGCAAGCCTTGTTGTGTAATGTTTGATGTCATTGTGTGTCTCTTTGTTCTTCCATTTTAGCTTGAATGTTGTGAAGTACTTGTATTGTAGAAGCATGTATTGTTGCCTTGAGTTGGAGACCACCCCTTCATTGTGTTGTGTTTGGGGCTCGGGGGTCAATGGAGGAGATTGCTTCTCTTCTCCATTGAGATTTGGTTGGGAGGAGAGTGTTGCCTCTCCCCCTATTTTGGTTGTGATTGAACTTCATGGAACTTGGAGCATGGAAGAAGGACTCTTTGGAACACATGAACCTTGTTGTTGACAATGTGAAGACATCATGTATTTACCCACCTTGAGTGGAGGAAAAATGTAATATTGCCTTGTTTTCTTTAGTATACATAATTGCAAATTTGTTCCACATGAAGTAGAATGTGTTGTAAAAGATTTTAAGGAAAGTTGCATTGGAATGAAAGTATTTCTTGCTCTAAGATTTATTGGAAAGTGTTGTAACAAATATTGAATGAAAATTGTTTCTTGTTGAATTCCAATAATAAGTATGTAATATAGATGGAATCAAAAGTTGAAAGCATGACAATCTATCTATTCTCTTTAGTACTTGACTTGGAACCTCTCTTGAGAATGATAATTTTGTTTACATGTTAGTAGACCTTGCTTTAAAATTAATGGAAATATCGTAGTATTCTTTTGTGGAATGTTAGGAAAATTCACAAAGAAAAATATACATATTAGATTTCATCTTATTGCTTAGAAGGAGAAGTGTTGCAAAGTTGAATACTAGAGCACTTACTATTCTTATTTTGTTGATATAAAGGCTTAAGGCTCAATAATATAAAATATGCCAATAAAGAAGTCCATATTCTAGCTCTAACATGCTTTCCTTCATTTATGAATTTGTTGTGAAATTAATTGCGAAATACAAAAAGGAAATGGGACTAAATCTTTTGAAAACCCATTGTAAATTAAGGAAGGAAAATAAATCAACCCACTTTGAAATCTCATACAACGTTATTAAATTGTGTAGAAGGGAATTTTAATGAAAGACTTAAATCTTGTTAAAATTATTATCCATTACTCCCTAGCGTTTAACAAGGATATTTCACCAAATCTTGTTTAAATACTTCAAATAGTATTTCATGCCAAAATAATACTAGAAAGTAATGAATTTACTATTACCAAATCGTAGCACTATTATTATACTATTAATGTCCCCCTTCTATTTTAGAAACACACAGCTCTGATATAGACTAATTATATAACATACACAAGATTTTACATCCATCATCAAACAGGTATTCTAAAATAGACACAACAATCTCATAGATATTCTCTGTTACAAAATACTCTTCAAATCCAGATACAGAAATTGTAATTACAAGATAAAGAAGGACTTCTGCCTGATAGTCAGCTGATACACCAAGCAATGACTGTCACAGAGATTATTTAATTGTTGTTATGCTTGCAAGAAGATTTAAACATTTTTTCTTTCTGCTTTAGGACACTGCGAGTGGTCTTAGCTTCACAAATATCAAGCTGCATGGCAGGCCTCGCAACTGTCCAAACAAACGTGAAGTTAGTCTCTAAATCAAGACCAGTCAATCACCCTTAACTCGTTGTCTAAGAAAATAACTGCGTATATATATATATAAAAAAAATGTTACGTTCCAGCAGATATGCCTGATAGACAACGTGATACACAAAGTGCCGATCATGTCAACGATTGTTTAAATTGTTCAGATAATGCTTACCAAGGTTTCGAACATTTTTCCCCTTACAGATTGGACACTGCGAGTGGTCCTAGCTTCACAAATATCAAACTGCATGGCAGGCCTCGCAACTGCCCAAACAAATGTGAAGTTAGTCTCAAAATCAAGATGGTCAGTCACCCTTAAGCCGTGTCTAAGCGAATAACTGCCATTATAAAAAAAAGGAAGAAGGGAAAAGATGATACGTTTCAGTAGATATGCCCGATGGTCAACTAGATACCCAAGCACTGTCTGTCACAGTGAATATTTACATTGTTGCAGTGCTTGAAAAACGCCCTGCTGTTGGTGTGCCTCCACTGCCTGACAGAGTACGCGGCTTCCTACGCGGCCAGGGCCGTTTCAGTCTGAGTTCGAACCTAGATTCACGAAATCTAAACGGAGAAAATGATGCACTGCGGCCGGCGGAATTGACTTGCACGTAGGGGGTAGGAAGGGGTGTTAATACATGTCAGGGGTCGGCTGAACCACCCACCGCCCCAACAATAAAGAAATGTTAAACAAAGTTTGAAGCAAATAAGTTTGGCAAAGGCTTTTGCCTTTTGGTCCTTTTAATATGGTAATCCTACTGACAACTACTCAAGTTGTTAAGTTACTTTATATTATATAGTGTAATAGTAGTAGAAAATATGACTTAATTTCCTTATAACATTTTAATAATTAATAACATGGTGATACGTTTATCTTATATGTAAAGTCGTATGAAGAATGAATTGATGTCAAAGTATATATACCTCAATGTATGTTTTCCTTGATATATGTATGCATATATATACATATAATATAATGTATTAAATTCTTGAGTTACGTAATGTAAATGGATAATCAAACAGAAATAAAAATCGAGTGGATGGTTTTTTTCATTTTATAACCAAGTATACCTTACTCCAAGGTTAGCATTGAAAACATTGCTATCACGACCGCATCAGACATACGTAATAACTCAAAGGACGACCCTCCTTTTCTTGTGAGAAAAGTCGAATGAGATTTAATTTAACATCATCGTTCCCAAAGCATCATCGAAACTGTTATAGTTCGAGCCTGTATGCGTGCACAACCCTTTTTATATTAAAAAAAAAAAAATTGTGGCGTTTTCGGACGGGTTGTTTGGTTGAGGCGCGCGTCGCCGTTGTCATGAGTGTGGCGTTGGATATTTTGCGGCGTTACAAGTGGGATAACATATCCCAATAGATTACCTACCCATGGTACACGACAAGATTTACAATCCTTAAAACATAAAGGTTTTAGGCTAGAAGATTGGGTGACAGAATTATAACACCTTCATCATACTGAAGTTACCTTTTGGTACAAAAGGATTTGGAATCCCAAAGATCATCCCATGATTAGTGGCTAAGTAGGATTTGTGAGTTTTACATATTCTCACAGGTTGTCATAAAAGGTTATTGAACTCAAGCATATATGAGTCTTTTATAACGAAGGACCTCCTTAATAATATGCTTGTATTGGATGTTTACTAGTAAAATCAATAGCACTAAAGAGTTTACTTAAGACCACCTTTAAGATCATTTTACACTTCTTTATAAAAATGAATCCGAGGAGGTATACATGCCGAAGGTATTTTTACACTTTCTTCAAGGTCTTTTTACAAATTCTGAAGGTCTTTTTACAAAAACCAAGTTCCATTAGGAGGTGACATTGTCATTCACGCTCCCGCTCAATGGAAACTCCAACAATCCAAGTTTTTCACGAAAGTGACAAAACTTTACATCACTCAGGGGATTTGTGAAGATATCAACAACCTTCTCTTCAGAATCATGAACTTGAGATCTATCTCACCACTTAGCACCTTCTCATGGATGAAGTGTATATGTATATCAATGTGCTTCATCCTCTGATGTTGCATTGGATTATGTGCAAGAGCTATGGTGCTTTTGTTGTCGCAAAATAAAGGAACACTACACGGATCCTTCTTATTTATCTCATCGAGGAAACCTATTTAGCCATAGAGCCTCTTTTGTAGCTTCTATTGCACTTTTATACTCAGCTTTGTTGAAGAGATAGAAATAGTTGGCTGCTTTTTTTGCCGCAAATAGTAATGGCACTGCACCAAATTTAAACACATAACCGAAGTAAATTTTCTATCCAATACATCACCAACATGATCATAATCACAAAATCCATATAAGTTAGCATTTTAATTTTTAGTATAATGCAACCCATAATTGATTGTACCATTAATATATCTAAGAAACCTTTTGCAAGATTCCAATGATCTCTATAAGGTTCCTGCATACACCTATAAGCAATTCTTACAACATAGGAAATATCTGGTCTAGTGATAGTGAGATATATCAAACTACCAACTAACTGCCTATATAAAGTAGGATCAAATTTTTCACATGCAGGTTTAGGATCAATTTTAAGTCCAACTTCCATAGGAGAAGAAATTGGTTTACAATTAATCATGTTAAACTTTTTCAGTATATTGGTTGCATATTTTGCTTGAGAAACAACAATAGAATGTTTATCTTGAAATACAACCATGCCAAGAAAATGATGTAAGGGACCTAAATTAATCATTTCAAAGTATTGTTTCAATTTCTCTTTAATTCTACAAATTAAAGCAGATTATCACCAGTCATAAGCAAATCATCAAGATATATACAAAAATGATAATATCTCGATCTTTCTTGCTTAATGAATAGATCATTGTCGGAAGAACAATTAGAAAATCCAAACTGTTTAAAGAAAGATTTAATTTTCACATACCAAGCTCTAGGAGCTTGCATTAAACCATACAAATATTTTTTCAATTTAAAAACATAGTTTTCTTTACTAGTTTCTTCAAATCCTTCAAAGTTGAGACATGTAAAGTTATTCTTTTAAATAACCATTCAAAAGGGATTTTTCACATCCATTTGGTGGATTTTCCACCCAAATTGACGGTAATCAGCAAACAAGGTCCCGTTATCCAAAATTTACCCTCAAGGTAATTTTGATAACATGCATCAAATTATTCATTCCCAAGCAAATAGATTGATTCAGGGGCCCAAAATCATGTTTGGGGGCCCCCTCGCCTTCTCTCTAACTCTCCCATCCAAGAAGAAATCCCAACGAGTTGGAATTGTGGAAAAAATGCAAAAATAAGGTTGCAGGATTGTTTTGAAGCATTTCGGGTCTGAAGGGCATGGGTCGTACCGGTCTGCAGTCGTCGACCGAGGTTCGTCGTACATCAAGTTTGGGGCCGAAATATAAAGAAAATTGGCTAAGTTAGACATTTTTGTCCTGTGCAAATCAAGGGAAAGTTGGGATGTCGGGACGCAAAGTATACGAAAAGCTGAAACAATCGAAGGCAATAAAAATCATCAAGTATTTTATTTTGCGTGGTTTGGGATAGTCGAAACAAAAGTATGCATGGGATGTGAATCGGCCAATTTGCCGCAAGATGGTCTATCGCGGGTAGTTCGGAGATTTTCCTCTCAGGGACGCTGGGACACAAATACACGCGGGATGCAAAAAGGTGAAAAAGCCACAAAAAAAGAAGGAAGCACGAATCGGCCGATGCGGGAGAATGTGTCCGGGACATCCAGGACAAAAGTACGCGCGGGACGTGAAAAGGAAAAATGGCCGAAGGCAAAGAAGAAAAGTAAACGTTTGACCCGTGAACTTCAAACGGCCATAACTTTTGACTCGAGCCACAAAAACTGGATTTCTTATTTTTAATGAGGGTAGATATATTTAAATAAAATAAACATATTCGGCCCAGCTTAGTTAATGCTCATTCTCGTCAAATGACAGAAAAACACCGCTGACTCCAAAATATTTGCCGCACTCGTTTCGAGGAAGGCCATAACTTTTGCATTTCTTAATGAAATCACACAAAATTGGTACCGTTGGAATCGTGGCTCGAGACCGACGCATAGAAATCAAGAAATTGTGGATTTGATAAGAAATTGGTGGGGATTATTTATAAAATGTGGCCAGGTTCATAACAAGTGTTTTATTTGGTAGTTGGGAGTGCAATTAAGAGGCATGGTCACCATTATTTCTCTTCTACAAAGACTGGGACAGTATGAGGAGCCTTTTGCAAGTAATATATAATCATTTTAATCCATTTAATACCTCTTACAAGTGGTTGAAGGACATATTTTGAGATTTCCTTTTTGCTTTTCTCTCTCTTCTCATTTTTTCTATAAATTGGAGTGTTGGGCTCATTGTAAAAAGGAGGGGTAGTTTTGTAGCGAAGCTCGCCAAAATTTCTTTGTGAAGCTGATGTGTTGCAGGCCCTTGTTGTCGACTCCTTCCGCATGGTGATCATGGCCCTTTTCTAAGAACCGATTGAACTGTGCATATCAGGAAATAATAAAATATAAGTTTGTGGATGCATCATTCCCTGCTGTGTTTTCTTGCATTCTTCTTTCCCCTTTCAACCTTGATTACAAGAATATTGTTTCTATTATTATTTTCTTGCAGGGATCCATTATCATTGTGTATGTTTGAGATATTGTTGTAAATGCATTTTGGTAGATTATGGAGAACTGTCATCACCCCTTCTAGCGTTCGCTTTGCTTCTGTATCTCACGCATTTGAAGAATACTCTCACACCCTCCTTTTCTAGTGTATCACTGCTTTAGTGTAGGATTTCATTTTATGCATTCTCTTTCCCTGGTCCCTTGGAAATTTAAATTAGAATAGTTATTTTCCTTGCGTTATAGTAGAATGTGGTAGGTATTTTAGGAACAAGAACCAGCTTTCTCTGGAGGTTTATCTCAAGTAGCAAGTCCCACAACTTGGAGATAGTACCCATGTTATCCAATCACACCGTGAGTTCAAGTATATGCACTTCTATAAATATAGGGGTGCTATGATTCGGTGATAACAGTCCTAACAAGTACTCATTTTATCTACAAGGGCAAATGGGCACAACATAATCAATACCTGATTTCTAAGTGAAACCTCTAGCAAAAATTCTAGCTTTATGTTTTTCAATACTACCATCTATATTATATTTTACTTTTTATAACCACCTAGACCCTATAATACTTCTTTTCTCTAGAGATGGAACAAACTCCCAAGTTTGATTTTGAATTAGGGCATTATATTCAACTTGCATTGCATTGATCCACTTCTCATCTTGAGAATATTATTTAAAATGTTGTGGCTCGAGGTTCATACAAGGTCATTAATGCATGGTATATTGTATGGCTTGGTCATTTTCCTAAGATCAATAGGATTAGAACTCTCTAACACAGATTGATCCCATTTTGGTTTCTTAACTAGGGAGTTAGGAGATTCAAAAGTATATCTAGTATCAACACAAGAAACATAATCATGACCATTTACTCTATTCTAAATATCAGAATCATAACCATTATTATAAATATTGGTAGATTTAGTAACATATTTACGAATATCGATGAAAAAAGTATTTTTCCAAAACCACCACATTGCGGTTTTAAGTTACTTCCCTTTTTAGAGGGTAATAAATCCTTAGACCTGTAGTGTTAATACCATATCCAATGAAAACAAAAGAGAAAGAAGTCATATCAAGTTTCTTTCTTTTCTTTTTAGGAATGTATAAAGAAGTAGGACTACCAAAAACTTTTATATGAGAAATATTAGGTTTTTTATTTGACCATTTTTATAAAGGAGTTGAAAGATGAATAGCTTTGGTGGGAACCATATTTAGAATGTACATTATTGTGTTTATTTCTTCTTCCCACAAAAATTTGGGGAGACTAGCGAGAATGAAGCATAGTGCGATCCATATCTAAAATATTCATATTCTTACATTTTGCAACACCATTAGACTGGGAGAATGAGTAGAAATCAATTCCCTTTTAATACCATAATCAATAAAAAAATTCAAATGCATTTCTAACATATTCACCCCCATTATCTGTTCTAAGTCTATTAATTTTATAATTTGAAGAGTTTTCACTAGATGCTTTAAATTCCTTAAATTTCCCTAGTACACCAGATTTATTTTTAAGAAAATATGACCAAATCATCCTAGTGAATTCATCAATAAAATTCACAGCATATAAACAACCATTTAAACAAGCTACTTCAAGAGGTCCTCTAACATTACTATGAATACGTTTTAGTGGGGAAGATGAACTCTCTTCAACATGTGAGTGAAAGGGTTTAGCGCTTCGTTTTGAACGTAAACACCCTTCACACGCATCATGAGAAGAAAACAACATAGGAAAACCTTTCACAAGATTATATCTAACCCTTTCATATAAACTTCTATAATTAACATCTCATAATATTTCATACCATAGTTTTGAATTATTCAAAATTTGAGAAATAAAAAGGGATGCAGAATGGAAATCATCAAAAATATAGAGACCATTTCTTTGAATTCCTTCAGCTATTATATTATCATTTCTATCCTTCATATACCAAGTATATTTCAAAATTTGAATATCCAAACCATCATGAGTTAATTAAGAACATGATTAAAGGTTATTTTTAGCTTAGGAACAAATAAAACATTTTTCAACACACCATTAGCAAATTTTAGTTTATGTTTCTCTATTGCTTCTAAAGATGAGTTATCACCAAGGTACACACGTTCATTGATTTTCACAACATCAAATACGAGAATTTGAAACACCAGTCATATGATTTGATGCACCTGAATCTAGAATCCATTTATAATTAGAGGAAGAATACAACACATCATATAATGCAATCATTTTAGGAATACCATTAGAGCTATCTTTTTTTCTGAAATTATATTTTGAAGAAACAATTTATTTTTTATTTTTATGGATAGGTTTCTTAGTTTTGCAATCTTCCTTTTTATGTCTAAATTTACCACATTAGTGACATTTATCACTAAAGATAACACACAATTGATCAGAAGAAAAACTTTTCTTATTAACAAAAGAAGATTTAGATCTAAATTTTTGATCTAAGAAGGGCTTATGAGGTTTGAACATTTAATTCGAGCAAGAAGTCCCCGAGAGGCATTCTCCTTAGAGTCAAAGTTCATCGTTACTTTCTCTTCATGTATCAAAAGTGAACTCAAGGTATTTAAATCAGGTAGATCATTTTTCGTTTTGATATTAAGGGTTAAAGATAGAAAAAAAAATCTTAAATCTTTCATGTATATTTAACTAAAAAATAAAGTAGATTAATTTTTCACCAATTAAATCACAATTGCATCCATCTAATTGTGCTTTAATATGTTTTATTTTGGCTAAAAATTTAAATAATTTTTTATCTCCTTTCATAAGAGTTGTAAGGAATTCTAAAACTAATTTAATAATTTTAGATAAACGTGTACCTTCATGCATGGATTCTAGTTTTGTCCATACCTCTTTTGGATGTTCAATATTACTAATGTGTAGAAGGTAATCACAATCGACATTGTGCAAAATCATGGAAAGAGCCTCATAGATTTGTTGCGAGAATGCATTCATGTTATCTATAGTTGCTTGATGACCGATGGGAGCTACCTCGAGATCCGAAACAATTTTCTAGAGTTTCCTTGCCATAAGTTCTTATTTGACCCGATCTTCCAAATGTTGGAGTTGGTCCCATTCACGATCTAGGTTTTGTCAAGACAGAAAATAGCTACACGTCATTATTTTCCTAAACCTATAAAACACACCCCATTATAATATACAATGTACCACAGAGTTAGATACATTTTTATCAAAAAAGAAACAATTTTAATAGAAACAGATCTAAATTTTATAGATCTACATAAAATATTTAATCATAACTAATTTTTTCATTACAATGCATATTAATTAACCTCCCATGATCAAAATAATAACCCGCAATATAAAGGGCTTTGCATTATACCCCAAACATATATATAATAAAATTATAACCATATATAAGTGAAGAAGAAACCCTTAAGAATGCAAAACAACTTCAAATTTCTAGAAAAAAATAATGTAGACAAAGATCGAACAACTTAAATTTGACCTCTAAATGACCATCATATTGCCTTATGTTTGGTCTCCTGTGTGATGATCATTTGACCATCAAATTTAATGGAGTCAAAACTTACTTTGTGTTTCCATAATTTCTTTTTCTATATAATATTAAGGAGGTTATATTTTAATACATTATATTAACCTATTATAATTTATAATGTAAAAATATATTCACTTTTAAAAAGAGGTATATAGTTTATATAATGTAAATAAAAAACAAAATACAGTCTTTAAAAAATTATAAACTATAGTATATATACTTTTAAAAAACACATATAACCCTTATTACGGGGCCCTCATGAAAAAAATATTTAAAACATTTACCAGGCCATGTAATTTTAAATTCTACATAAACCTTAGCATTTACAGAGGAGAAAACTTTTTCATACATCCAATGGAAAAAATTAAAATCCTATTTTGATGGAGCTTTGTCTCCTCCTTCATTTACCATTAACAAAATTCAACCCCGCACATATTAAAACTATAGAAAAAATATTTCAAATATTTACCCTTACCTTTCGGGTTGGTTGAAAAAACCCATAGAAATTAAATAAATAAAATACAAAACATTTTATTTTTATTTATTTAATTTGCCTTGCTCTATTACCATGTTAAAATTTAAAGATTCTAATAAATACGGATTTAATCAACTTACATATTATATAATGTTACGATAAATATTTAAATAAACAATACACATAACATAAGTAAATAAAGAAATACTTACAGAAATAACTAACACGGGTGACACAAAGATTTATAGTGGAAAACCTCAAAAGGGTAAAAACAACTTTAAAAATAATTTTTACTTCAGAGAACTTATTTTACATCCAATAAGATCACCTCCTCCTTAAAACCCTATTTACCAAGGGTAAAACCAAATCACTTGATTTGCACACCTTTGATATATTTCCCGAATATATCAAATGAGGACCTAAAGTCATTTTTATGTAAGGTGATCAGGTATGTCTCCCACCCACCTTTTTAACCTAGATTGTTGACACACATACATAAGTGAGTGTATTTAATAAATATAAACATAAATGATTCACATTATTAAATACTCACCTAATGTATATTTCCTAGGTATGAATATTTAATAATAGAAAATATTTCATATTATTAAATATTTAACCTATTTAATAGTGATGGACCCATATTAATTAAGGGTTGGCTAAACCACTTAATCATTATGTTCCAACATGATATTTGTTAGCATTTTCACTTTGAAATTAAGTATTGTAAAAAAAAATCTAAATTGAAATTGCACAAGTTTTACCATATGAAATAATAGGTTTACCTTTAATAATTGTTTGGAGGAGGGATCAATGTGGAACAAATTTCAACTTTTTGATTTATGAATACTTGTGTTAATACACTAAGTGTCATATTGTAGTGCCCACTTCCCTTTGAAAGTTTTTTTATTGATGATTTTGATACTGTCGACTACACTTATGGATATGATTATGGTTTTTTCATTTAGTATGATGTTAGATGTTAGATATACTTTGGACTATTATTGATTCAATTCATATATGATGCATGTGGACCATTAGAGACATTTTATATTGATGTTGTTATACCGTGGACATGGTTATTTATATATCTTTATGATATGTGATATATTTTGTCGTATTGAGTAGACCTTTGATAATTGGATTAATGTTGTGATTATTTTGACATGGATGAAATGTGGAATAGAAATGTTGTTAGTAATTGTAAATGATATTGTATTTTCCTATATGATATCTGATTTGTATATAGGTGATTTTTGAATTATATTTAATATTTTATCATATATGTTTTTAATGTGGCCACAAGGCCGAAGAGGGTATTTATGTGTTTTGCAAGTTAAATTATTCGCAATAGACATTGGGGGATTGGAGACCAACCACATTGGAATTCTAGATGAATTCAACAAGGGTCACCACAACAACATGTAATTATGTGTGTGTTAGAATTATTTGGTTAAAGGAAAATTGTGACCAAGGGGTCATGTGTTCTCTTTTATTAATGTTAGTATTTGTTTCATTTAGTAATGTAATTTACTTGTTTTAGTTATTTAGATTTTGATGTATGTTTACCCCTTTATTATTAATGGGTTGTACTATCTTATTTAACGTAATTTAACCTTGTCCTAAACTAATTAAAGATGTGACTAAAAGGAGTTCATTTCTTAGACTTGAACTACTTTGGAAATGAACTCCATTATTAATTAGTATTGTCTTTCTTTGGAATGCTTGTTGGGTATGGGTAGATGGCCTAAGTTTAGAGTATTAGGAGACTATGGGGATATTTCATGCAGGGAGGCATATGAGTTTACTTTATTGTTTGGAGGAGTTTTTGTTGGGTGACCCATCTTGTACTAGGAATGATTGAATTTCTTTCTTGTTTCTTTTAAGAGGAGGCATAAGAGTATGTGGGAGGTATAAGGGGTACTTGAGGGAGGCATAAGAGTATGTAGGGGAGTTGAGATATGCATTAGAGGCTTTAAGGTGGGAACCCATTTCCATTCGAAGGCATAAGTGCCCCCCATAGGTTTTGCTCCTTTGGCTTTCATTTCAAGCCTTGTTAATTATTGTTTGTTGTTATCTTTTCTTGTGTTGTTATTCATTTTAATTTGGTTGAAATGGATGTGAAATATTTTTTTGTGTTGTGGAAGCTTGTTGTTGCCATGTGTTGGAATCATCTCCCATTTTAACGTGGTTGGGGCTCGGGGTCAATAGAGAGCATGGCTTCTCCTCTTCATTGAATATCTTGGTTGGGTGAAGACCGTTGCCTCTCCCCCTATTTTTTGTGAATCAATTTTTTTTGAAGGAGATATCTTTTTGGAGGTGTGAAGCTTGGAGTCTTGTTGGAGATCTTTTGAAATTCTCTTTTGTGTTATCCCCACTTAGAGTGGAAGAGCTTGTAATATTGGATCTTATTTTAGCTTGCATTATTGTATGATTTACCACTTCAAGTGGAGGAAATTGTAGTGATCTTGTGAAGGAAATTTGTATTCAAATCATTGTTATTAAAGTTGTATTGTATGTGGAAAGAAACAAATAAGAAAGAATTGAATTTAGAGTTAGTTTTGTAAAAATAAAAGAAAGTAATTCTCTTTATTTGAAATCTTGGTTGTATTGTGAGAAAAGTAGTTCCTTGTGTTAAAAGAAATGAGTTATACTCAATGGGAAAAGAAAGTCTAATTTCTTTGTGAGATTGTGTTGTTGCAAATGAGAAAGTAGAAATAGAAAAGTGATAATATGTTAAAAGTATGCATAGTAAATTTGAATGTAAAAGAAAGTTGTTGTAGTTGTTTTAGATATTTGAGTTGTAGTGAAAATGGAAGAGACAACAAATTTGAAATAGGGAATTGTTGCATTTTGTATTAGAAAATAACAATGTGAAATTAGATATAAATCCTTTAATTTTGCTCTTGGAATTCAAAGAAAATTAGTTGAATAAAATGGAATAGATCTTGTAGTTATTATTACTATTGGTTTTCAAATGTTTTAAATGAGTAATTTTAATTAAGAAATGAACAAATGGAAAGAAATCACAAAACTGGAGACTTTAGGTGTATAAAAATAAACTCAGAATGTATTTTAGCACATATTAGAAACCTTAAGTTTTTGTGAAAACTCATAATTTTATGTTTTGTTTCTAAGAAACAAGACCGCCGCCCTGTGGAGAGTGGCAGTCCCGTAACCATTGCTCAAGCTAAGGTGGAGGTCTCAAAACTGCCACTCAGTAGGGCGGTGGTCTATGGTTTGTCACCCGAGTAGGGCAATGGTCCCTAGACAGCCGGTCTGCTCTAGGTGGCGGTTTTGTCACTTACGACGAACTCCGCAGATCCACACCTATATAATATTTTTAATGGTACACACTAAATTTTAAGCTTGTAAAATGATCTATGAAATACCAATAATCAAAAAAATCGCTAATCATGTTGAATATAGATTTTAAACTTAAAAATGGTGGATTGAAAACCTTCTTTTCATCTATAATAATGAGGGTATGGTTTACCCTAAGTTTGAAAACCCAAATACACTTAGAGTGGATAAAAAACCAGATTGGTGGAGGAAATCCCTCCCAATCCTTAAATGAAATAGATTAACATTAATAAAACTAAAACTAAACTAAGTCTAAATTAGATCTCCATGTAGAATCCTCATGGATCTTCCTCTTTTTGTCCCATGACTTTGTCCTCTCCAACCTAAAAATTTTTAACAAAAGAAATTAGACCAAATGATGAGAATGGAACAAAGAAAAGGTTTAATGGAAATTCATGAGGAAATTTAATGCTAGTTTGGAACCCTAAGATCTAGTGGCCAAGATTGTTTTGATGTAATGGTCAAAGATTCACCTTACTTTTATTAGGTAAAAATTTAATTTAAATGTTTAATTTTAAATCCTTAAGGGTATGTGTAGATGGATGAATGGGGCCATTTAAATTGCCTTAGAGTGCTAAACCTTTGTTAGTTCTTAGCAAGCCTTGGGAAGTCACAAAAAGGACTCTAAGTTAATAAGATAATGAATTTAATAAATTAACATAAGGTTAACCTTTCTAGGATTGAACATTATCTAAAGAGAAGAAAATATTTAATTAAGTAAATTAATCCTTGGTACCTTCCTATTGAATAATTGATTAATGGACCTTAGAGATAAATTTGAAAATATGTTAACCTTTTAACTAGACCTGGTTCTTCAATCGTAAAGCTGAGTTTAGTGGTGTAAGTTAATTTAATGAACCCTAAGGGTCAAGCACCCTTGTAACATTCTTATAACTTAAACAAAAAAAATTAGTCACAATTTTCGGTTAAGTGTTAGGTTGAAGCGTGTTCCTAGAATGTCATTTTGTGGGCATTACACTTGGTATCAAAGCCATGGGTTCAAAGCTTGGACCCTTGGGCACACCTAGAAAACATGAGACATGAACTTTTAACCTAGTGCAAAATTTTACTTTTGAATCTAGAAACCCACAATGTTTGATAATTGTATAAATTAGAAAACATAGAAAAATGAAACAAGACCTCGAAAAAGAACTAACTCTCATTTTGATCTGTGCAAGAGGTATGGATTAGACGAGGGGTCTTTTCACATAGACCTAGATCTACCACCTCCAGAGCAGGTTGTAATGGCCATTCTACCTTAGATTCTACAGAATCTTCAGAATGTCAATGTGATTATACGTGAAGAGCCCATGGGAGGACAATTTGCTAGACATGACATGGAGCCGTTAGTGGAGGCCCATGTATCCACTTGAAAAAGCAAGTAGTATAGGGAAGAGTCACCACAAAGTGGACATGGGGATAGGATCTTAGGTCATAGGGACATGTCTCGGAGCCCTAGACAGAGGGAGGAGCATGCAGAGAGACTTAGGGGTCGTCAGACGTCAAGTCCAAACCATATTAGGGAGATCCTGAAGCTATGACTATCACACTATTCTGGTGATATAAGAGGTTTTTAGAAATATGCCTAGTTGGTGAGCTTGAGTGGATGCTTCAAGATCTACCCTTGTACTAGCAACACAAAAGCTTGTGTTGTGATCCATCTTCTAAGGGATGGAGCAGGAGTCTAGTGGAGGACCGAGGAGAAAAAGCTCCATGTTGACTTAGAGACAATTACCTGGGAGCTATTTGAGGAGCATTTCAGGAGCAGGTATTTTCCCAAGAGGTTCATTCGACAATGAGATAGAAGAATTTCATGACCTCCGTCAGTATCGATGTTCGTAGTTAAGTATGACAGATCGATTTATGAACCTACTCAAAGCACATCGACTATATGCACGATGAGAAGTTACAGATTCATACGTTCATCAGGGGCCTAAATTTGGATTTGGGTGGTGTGGTGTGCATTCACTACCTACAAAAATTTGTTGAGGCCATGGAGAATGTCAATACTATAGAGGAGACACGGGGAAGATGCAACAGGCTAGAGATAGAGTTTGGAGCCGTATCTAATAGATGTAGGATGGCAGATTGAGGGGGTCAGTTCCTCCTCCATGTGGTGGATAGAGTTCAAGATAGGCTTCATTCAAGCCACCATAGCAGCCACATCGTAGCAGCAGCAGAGACTCACCCACTTACAAACCTCCTTAAAGATTTGATGCATAGAGGGGGAAGAGTATGGGGCCTCCTCCTAGAGGTCCCATTAGGACACAGGGTGTACCAAGAGCTCAGTCAACAAGAGCTCACCAACAGAGACCTCGAAGTCCATACCTAGATCATCGGGAGCCACGACTGCGGACCTCTAGAGTATCACGGTGGAGCTACATCCCACTGGAGAGGACCACATAGATTTTATGGTTGAGGTGTTGCTAGACATCATTGGAGATAGTACCCATAGAACCCTAACAACATGGGTAATACATACATCTCGAGAGCCTCTTGTTGGAGATATGGCATGGAGCCATCATATTTATGTAGTGGTCGAGAACCGCTAGGTGAGAACAAAAGAAATTTGTGATAGAGACGACATGTACTATTTATGGTATTTCCACCTCTATATTGTTTGATTCTGGATCTTCTAATTCATTTATTACACCATCATTAGTAGAGAGTTGTAGGTTGGTGCTAGTTAGGTAAGATCATAGTTGGGACATTGAGATGGCTTTTAGAGCAAAAATTCTATAGACTCGAGAAAAGGACTGTGTAGAGGATTTGGGACCCTTCAAACACTACCTCATATCTTCTAATCCTTCCATTGGGTTCTTATGATGCCATCTTAGGTATGGACTAGTTATCTACACACACAGCTAGAGTGGACTGTCACCATAAGACTATTGCTTATACAGATGATCTAGGTGTGGAGTCAGTCATATTGGAAGCTAGGAGGCCCATTTCCATTCACATCATCTCCTCTATACAGCTTAAGCGGTGTGTGCAATGGGGTTGTCAAATGTATGTTGTTACAGTTAGTGAAAGATCTGAGGATGAGTCTAGTGGACCATCCCTTGATGACCATCACATTTTGAGAGAGTTTTCTGATGTTTTTCTAGGGGAGCTATCGGGGTTACCTCCCCACATGAGATAGATTTCCACATAGATATGGTTCCAGTGTAGAGCCTATCTCATGAGCACCTTATTAGATGACTACTCCTGAGCTATGTGAGCTCAAGTTTTAGCTAGAGGGCCTTCTAGAGAAAGGCCTAATCTGTCCTAGTGTATCCCCTTAGGGTGCACTGGTGATCTTTGTGAAGAAGAAGGATGGATCTCTTGGTTGTCGACTACCGCCAAATTGAACAAAGTAATGATCAAGAATTGTTACCCCTTTCCATGCATTGATGATTTATTTGATCAGATGAAGGGGGCCACAATTTTCTCCAAGATTGATCTTAAGTCAGGGTATCATCAACTTAGGATCATGGAGGCATATATTCATAAGACTGTCTTCCGTATGAGATATGGCCACTACGAGTTCATAGTGGTACCTTTTGGTCTAATGAATGCCCTGGTAGTGTTTATGAGCTTGATGAATGGGGTATTCAGGACCTTTTTGGATCGCTTCATGCTCATCTTCATTGATGACATTTTGATTTAGTCACGTATGCATGAGGAGCACAAGGAAAACCTTCACCAGCTTCTTGAGTGTCTTCATGACCAACATCTTTACGGGAACTTGGAGAAGTGTCCATTCTTTTAGAAAGAGGTGCAGTATTTGGGCCACATCATTTATGGGGAAGGTATCATATTCGAACCTTCCAAGATTAAATCCATCATGGATTGGTCAGCACCCACTAGTGTGACTGAGGTGCGTAGCTTCATGGGTTTAGCAGGTTATTATAGAAGATTTGTTTAGGACTTTTCTCGGATTATGCACCCCATCACTTCCCTTCAGTGGAAAGGGAAGAATTTTTTTACTCAGACAGATGTGAGTAGGAATTCAGTACACTAAAGGAATTCCTCATGACAAAACCTATTCTAGCAGTGTCAGATCCTCAGGGTGAGTTCTACATTTGTACTGATTCTTCGTTGGCGGTGGCTTGGAGATGTGTTAACGCAGGAGGGTAGAGTAGTTGCTTTTGAGTTTCACAAACTCAATGATTATGAGAACAATTATCGACTCATGATCTTGAGCTTGCAGAATTTGTGCGCGTCTTAGTGTGGTGGAGACATTTCCTTCTTGGCTGAAGATTTACACTCAGGACTGATTACTTGAGTCTTTGCCACCTCTTCACGTAATCCAATCTCAACGCTCGTCAGTGGCATTGGATGGAGTTTTTTTGTGAGTATGATATGGAGATAGATCATGTGAAGTGAAAGGAGAATGTGGTTAGAGACGCCTTGAGTAAATGAATACATGTGGTTATGGCTACTTTAGTGGACACAAATTTGTGCAATAGGATTTTGCAAAGTAGCTTCCTCATGAAAATTTCTACCTCACACCAGAGAAGAGATTAAGTCCCGAGATACCCCTTGAGGGAGATTTGATGGATTTTCATTATAGGTAAATGGTCTTATCAAACACAGAGGTCACATGTATGTTCTTAGAGATGGAGACTTGAGATAGGACATTCGGCAGAGGTTCACAGTGCACCTTATTCAACCCATCCTGGGGTGAAGAAGATGCATGCCTCTTTGAGACATTTGTACCATTGGAGAGGACTTCAGAGAGACATGGCTCTATTTTTTTCACAATTTTTAGAGTGTCAGAGGGTGAAGGATGAGCATCAGCATCTAGTCGGGCTTTTCTTTCCTCATGTTATACTGCAGTGGAAGTGGGACGTCATTTTAATGGACTTCATTATTGGGTTATCGATGGTGAGATACCACCACGACGCCATCATGCCCACGGTGGATAAACTGATGAAAGTAGCTCATTTTTCTCTTGTGAAGACCATCTACATAGCCAGTGCAGTGGCACAGGTATATCTTGATGAGATTTTTAGATTACATGGGATTCTATGTAAGATCAGTTGTGGTCATGATCCTTTATACACCTCCCATTTCTTGACCACCATGTAGCACACTCTCGGGATGAGGATCAATTTCAGCACAACATATCATCTTGAGACATATGAATGGACTGAGTGGGTGAATTAGATCCTGGAGGACATGCTTAGGATGTACGTTATGGATCACTAGTCGAGATGGGAGGAGTATCTATACTTGGTTGAGTTTTCCTACAACAATAGTTTCCATATTTTGATAGGCATGGCTCCTTTTCAGGCATTATATGGTAGAGAGTGCAAGAAAACTCTTAGTTAGGAAAAGTTAGAGGAAAGGGTTTCTCTTGGTCTAGCCTTATTGCAAGATATGGAGGAGTAGGTTACCCCGATTAGACAAAGATTACATGAGGCACAGGACAAACAATAGAAGTATGTGGACTAGCAAAGGAGATATCATATTTATGAGGTGTGCATGAAGGTTTTCCTTCATGTCAAACCGCACAAAATCCCTATCTATTATAGAAAAGGTTCTAAGCTTGCTCCTAGGTTTGTGGGTTTCTTTGAGATCTTGGAGCACATTGGTCCCTTGGCCTATCATCTAGCGTTGCCACCTAGCTTGTCTCGTGTCCATGATGTGTTTCATCTTTATGTGCTTAGGAGATATATTTATAATCCTTTTCATTTGCTAGATTAGACCGCATTGCATGTGCAAGATCAGGGGAAGGTGATGGTGGAGCCCATCTTCATTATAGAGTGAAGGACCCCGGGCCTGCGGTAGAGATATTGACCATGTTCGGGTCTAGTGGCACAAATATGATGAGATTGCAGCTACGGGAGGATTCCACATTGCTACAACTTCAGTTCCCACACCTTTTGCAGTGACTTCCGGAAGGAAGTTGAGTTTAAGAGGAGGGGGTGTAGTGCCCACTTCCCTTCGACACCTTTTTTATTATTGATTTCGATACTTTCAACTACACTTATGGATATGATTATGGATTTTTGATTTAGTATGATGTTAGATGTTAGAAATACTGGACTGTTGTTTATTCAATTCATATATGATGCATGTGGACCATTATAGACATTTTATATTGATGTTGATATACTTGTGGACGTAGTTATTTATATATATTTCTGATATGTGATATATTGTGTCATATTGAGTATACCTCGATAATTAGATTAATGTTGTGATCATTTTGACATGGATGAAATGTGGAATACAAATGTTGCTAGTAATTGTAAAAGATATCATATTTTCCTAGATGATATTTGATTCGTATATAGGTGATTTCGGAATTATATTGTATATTTTATCATAGATGTTTTTAATGCGGCCACGAGGCCAAAGAGGGTATTTATGTGTTTTGCAGGTTAAATTATTCACAACAAATATCAGGGTGATTGGAGACCAACCACATTGGAATTCTAGATGAATTCAACAAGGGTCACCATGGCAACATGTAATTGTGTGTGTGTTAGAATTATTTGGTTAAGGGAAAATTGTGACCAAGGGGTCATGTGTTGTCTTTTATTATTATTTCCCTTTTATTAATGTTAGTATGTGTTCTTTTAGTAATGTAATTTACTTATTTTAATTATTTAGATTTTGATGTATGTTTACCCCTTTATTAATAATGAGTTGTAGTGTCTTATTTAAGTTAATTTAACCTTTTCCTAAACTAGTTAAAGATGTGACCAAAAGGATTTCATTTATTAGACTTGATTTTCTCTTGGATTTTGTGTTGTTTGTTCAATGCTTTAGGTATTGAGTGTTGTACACTTCACCCCCGCATGGAAACTCGCATTTTGCCTTAGAGGCCGAATTTGGAAGCTTGTGGGACAAGTCAAACTTGTCCCAAACCTCTTAAATTGTTATGCCAACCCTACCTATGGGTTGGTGGGGAAAAATTACACCCCATTAGTTTTTTTGGAAAGATAAAAAGGTAAAAATTTTATTGCACTTTCCTTCAAGTAATTAGTTTTTTCCTTAGGGGGTGTGGGATTAGATTGTGTGTGTAAGTATAATATCAATCCTTCAACAACTTATTAATTGTGCATTGGAATATGGGGTTGAATAAGGTGATGTGGAGTAGATAGGAAATAGGTGGCATCCTAGTAGGAGCCACATCATTCTCCTCTGTCCTTTCTTCTATTTATTGAAGTTATTTTTCTTGTTTGAGGGTTAATTCATCTTTTTTTGCTCTTGTATTTTTGAGAGTTAGAGAATGTTTTGGAGATTTTTTGGATTGTTGGAGCTTCGGATGTTTTCTTGCTTTTGAGCAGCTATGAGAATTACTCTTGGAACAAAATCTACTATGGAAAGGTAGGAGCTTTACCTTGTTTATGTTATGCTTATTTTTGTGTTTATTTCTTGTGTTGAGTATTTTTTTTCTTTGGAATGCTTGTTGAGTATGGGTAGATTGCCTAAGTTTTGAGTAGGAGGAGATTATGAGGAGATTTCATGTAGGGAGGCATAAGAGTTTACTTTTTTGTTTAGAGGGAGTTTGGGTTGGGTGCCCCATCTTGTAGTAGGAATGCTTGCATTTCTTTCTTGTTTGTTTTATGAGGGAGGCATAATAATATGTGGGAGGTATAACGGGTACTTGAGGGAGGCATAAGAGTATGTAGGGAATTGAGATATGTATTGGAGGATTTAATATGGACACACATTCCCATTGGGAGGCATAAGTGGCCTCCCCATAGGAATGGGAAGGCAAGACGAGAAGTAGATTGGGATTCAATCATTTGTGCATTTTTTTGTGGTGGTGGGAAGGATGGAACTTCTTGTTTATTTGGAGGGGAAGGTGTTTCTTATTGCTTTTTTGGAGGGGGTTTGGATTTGGAAGAGAATAGGGAAGAAAAGATGACATGGGATGGAAGACTAGGGGATGGAGGGATGGGTTTCACACTTGGAGCAGCATATGCGGGGTTCACAACTTAACACTACTACAATGATGAAGTTTGAGATGAAGAAGAAGAAAAACAAGGAAATGCTGAATGAATTACCCATTGACAAGGTTGATTCAGACATTAATCATATGATTCTATCTCCTCAGTCCATTGTGAAATTTGGGGCAACATTCCAATCATGAAGTCCAGCTTCTCTTGTTATTTTCCGTAGCAATGTAGTGATCTACTTGACCTTGGCCTTAAGATCATCCTTGGAAGATTTATCCTTATCATATTTTTCTAGCATATTTCCAAGAGAAGTGTGTACATCTTGCTTTGCTCCTTCATGAGTGGCTTTTCCCAATGAGAATCTAGAAATCTGATAATTTGCAGCTGTAATTGTTTCCTTAGTTTTTCCCTCAACGGGAGTGACAACCTCCACAACTCGTTCCCCAGATGCATTCACCATCAAGATTGAAAATAATCTTTGGCCTCTTAACCTATCTCCTTGGGGTATGTTCCAATATGCTCAGATTTATTACATCTCATAGAGGCACTTTCTTCTTTTGCTTTGGAGTTTGTTGGAACAACCATTCTGGAATGGATGATGTTGATGAAGATAGAATAGTTGACTCAGTACCTGAAACATTAGCCACCACAAGAGTACTAATAAAATTAGTTGGAATTTGAATGGTAATGATAGTGATGGATGGGATGGATGTGAGGACTGCCATAGGAGTTGATACAATAATGTTAGGGGATGAGATGGAGGAAAATTGAAGTGTTAGGGGAAGTGAGGTAGAAATGGGTGACCCAATAGTTTCTCCAGCTGAGAGAACTGGAAGGGATGAGAATACTTGGGCCATGGAAGGTGATGGGAAAGAAGAAATGATGGTAGAAGTGGAAGGAACTGATGTAGGAAGGGAAAATGGAAGAGAAGAGGGAAATGATGGGTCTTGTGGGACACTAGGAGAATCACTGACTTCAACTATTTCTATCACAGGTGCTATTGAAGGCATGAATTTTGGAATAGGGGCCTTGGAAAGAGATGATCTCCCAATAACAAATGAAATATTTTTGGAGCCATATGGGTGTTTTGGGTTGACCTTTTCCACTTTGTGGGTGTTGATTGGCTCATGGTTGATGGGGCCCCTATATTTGTAGGTTGTTCTAACCCCTTGGGTGAGATTCCCAAGGTAACCAACAAACTATGAGTTCTTTGTAGAATGGGTCTCACCCTTTCCTTTGTGTTGCAACATTCTTCCACATACCAATCAATCCATGGTAATGGTTGATTGACAATATTATTACTTTTATACAATTCATCAAAAACTTCATCATTGTCGTGTGTGCCTTTTGGTACGTCGGCTATTCCAAATGGTTATGGGGTCTATTTTGAGAATAATGCATGCCTAATATGGATAAAAGTCCTAGTCATGAAATAATTTATGAGTGTGCAAAACATTTGTAATCCACAACTGATAGTTGAGAGATATTTGAGATATTGAGAGGACTTAGAGATTAGCCTTGAATCCTTACTTATAGGAGTTCATTGATCTATTTATATGTAATCTCTCAATTGAGAATTTTCCCAAACGAATTACAATATCTTTGGTTTTATTATTTTATTATGTAATATTTTATTTTTTATTTGATTAAATCATGGATGTTTACAAGAATTTTAAGCATGGAATGAATAAAAGGTGTAACCTTTCAACTGGAGACTATAGACACTTACATTCAAGCTAAGGATAAACCGCAAAGCACCCTTGTAAAAATTATTTTGGAAGATTCATGGAATTGATGGTTATGTTTTTTAAGAACGAGACCTGCCACCCCGTGTTGAGCGGTGATATCTAAACCATCATCCAAGAATGGTGGCGGTTTGTGAATTGTCACCTAGGTAGGGTGGAGGTCCCAGGACCACCGACCTACTTTGGGCGGTGGTTTTGACACCGTAGGTGGAAAATTATAAATCTGGATATGGGAGATTTTAAACTTAGTTTAATAAAAAAATTAAGCCTCCAAATTTGAAGAGGAAATCACCAACAACCCATAAGGGCTTAAAATCATTGTTCTAAACATGTAAATATTTAAATGGGCATTCAAATGTACTCAATCTCATAGGTTAAATGGAAGTAGGTTTTTTCCCAAATAGAGCACCCAAAAATGGAATTTACTAAATTTTTATCCCAAATTTAGAGTGGAAACCTCTATAATTAACTAATGGAAGACATTACAATAATAAATCCATACGCTAAACTAATCTACACTTGATTCTAGTGAATTCATTTATGGCTTCTTCCTTACTTTCATGGCTTCCACTCCTCCAACCTGCAAATTAAAGAAAATAAAAGAGATAAAATGAGGAGGCTAGTGCATGAGAAAGGGATTTGATAAATTTTCTTAAGGTTTTGTATCGCCAAAAAATCTACGTGCATGAAACCCAAGACAAACATAGGTCAAACAAGAAAAATTAGGGAATAAATTAAAAAATAAAACCTACTCACAACACTAGGTTAAAATTTATAGTCACACTTTCTCATTTTAAAAACTACATTAAATTAATATTATCAATTTCCACTTAGATCCCCCTTAAATAAAAGAATAAAATCTATGAATACCATTTAATAAATTACTTAGTCTAAAGCAACACATCCGCTCCCATATCTTTTGTTTTAGAACAATTAATTTCAACATTAATTAAACTTGCTGAAAATAATTTCAAAGGTATTGGGGTCTAGTTATTTAAATAATAAAGTTTCACTACACCCACTAAGGGGTCAAAGATTTCATTAAATGAAAAGGTCTCTAATAAAATTTTTGGGTTAGAGAAGTAATAACACCACCTACACCACTTGAGTGGCCCCAAAATAAAGTCTACCCATGCAATTTAAATTTGAAAATTCCCTCACCCACTTCCCACCTACTTTTTGTAGGGATGAATCTCATCCATTGGATGGATTCATTTGGGGCCCTTGGATTTGGGGATCCATATAACCCTAAATATGCTTATGAAAAGATCTTTTTCCTTTCACTTGAATAATTATTTCTTCCTTTTGGTTTAAAGATTTGTGGAGAGGGAGATGGAAGCCATGAGAGGCAAGCTCACTTTCATGGAAGGATGCACGTTCTTCCTTTCTTATCTAGTTCTATTTACACCCTCCCTAGGGTGGTATGTATTTTTAATTTTATTTATCTTAATATTTCTTTTGTACTTTCTAAAATGGGCATATGGGTATTCAACCTATATTAGTGGAATAGGAAAAAAATGGTGTATTTATTCAATTTTGTAAACATGATATATACATGTTTCTCTACTCGCAAGCTTATTCTTTGGCTCCATTTCCTAGTGGTCTATTTTTGGCACTTGTTCTACTATTTGTTCTTATGGAACTCACAGAAGTTCCTATTCCGCGTCGAGAGAGAGCAGATGTTTGTGCTCAAATTAGTCTCGCCCCATTTGTCATTGAAATTCCTTAGTTTGTGACCTCTGTCATGTTTTCTATCTCTCTGTATTGATGCTTGAGGAATTTTTCCTCCATTTGGTTGCCATGATCACTCCCTTCCTTGGTCGAGGATCACTTAAAAGTCAAGAATTTTTTTTTCGTTGCTCTATCCATATGAAAGAGTCTTTAACTTGGGTGTAACACTTGGGTTTTTCCTTTCCTTCCATTTTCCACAGGCACGTTTTGTTATCCTTGTAATTTGTGTCTAAAATATATGTGGAAACATGATTGGATGTAGCTCGTAGGATCATATTTGAGCCTTATAACATTTCCAAATTCTCTGTCCTTGAAGAAAGATTAATTTATGGGCTGAAATGGTGATTCTCCGCATTTTACGGTTTAACGGGTGTATTTTTCTTGTCGATTTTTATCTCACCATTAGTGGAAACGTGGACCTTTTTGTTGGATGCGGCTCGGTGGGGAACTTTGAAAACTCTAAGGCTCACTTCAGACTCAATTCTTGTCCATGTGGAGGTTCGAACTTATTTTAAAATTCCCCTTTTTCTTTGGCCTTCGAGTTGCATCCGGGAGACACGTGGAGGTTTTCGCGGACTTGCCCTAACTTAGAAAAATGTTTCATGAGGCTAGTACGGTTTTGTGGACCATGCACACATGGAGGGCTGATGCTCATTTGAAGATCTTCCTCGTGGTCCCATATTAATAAGTGCGAGAGGGAGACATGTGGAGGCTTCGCCGGCCTCGCTTTGTACTTAAAGTCTTCAAAGCAATTTTGAAAGGTTTGGGACATGTGGATGGACTGCGCATGTTTGGGGACCAGACCCTAAGTTTTATTTTGAAGAAGCACTCTGAGGACACTTGGATGCTTTCGCTCACTCTTAGCTTTTCTTGGAATTTTCAACAGCCAAAGAAAAATGTCTCGGACCCTAGACAGATAGCGCCTTCCTTTGAAACTTCAAATTTTTTAACAAACTTTCTTTGGACTAAGACATGTGTTGAGCTAGTTGTTTTTGGATTCTCTCGCTTTTGGGGACCATCTCAAAATGTGCCATTAAGACACGTGGAGGCTTCCATTGGCTCCTTTTTACACTAAGACTTTTCAAAGGCCAAAAGACATTTTTCTTGGGCCCAAGCCATGTGGAAGGCCCACACTTGTTTGGGACTTACATCTATTCTTCTCCTCTGCAATTGTGCTAAGGAAACATGTGGATGGCTATAATATAAAGTGGAAAAGGGGTAGAATCAATGATTATTGTCTATTGCGTCTATTTTTTCGACATTTTATCTTCAATACTACTAGAGACATGAATACACACTATTTTCCATCATTCCTTGATGAAATTCCTTATCATCTCAATTTTTAAAGTGCCATTTGATGGATTTAGAACATAATTTGTGAGTCCGAGGATTTGTAGGGTCATTATTTTGAATTTTGAATTAATCAGCACTTGTAAAAATGGGAATTACCAAAGGAGATGGATGCAGGGTAGAATTGTAGAGGAAAGAGAGGGGAAAAGGATGAAATGATGAAAGTGAAACCACAAAAGATGAAAAAGGTGTTGCCTCGAGAGTGAAAAGGATTACTTGTCATATCCGGTTGTGCAAGAGTCTCCTAAAAATTATTAAAAGGGGGATTTATCGCATGAAAAAATTAGAATTATTAGAAGGATTTATAAAATGTTGTGGCATGGCATCATAGTCATTAGTTGAGGGCCCAAGAAATGTGATTATTTCACAATTGGTCCACCTAGAAATTTGCGTTCGAGATCTGAATTTGTTAAATGTCGTTGTCTAAAACAAATTAATAACAAGTAAAGGTCCCTCAAATATTCTTTTATTTTGTGGGGAAATTGAGTGAGTGAAATTTATAAATGCAATGACAATACTCTTAAAAAGGGTAGGTGGTTTAATTCTTAAGAGACAAAATTTGAGAAAGTTGTCTTCCGAGAAACCAAGCCAAGACAACTGTTATTTTCTTCCGTGTTAGATTTTCTATCATGTCAAGTTGGTTTAAGATGTATAGCCATTGACGAGTAATGAGATTTCTCTAGAAGTTATCCTCTACTGATGAATCCAAGTAATTTTGAAATTAATTTGTGTCTAATCTCTAGCAATTTGTGTATGCTTTGTTTCAGAATGTCTGCAAATGGTTTCTTTTGTTCCTATTGTAATCTTACATTGAAATTTTTGTGAAATTGCATAGGATCTCGTCCTCTGTGATAGTCTAATGGTATTTGTGATTTGATTTCAAGAAAATCCTTCATCTTGGATGAGATAAAAAAATAAAATTAATTCATTTTCATTTGTTGATAAATATTGTCTTTAAGTCTTTGGGTGTACATTAGGCATGATTGACCAGAAATCTTGGTGTTTAATTGAGTCTTTCAATTCAAGCCATCGTGTTAAAGTCTCAAATATTTTGTGAAAACGTGCTGATATGGGCCTCCATTAAAGCACACCTTCTAGTTGAAGGAACGTCCTAAATATTTTGAATCTATTCTATTATTGAGTTGTCCATTGTTGTGAAGTCCCTCAAATAATAGGTATAATCAACTTTATCTTGCTTCATCTCCCACCAAAATCATTCAAACACCATGAATCCATCCTGAACTACCCCTGTTTTCCCTATATATCAATAAAGGGACAAAATCTACTTGCTAAAATATGTAAAAAATAAGGATTTCTTAATGTCTTTAATAACCTTAGCCTTGTGTTGAAAGTATCTCTATCGTTTAGAAGTGACAACTCTTAAGAGTTAAATTATGGACTATTGACCGTATTTTCCAAATGTTTTCTTCATTACATATGTCCAAAAGAAGGATATCTCCATCTCCTTCATCAAACATAGGTTACACTAAGGGTCCTCTCACCCTGGTCGAAGAGGCACCACCTAAAGTAGTGAGGACAGGTCAAATCCTCTTGAAGGTGTTATCCATCTCTCCAAAAATATGAGTTACAAAGGGCCAGTTAGATGTCATCCCCAGATACAAAATGACACACACCATGATCTATTTGTCTCTAAGCTCCATGTCCAAACTGTGTTGCTACTTGGTTTGAAAAGGAGAAAAAAATTAAATACCAAAACTAGTGGCGCCGTTGTCGGGGAATCTTTGAAGTATTTTACAAATAGAGTACATACTGAGACCCTTGTAATACTTCTTACACATGTTGTGTTCTAATACATTTGCTGAAACATCATTCTCTATTCAGATCTATAAGAATTGTCCAAAGTTATAAGTTACGAGTGCAATATTTCAAGCTTATACGGTTATTGCACTAAGATTTTTATCATCATTGATAAATTTGGGTAAAATAAGACTAGATTTTGTAAGATTTTCATGAATCTAGTATTAACAAACATTTGACAAGTCTTTCATAGTGCATTTGCAAAAACTAAGGTGAAAATCCTTAGTGGTGACTCTGTCTTTATTTAAATTCTTTATAAATACCAAGTGTATTAAAATATATCTAGTAAGATTTATCACTAATATCTATAAAGTTGGAAGGAAGAAGAATTTGGAAGGTCTGTTGGAGATCAAGCATCAAGAAAAGAGATCTCCATTGGTGAAACTGATTAGCATGTGGTTGAAGATTGTAGTACATCCTAAAGTGCTTTGAATTAGGTATTCTCTTTATTGAATTAAATTCTCCATCCGGAGAGGGTCCTTCAATTGTATTTTTGCAACATTTTCTTCTTAATCTACCCTGTATTTTCAAAATCTAATAGATTTTCCAAGAGACAGATCCTTTAGAGGGTAGTCATTACGAAAAATTGCATCCCTATACCACATAGACCCATCACTCCAAAGCATTTTGTTTCTCATGTAAGATCACCTCCTCAATATAATATGGCTTAGCCTCCACCAAGACCTCCATTTAGTTTTAATACTTTTGGTCCCATCAGTTTTAGAGGTATGGATGGCTATCCAAATTCTCTCGCCACAAGATGTAAGAAACAAATTTCCTAAGTTCCAAGGAAATAATGCAATAACTAGTGATTAGCACTTGAAATGTTTTGTCAATATGATGGAGGACTTCAAAATATAGTTTGAGGATGTATACATTAAATTATTTATCCATACTCTAGAAGAAGATGCAAGGGACCTGGTATAAATCTTTTCCAGATAATTCCATTGACTCCTGCAGACGCAGAGATGAAGAATGCGATCTGGTGATAAAAGCAGACCCTAGGTTTCTTTTATCAGAGTTTGAAAATATAAAAAAGAATCCTAATGAATCAAAGTGCATGATTTCAATACTAGATTTAACAAAACATTGATAAGATTTCTGTTAATTTGAGGCCATGTGATGAATCATGTCTCGATAAAATATTTAGATGCATTTGATAGGAAAGTTGCTTACTATTTGAGGGATAAGAACCTTGGGACTTTGATGCGAGGCATTTACCATGTCTTTGCAAATTGAGAACAACATTAAATCAGTTGGACAACCTCCTAAGATTGAGGGTGTTAAATTAATCAACCCCGAGAAGCCTCAATCAAGTAAGGTTACGGATCTTGATGAATTTATAAGGACTTTGGCTAGGGATGTCAAATAAATCTCTTACAAGTGGCGGGGTAGAGAAATGAATTGGACAAGGTTCTCGGGGTTAGCATAGGCAACAAGGACAAGAAAAATTGGTAAATCATCCTAAAAATGATCAGAGGTCTAGTGAAAGAGGTAAAGGACCCATGGGAGCTAGACAACCCTAAGTCTGGGGAGAATAGAGTAGTTCTGATCCTCTAAATGCTAGAGTTTTTTTGTTGAAGACACAAATCAAATGGATTCATGTGATAAATGCTTCTTACCCCACCCACCATGTCAAATAGATCACCAAGTTGAAGAAGTTGATGATGATGATAACATTGATGATGATGCATGCATGGTGGACTTGTCTACAAGCTCACAACAGAGAGAAACTTTAAATGAGGTAATAAGTGCAAGAACTGCTGCAAGTTTTTGGGACTTCATTCACCGGGTACCTCTTCTTCCTCCCTCTCATGCCTTATAAATAGATATGGTACAAGCATTTGAACTTCTTAGTAATGATTTTGAGTGCTTAAGAGATCTAATGATTAAGAAATACGATGGGAGAATCCCATTAGAAGAGGATAGACAAATGCTAATGAATGTTGTTGTTGCCCAAGAAAAGGAGTATAACACAAGAAGTAAAGTTGTCAAAGGGGAGGGTCTCTAGCCAAACCAAAGACCCCAGTTCTCATCAATGTCCCAAAATAGGCTCCAAATAAATATGCATGTGGCAAAGGCCCTCTTGTCTCAAGTATAACTGGTGTTCCCACCCATGACCAAAATGTTAAAAATCTTGTGCCATCTGATGAGTTTGTGAATCTTTCTTCAAATGTTGCTTGTCCCAAATACATTCCCTATGACATTGCTTAAGTCTTGAGTCAGATCAAGATTTATGTCCCAATTGTTGAACTACTTAGGATTCATGAGCACAAGAAAAGGGCTTTTGAGTATTTGGGATTAGAGGAAGATAGGAGTGCCCAAGGAAGAAATATAAATAATGTAAATAATCCTCCTTCAACCATTGCAAACCTAGAAAAACCACCGGAATTAGAGGAGATAGGTGAACAACCTAAACTTTACTTGGGGACATTTTTAGTTTAGTCTCAGTTAAATGTTGATCCATTTTTTACAACACTGGTTATTAAAGACAGACTGTTGTACAATTGTATGTTTGACTCTGTAACATCATGTAATGTTATGCCTCTTGAATTTATGAATGAATTGAACATTAAAGTGATAGCATCCTATGGCAAGTGTACTCTAATGGATTACGGAGAGGTGCCTTTTGTAGGATGTGTAAAAGGTTTAGTGGTACAACTTGCAACTTCTCGGGTAAGAACTTGAAACTTGATGTTGTCATTGTTGATTGCCCTGCTAAATGGGGCATGTTGTTATCAAGAATGTGGGCTGTAAGTGTTGGTGTAAGTGTTCATATGGATATGTATTTTTCCACCATTCCAATTGAAGGCAGCCTTGTAAAGATGTATGGAGAGAAAAAGATGGTGCACCACATTTAAGATCCCAACAATGCTTCTTACGAAGTGTTGTATGCTGATGTAGATGCTAATAAATTTTTGGGGTTCGCTAATGGCAAAGAGCACATGATTGATCTGTGTAAATGTCTTGAACAAGTGGGTTTACCTTGGACCTTGTTATTTGATGGAGCCAGTTCCAAGTTTAGAAATGGTGCTGGCATTGTTCTAATTTCTCCAAGCCAAGTAAAATTTGTATTTTATTTCAAACTTAACATTGAATGCACTAACAACATTTATAAATATGAAGCATTCTTATTAGGCTTAAGAATTGCATGGAAATATGGTATAAATGATGTCATTGTCAAAGGGGATTCAGAACTGATTGTCAAGAAAATTAGAAAAATGTATGCTACTAAAAATCAAAGAATGAAACAATACAAGCATGCAATGTGGGAATTGATTGAAATATTTGACTCTTTTAATATTATGCACCATGATATAAATTTTAGTGCTATTATAGACAACTTAGCAGTGCTTGGATCCAAATTTGGGAATTGTACAGTGTCTCCATTTTGTGAGTATGATGTTGAAATACTAACAAGGCCATCTGTCCCTAATAATGTTAAAAATTGGCAAGTGTTTGATGATGATGCCTAGGTGAAATGGTTTCTACAGAATCAAGGTGAGTTTTTTGACCAAAATAGAGATTGGGAACCAATGGTGTGTGTTGCTGAAGGAAAGGAAAATTTATTTGGAAAAGACATCATCCAGCTGAAGACAAACATGATTCCTAGAGGTTTGGTGGCTCTTGAATCAAAATTTGACAATGTTTATTGCATTATTAAAAGAATTATGTCGGTTTTAAGAGATGTGGAAGAGCATGACTTAGGCACAAAGGAAAAACCACCTAAAATCAGGTTAGGAAGAAATCTCAGTAAGGAAGAGAAGCATTCCTATGTTCAACTGCTGAAGAAATATCAAGAATTCCTAGCTTGGTCTTACTCTGAGTTGAAGGCATACAGGGAAGATTTATTCCAACATGAAATTCCTCTTGAATCTAATGCCAAGCATTTTAGGAAAAAAGTGAGGCCCATAAATCCCTCCTTTCTTTGAAGATTCAAGAAGAATTGAAAGAAGCTGGTGGATGGAGGGATCATTCAGCCCACAAGGTACTCATCTTGGGTTGCAAACCTAGTGCTGTCTAGAAAAACTAATGGTGATATAAAGTTATGCATAGACTTTAGGAACATGAATAAAGCATCATTGAAATATAATTACCCTCTACCAAACATGGAGAATATGCTACAATTGGTAACTGGTTCTGAATTGTTGTCCACTCTGGATGGTTTCTCTAGCTATAATCAAGTTGTTGTGAAGGAGTCAGAAAGAATAAAGACTACCTTAACCACTCGGGAACTTATGTCTATGTCAGGATACCTTTTGGCTTAATCAATGATGGAGGAACTTTCCAAAGAGAAATGAATGTAGCATTTTCTAGTTATATTAATGATTTCATTGATGTTTATCAAGACGATGTAACTATGTTTTCCAGGAAAATAAATAATCACTTACAACACTTGGAGAGAATGCTGATAAGGTGTAGAGAGTATGGCATATCATTGAATCCCAAGAAGTTCCACTTTGGAGTGTAAAAGGAAAAATTGCTTGGTCACAATGTATCAAAGGAAGGCATCATGACAGATCTAGAGAGAATTGAATCCATTAGCAAGGTTCTAATTAAAAGAATTAAGAAGGGATTTCAATCCTTCTTGTGACAAATAAACTTTATAAGAATATTTGTGTCTAACATTGTTGAGCTGAAAATCCCCATTACTAGTATGCTGAAAAAGGACCAAGTTATCAAATGGGAAGAAGCTTCCATTCAAGCTTTCAATGGGATCAAAGAATAACTAAAGCATGCCCCTATTTTGGAAGCTCCAAATTACAAGAAGCCCTTTCAAGTGTTTTATTTTGCTTTGAGAAAATACCATTACATCTGTTTTGAAGGATGATGAAGGGGTGAGAGAACAATTGCCTTTTCAAGAAGGCATTGCAAGGAGCTGAGTTGAACTACACCACCTTGGATGAGCAAGCATTTTCCTAGGTGAAAGAAAAAAAAAAATTCAAACCCTACATCTTGAGCTCTAAATTTTTTTCTTGTGTTCCCCACACCATGGTGAAACACATATTATCAGAGATGGATGTTTCAAGAAAAACATGTATATGGGTGAACACGTTGTAGGAGTATGACAAGGATATCCAAACCACAAAATTGTTAAGAGGTTTGTGCCTAGCTAAGCTTATGGCTGAGAGCAACTTGCAAACTATTGAGGTGAATGAAGTAGAAGGAGAAAGGGGGATGCCCTTGAAAATTTGGTAAGCTCGAATGGTATAAGGATATAATATTTTATCTCAAACTCTATGATGCCCTGAATATTTGAGTAAAAATCAGAAAAGATATCTTAAGTTATCCACTAAAAAATATGTCATTACCCATTTTGGGTTATCTTGGAAGAATCCGGAAGGAGTTCTCTTAAGATGCATTGCTGAAATGAAGCCCCAAAGGTAATTGTTGATCTCCATGGAGGCGTTTGTGTGGGAAATTTTTTGGAAGAGTTACGACACAAAATCTTGAGGGCTGGTTATTTGTGGCCAACTCTCTTCAAGGATACAACTCTATTGGTTAGGAAATGTGAAATTTGGCAGCGTTTTTATGGAAGAATGAAATCTTGAGTTCCCTTCCTTTGCGGCTTGTATCGATTTGAAGCCCCTTTTAAGCAATGGAGAATGGATTTCATTGGAAAAAATTCTTATCCTTCCAAAGGTGTTGGTCATAAATGGATTCTTGTAGTCGTTTATTATTTCACTAAGTTGGCGGAAGAAATCCCCACCAAGAAGGAAACACACCAATTTATGATGGGCTTCATGTTCAATCAAGTCATATGAAGATTTGGAGTACCAGTTAAGATTGTTGCTGATAATGCCATGAGTTTCGAGCCAAACCTTTGGTGGCAATATGCAAAGAGTATGGAATCAATTTGACATATACTCCTAACTACAATCCCTAAGGAAATGGACAAGTGAGTCCAACAATAATAAAATTTTTAAGATCATTAGAATAACCTTGGACCTGAACAAAAAGAAGTGGGGTCTGAAATTGAAGTAATTTTTTTAGGGTCGATGTAATCACTATCAAAAGAGCTACTTGGTAAGAGCCCATTTTAGTTGGTATATGGAGCTCAATATTTTCTACCCCTTCATTTGTAATTATGTTCATTTCATTTTTTCAATAAATTGAAGATAAGGAAGTTAGTCCATATCATGCTTGAATCAATTAGATTATTGAGTTAGATGAAGAAAGAAGGAAATCTCATCAAAGGCATGTGAAGTTCGGAGAAAAGTTGAAGAAATTATTTGACAAGAAGGTGACTCTAAGAGCTTTTAGAATTGGGGATCTTGTGCTTTTATGGGATAGTAGACATGAAGATAAGGGAAATCATTGTAAATTTGATGCATTATAGATGGGATCTTATTCAATTGATATTTGAATTGGTGAAAATATTTTGTTCCTAAAAGACTTAGATAGGAACTCGCTTGAATTTCTTGTTAATGGAAGGCATTTGAAACATTTCCTTGATTGATTTCTCATAATAAAGGTATGCTCCATTATATATGTGAAAAAACTATTACGATTCTTGATTATTAACCTCCTATCTTGTAAGATTATTTGATCAACAAATATTGGAAAATAACACAACTGTAACTTCACTAATACAAACACATAAAAAATACCCAACAAGGTGAACACAATATTTTCAGACAATTGTCCTTGGAAAAACCCCGTAGGGAAAACTAGTACTACAGATGAGAAATATATTAAACTTCAGAAAATCAAGAGATACAAATACTACTTGCCTCTTACTGAGAGCTCCGACAATCTCCTAATCCTTCGCTTTGATATTCCTCCACTGCTATCTTCAACGCTATCACCGCGCCCTTGCTAACGCTACAAGACTACTTGCTAACACTGCAAGTTTCTCTAAAAACTTCCCCATTACAAATGACCCAATGACCCCCTTATATACTACTCTCGTTGAAAATCAACGGCCGAGATTAATACAAGTGAACGGCTGAGATTAAGACAACTCAATAACCATTAACAACCTTGGTTATGAGGTGTCACCTAAAAGGAGTCAATATTAAATAACAATTGTTTTTATCCTAACAACTATTTTTCTAAATTCTAGGCCAGAACGAACAGCTGTCCAAACTACCCATAAATAATGCTGCTATATTAGGGTGAGGACAAACAGCTGTCCAAGCTACTAATATTAACACTCCCTCTTAGCGAGGAAGTTGTTCTGCATGACACCCAACATCTCTCTGAAGAAGATGAATTTTTCCTTCCCCAATGCCTTTGTCAGAATGTCTGCTACCTGCTGATCTGTAGGTACAAACTGTAGCTTAACAACCCCGCGCTATACACAATCTCTGATGAAGTGATACTTGATGTCTATATGTTTTGACCTATCATGAAACACCGGATTCTCAGTCAACTTGATGCAACTCTGATTGTCGCAATGTATCACCGTAGTCTCAACCTTCTGACCAAACAAAGCTACTAGTAACTTCCAAAGCCATATAGCTTCACATGTTTCCATGCTAGCTGCAATGTACTCTGACTCTGCTGAACTCGTGAGCCACGGACTCGCTCGCTGAACCAAGATACAACTCCTGATCCCAGACTAAAACAACACCCTGAAGTGCTCCTCTTGTCCATTGTACTACCTGCCCAATCTGCGTCAGTATAGCCCATCAACCTGATTCCTTCACCTCGATCATATCTAATTCCATACTCGAATGCACCTTACAAATAACGCAGCACATGCTTTGCCACAGTCCAGTGCACTCTCTTTGGCTCAACCATGAACTGACTAAGAGAGTTAACTGCAAAAGCTATATCTGGCCTGGTATTGACCAAATACATGAGAGAACCAATCAACTTCCTGTATAAGGTGGGGTCTACATCCTTCTCCCTGGATGTGTCTACCTTCCTCCAATTCATGATCATGGGTGTAGACATGGCTTTGCAATCTTCCATCCTGAACCTTTTCAAGATTTCCATGCAATATTTCCCTTGCCCAAGGAAAATATCTCCATCTTTCTGCCATACCTCCATGCCTAGAAAGTAGTGCATAAGTCCCAAATCCTTCATCTCGAACTCCGTTGCAAGATCCCTCTTGCATTCTTCTATGAGCCCCAGTGAACCTGTAAGAAACAAGTCATCTACATATAGGACAAGAATGAGAATCTCACCTCCAACTACCAAGTAGTAGATATTAGCATCTGCCTCACTCTTCACAAAGCCTATTTCCTGCAAGTAACTATCAATGCACTCATACCACGCTTTGGGAGCCTACTTGAGTCCGTACAATGCTCTCTTCAATCTACACACGTGGGTCTCTTTGTTGTGTGCTATAAAGCCTTCTGGTTGTTCTATGTATACCTCCTCTTTCAACTCACCATTAAGAAATGCTATCTTGACATCCATTTGATGGATCTACCATCCCATCTGTGCTAAAATTGAGATTACAGCTCGTATAGAAGTATACCTGGCAACTGGAGCAAATGTCTCCTCGTAGTCTATTCCCTCTTTCTGAGAGAACCCCTTTGCCACGAACCTTGCCTTATATTTCTCGATGCTACCATCTGCACTGTGCTTGATGTTATAGATCTAGCGTGATCCAACCACTACCCTATTTGTTGGTCTAGGCACTACCTCCCACACATCATTTTGCATAATTCAAGTATACTCCTCAACCATTGCTTCTTGCCACACTTGATGTTGTGCAGCCTCTTGATAGCTAGAAGGTTCACTATCTACCAACATACTAACTAATGCAACATAGTCATCATACCTGGCTGGTGGTTTCCCTTGTCTATTACTCCTCCTAGCGTAGCACTCCACTAACTCCTGAGTATTCTTCTGTGTCTATTGAACCTCATGGTTCTTACTACCAACTGTAGAGGATGAAATATCAACCTCCATGTCTTCTTGATGCATCTCTTCTTGCACCTGTTGCTCCATACTTTGAAAACTCTCTCCTCCTGAGTCTATGCTTGTACTAGTAACTGTACTCGAGCTTTGCTGCCCTTGACTCGATTGAGTGATCCTTGGAGCTTCTGTTGGCTTCTCACTCTGATCATCTACTGGAAAATCTCTAGACCTTCTAAATGCCTTGTCCTCCATGAACTTGACATCACGTCAAACAATAATCCTCTGGTCCCTGGAATGAATATCCGATATGCCTTTGAGGTTTCACTGTACCCCACAAAGTACCCTCTCTCTGTCAGTCTGATCTAACTTGGTACGTGTATCCTTAGGAATGTGACAATATGCCAAACTCCCAAAGATCCTAAAGTGACTGACATCTGGCTTCTTCCCAGTGAATGCTTCCTCTGGTGTCATCTTCCCTAGTACCTTATGTGGAACTCTATTCTGTATGTATACTGTTGTATTGCATGCCTCTACCCACAGATAACGGGGTATATCCTGGTCATGCAACATAGCCCTTGATGCCTCCGTTATAGACCGATTCTTCCTCTCAGTAACTCCATTCTGTTGTGGATTGTAAGGAACAATCCACTCTCTCTTGATTCCTTCTCTGGTACAGAACTCCTGGAACTCATTGCTTTTGTACTCACCTCCATTGTCTGACCGAAGAACTTTTATCTTCCTTCCTGTCGAATTCTCCACAAGAGCTTTGAACTCTTGGAAGCGACTGAAAACCTCATCCTTGGTCTTCAAGAAGTATATCCATGTCTTCCTGGAGAAATCATCAATAAAAGTAACAAAGTACTCATACCCTCTGAGACACTTCGTTGAAATTGGTCAACATACATCTGAATGTACTAGATCAAGAACGCCCTGGATCTGGTGTCACTCCTTGGAAAATATGCTTTAGCAAACTTCCCCAACACGCATCCCTTACATACATCATCGTGCTTTGTGCTCACCTCAGGAACACCTGTCACTGTCTCATGAAGTAATTTAAGGGCTCCATGATGGATATGGCCCATCCTTCTATGCCATAGCTCTCCCTGATCTCTAAGATTACTGTTGCTCATGAGTGCCTTAGGAATATCAAAATGCAACCTATAAATTTGATTACTCCTAACTCCATAGCTATGGGTGATTTCCAATCCTTGTGCTTGCTCAACAGATGTGCCCCTTTAAATAGTACATTGTACCGTTTGTCCTGAAAGACAGATACAGAAATCAAATTCATCCCTAAGCCTAGAACATGCAACACATCATGAAGGGGAATCATCTTACCACTCTCCCTGGCCTAAAGGCAGTCCCTTTCCCAACTGAGTTGAGTTTCGACATGTTCCCCATAGAGATCTAGATTCTGGTGCTTTCTTCCTTATAACTGCAGAAGTATTCTCTAACTCATGTCATATGATATGACGCCCCACTATCTATGTACCAAACACTATGTGAGGTTGAGCTAACCATACATGCTATGAGTGCAAACTCATCTTCCATTCTACTAGAGAGCTCATCTACACTTGCTGAAGCCGCAACTTGCTTCTTGCCTTTCTTTTCATTCTTCTTCCTTTACGGGCAATCACCGATATAGTGACCAAACTCGTGATGTAGCCGTAGCACTTGATCTTCAAAAATCTTTCTTCTTCTTTTCGCCTTGTGAATTTTATCTTTACTAGACCCCTTCTTTACTTTCCCTTTACCCGCTAGGGCAACATTTTCCTATTCCACCTCACTTTTCTGACTCTTATTGTTGGCTCCATTGACAAGACTTAGTCTAAGCTCCTCCTGAGTGAAATCACTCCATAGTCGATCCCAACTCGGTAAGGTGTCTCATCCATTGATGACTTGAACAAAGACATCCCACTACTTAGTAAACCCATTTAGGGCTATTCTCACTAGCTCATCATCATTTGGTTTGTCTCCAACAGTTGCCAATTCATCCTTGACAAGTCTAAGTCTGGTGAGGTAACTTGTGACGTCTTCTCCCTTATTCATCCGGGTATTCCTCAACTTTTCTCTGAGAATCAGCTTCCGGTTAGTGGTAGCATTCTGGTACAGATTCATAATGGCATCCCACATCATCTTCACTATATCTAACTCTGTAATATGTGGAACAATATGATCCTTGACACCATTGATAATTAGCCTCCTCTCCTTGGCATCTTCCTTCTTATATGCTAAGAGTTGTGTTGCATCTGTAGGTACAGGTACAACAGTGGTCACATATTCCTTGATACCATTCTCTTCCAGCAATAGAGAAATTCTGGCTTTCCAGACACCAAAATTCGAGGCTCCATCCAATCTGTCTTGATCTCTTAAACCTGCTGAGGCCATCTTAAAAGAAAATAATAATAATAATTTTGAAGAGGTTAAACTGGGTTTTATAAACTCTCACTTTCTTTCACCTATGGTAAATCTCTTCTACCTAAACTTAGCTCTGATACCATGTGAAAAAACTATTACGCTTACTAATTATTAACCTCCTATCTTGTAATATTATTTGATCAAAAATATTGGAAAATAACACAATCAGAACTTCACTAATACAAACACATAAAAATACCCAACAAGGTGAACACAATATTTTTGACAATTGTCCCTGGAAAACCCCGTAGGGAAAACCAAGACTACTGGATGAGAAATATATTAAACTTCAGCAAATCAAGAGATAAAAATACTGCTTGCCTCTTACTGGCAGAGCTCCGACAATCTCCTAATCCTCCTGCTGATATTCCTCCACTGCTATCTCCAACGCTATCACTGCGCCCTTGCTAACACTGCAAGACTACTTGCTAACACTGCAAGTTTCTCTAAAAACTTCCCTATTACAAATGACCCAATGACCCCCTTATATACTACTCTCGTTGAAAATCAACGACCGAGATTAATACAAGTGAACGGATGAGATTAAGACAACTCAATAACCATTAACAACCTTGGTTATGAGGTGTCACCTAAAAGGAGTCAATATTAAATAACAATTGTTTTTATCCTAACAACTATTTTTCTAAATTCTAGGCCAGAACGAACAGCTATCCAAACTACCAATTAATAATCTTTGTTGTATTAGGGTGAGGAAAAACAATTGTCAAGCTACTAATATTAACAAGTATAGTGTATAGCTCTTCGTTTTGTGTTTTTGTTCATTCTAGTCCTTGGTGACCTAGTTTTGTTGGTTTCTCAGTTCATTTTTTTGGAGGATGGTTATGGTTTCTCTGCTCGCAAGCTTATTCTTGGGCTCCATTTCCTAATGGTCTATTTTTGGCACTTGGTTTGCTATCTTGTGGCACTCATGGGAGTGCACATCCCCAAGTCGAGTTGACATTGGTTCTCAATTTATTCTTGCCCCATTTATCATTGAAATTCCTTAGTTTGTGTCCTCTGTCATGTTTTCTATATCCCGTATTGATGCTTGAGGACTCTATCCTCCATTTGGTTACCATGATCAGTCCCTTTCTAGGTCGAGGATCACTTATAAGTCCATAACTTTTTTTTGTTCCTCTGTCCATATGAAAGAGTCTCAGTAATTTGGGCGTAAAACTCGATTTTTCCTTTCCTTCGTTTTCCACAACCATGTTTTATTGTCCTTGTCATTTGTGTCCAAAATATTTATGGAAACGTGATTGGATATAGCTTAGAGGATCATATTTGAGCCTTATAACATTTCCAAATTCTATATCGTTGAAGAAAGATTCTCCTGCATTTTACGGTTTGATGCCCGTGTATTTTTCCTATCAAATTTACATCTCAGGATCATTGGAAATGTGGCCCTTTTTGTTGGATGTGGCTCTATGGGGCACTTTGAAAACTCTAAGGCTTCCTTTAGAATCAAATCTTATCCACGTCAAGGTTTAGTGCTTATTTGAAAATTCACCTTTTTGTTTTGCCTTGGAGTTGCGTTGGGGAGACACGTGGAGGTTTTCACTGACTTGCCTAGACTTAGACAAATTTTTCATGAGGCCGGTTCAGTTTTGGTGGAACATGCACATGTGGAGGTGGAACTCATTTGGGGATCTGCCTTAGTGTCCAACCTTAACAATTATGACAGGGAGACATGCATATGATCTGCCTTAAGGTCCCACCTTAACAATTAGGATCCACCTTAGGGTCTCCACTTTGTACTTAAACTTTTCAAAGTAATTTTGAAAGGTATGGGACACGTGGAGGGACTGCGCATGTTTGGGGACTAGCCTGTAATTTTTATTTTGAATAAGCACCAGGAGGAAACTTGTTGAGTCCGCTCTTGTTTGGGGTCTCTACTTTTGGAGACCATCTCAAAATGTGCCATTGAGACACATGGAGGCTTCCACTCTCTTTTTACACTCGAGAATTTTCAAAGGCCAAAAGACATTTTTCTTGGGCCTATAGCACTTGGAAGGCCTGCGCTTTTTTTCGACTTACCTCGGTGCTTCCCCTTTGCATTTGTGCCAAGGAAACACGTGGACGACTATGATATAAAATGGAAAAGGGGAAGAATCAACAGTTTCTGTGTATTGCATCTGTTTTTCAACATTTTTCTCTAAGAATCTTGGAGATGTGAATACACATGATTTTCCATCATTCCTTGATGAAATTCCTTGTTGTATCGATTTTTAAAGTGTCATTTGATGGATTCGGAACTTAATTTGTGAGTCTAAGGATTTGTAGGGTCGATATTTTGAAGTTGGAATTATTGAGGCACTTGTAAAAATAAGAATTACAAGAGGAGATGGATGTGGGGTATAATTACAGAGGAAAGAGAGGGAAAAAGGATGAAATGATGAAAGTGCAGGTGTAAAATATGAAAAAGGTGTTGCCTCGAGAGTGAAAAGGATTACCTGTCATATCCAGCTGTGCAGAGGCTTCAAAAAATGATTAAAAAGGGGATTTCTCGCATGAAAAAATAATAATAATTAGAAGTATTTCCTAAACATTATGCCATGGCATCCTATTCATTAGTCGAGGGCCCATGAAATGTGATCAGTTCACAATTTGTTCACTTGTCATCTTTCGGATCTAAATTTTTTAAACGTCATTGTCTGAAAAAAATTGGTAAGAAGAAAAGGTCCCTCAAATATTCTTCTCTTTTGGGGGGAAAATTAAGTGAGTGAAATGTATAAATGTAATGAGAATACTCTTGCAAAGGGTCGGGTGTTGAATTCTTAAGAGAGAAAATTTGAGAAATCCGTCTTCCGAGAGACGGCGAGATAACCTGTTATTTTCTTTTGTATTAGATTTTCTAACATGTCAAGTTTGTTGCAGATGTATAGCCATTTGACGAGCACCGAGATTTATCTATAAGATCTCCCCTCACGATGAATCTAAGAAATTTTGAAATTAATTTGTGTCCAATCTCTATCAATTCGTGTTTGCTTTGTTTCGAATGTTTGCAAATGGTTTCTTTTTTTGCTATTGCAATATTAAGTTGAAATTTTTGTTAAATCACATAGGATCTTGTCCTTATAATAGTTTAATGTTATTTTCAATTTCATTTCAAGAAGAGCCTTCATCTTGGATGAGATAAACAAATTCAAAATCAATTCACTGTCATGTGTTCATAAAGATTGTTTGTAAGTCTTTGGGTGTACCTTAGGTGTGATTAAACAAAGATCTTGTTGTTTAATTGAGTCTTTCAATTCGACCCTGAATGTTAGAGTCTCAAATATTGTGTGAAATTGTGTTAATTTGGGCCTCCATTGAAGCACACCTTCTAGTTGAAGGAACGTCCTAACTATTTTGAAGTTTTTTTGTTGTTGATTTTTCCATTATTATGAAGTCCCTTAAAGATAAGGTATAATCAACTTTATCCTTCTTCATCTCCCACCAAAATCATTCAAAAACCATGAATCCATCCTAAACCACCCCTATTTTCCCTATATATCAACAAAGGAAAAAAATCTACTTACTAAAATATGCCGAATAATCAGGATTTCTTAATGTCTTCAGTAACCTTAGCCTTGTGTTGAAAGTATCTCCATCGTTTATAAGTGACAAATATTAAGAGTTAAATTATGGAGTATTGACCGTATTTTCCCAAGTTTTCCTTCATGATTTTTTTCCAAAAGAAGGATATTTTCATCTCCTTTATCAAACAAAGGTTACACTAAGGCTCCTCTCACCCCTGGTCAAAGAGGCACAACTTAAAGTAGTGAGGACAGTCAAATCCTCTTAAAGCCGCTATACATCTCTCCACAAATATGAGTGACAAAGGGCCGTTAGATCTCATCCCTTGCTACAAAACAAAGCATACCATGATCTATCCGTCTCTAAGCTCTATGTTTAAGTTATGTTGCTTCTCGGCTTCAAAAGGAGGAAAAATTTGGATACCAACAATTTGTATATATATAAATTAATAAAATATAATCATTATCATTTTAACATTACTATTATTATTACTAATAGTAATAGTATTAAAGTATTAATAAGGTTAACAAATTTTTAAATTGTTTTAAGTCCTTCAATTCAAGATATTTTTTTGTAATTTGATAATATTTAATAAGATGTATAAAACCTCAATCATAACCCCTCTTATTATTGCATTATTTAAAATTGGGTTTATATATAAATTTTACGAAAAATTAATAATAAATATCTACAATCAAATAAAGCCATGGCCCAATTTATAACCATGCAATTCCTCTACTCTACTAGATTTTAGGGATTAATCTATTTTATTGACAAGATAAATAACAAACAAGAATTAAGGGATTTTCCATCTACTCATATAAAGTTTAAACTTTCTTTCAACCAATACAAGAAGATGAACAAATATAGTTTATCTTTCTATCATATGCCTTTCAAGTAATACAATAGGAATTAATATTTCTTTCCTTTACAACATACAAGTTTCAATCCTTTCCACAAGTAACTTCTAACAAGATTTTCCAATAGTTTTATAATAAGAACAACACACCTATTGAAGACAATAAATCAACTAAAATGAGAACAAGGTTGTTTCCTTTTCAATAACATTCCAGTGAACTTGATTCAATTTAACAATCTTATAGTCCTCATTCTAACAAGTAATGAAATGTTTTTTTATAAAATATTTTATTTACAATATCAACTAAGATTACATTTTGATGATGAAAAAACAAAAATGTCTCTTTAAACAAATACAAGTTTACAAGACCTACATAAAAATGGAGACAAAATGATAAAATATAATAAGAGAGCTTTGGTTCTTTCTCCAAATGCTACAAGAAACATGACTCCTCCTTTGAGCTCCACCTTCTTCCAAGATCAAACACACAACCAAAAATAGGGGAGTAGCCAACACTCTCCACCCAACCATTAATCCAATAAGGAAAAGAAGTATACTTCCTCGGTGGCCACCCAAGCCTTAACAATGAGACAATATGGAATATTTGAAAACCATGGAAACAAAGAAAAGGCTTCCACACTTACTTTCACACAACATTCACACAAGAAAATAACCACAAAACATTCATTTTTCAACACATAAACTTCCCAACACATTGGCTCTAAAACAAGCCAAGTAGAGAAAGGAATATGGGGATACCCTTGTGCCTCCCAAGGGTTTGGATTCCCACCTCAAAACCTCCAAAACACAATCAACCCCAAAATATCTTATGCCTCCCTACAAATAAAAATATCTCTTATGCCTCCCTCACTCTTATGCCTCCCTCTCTCTTATGTCTCCCACAATGAACAAAATAACAAGATGAGAACAAGGTGGGGAACCCAACCCACTCCCTCCTAAATACCCAAGAGAAACTCTTATGCCTCCCAAAAAATTTCATCCCCATTTCACATTTGCATACACATCATAAGGAAATTTCACTACCCAAATACATCAAATAAGAAAACACATTTATTCAACACATAAACATAAAACAAAAGATAAGAAAACAAGGGTAAAGACCCTACCTTTCCATAGCAAGAATCCACTCCACAAGAAGGCTCTGAAATCCTCCAAGCTCAAGAAATTCAAAGAAATATTTAACTCCATCAACCACTCCAAAAACAAATCATTCCCTAAAATGAGAGAGCCAGAACTAAACAAGTAACCCCCAAAACTTCACAAAAATTCTAAAAAAGAAAAGAGAGAGAGGGAGATGATGTGGCTCCATTTAGGATGCCACATAATTTCTTCTCTATCCCACATCACCAATGTTAAACCCATACCCCAAAGAATAATAAATTGGTGGTTGGAAAAAGACCACCCTCTTACACACTCAACCCAACCCACACCCCTTAAGGACAAAATTAATTACCCATGTAAGAAAAGTGCAATTAATTTCCCTTTTCCTTCATTAAAACACAAAATAGGACCTAAAATAAGTCCCTCACATCATAGGCTAGGTGGGTGGGTGGCTTTAAGAGGTGTGGGACAAGCTTAGCTTGTCCCACAAGTCTCCAAAATAGCCTAGAAGGTCAAAATCCGAATTTCACAAGGAAGATTGAGTACACACTACTCCAAAACAAATTTAAATTCATTCCAAGCCAACACACATTAAGGCTACCAAATCACATTTATTCTCCCTCTTTTGTCACATCCTAATTAACACTAGATAAACACTATTAAATTAACTTAAGAGGGGTGCTAAACACAATTAATAAAAGTGACTCCACATGCAAATAAAATACAATAACTCACAATTAAATAAAATCAACAAGACAAAATTACAAACATTCCCAAGGTCACTTTTGAGGTCACCCCCCAATGGGGACCTCTGAAAGACTACAAAACAAGCAATATACAAATACACGTGTTTCTATGGTGACCCATTGCCAATACTCCATATTCTCTCACTGTTGGTCTCCTATCCCCTTTGGTTTATTGTGTTGCGAACACCTGTAAAAGTCAAGACAATACCTTTCTAGCCTCGTGGCCATATTAACAACATTGAAATAATAAAAATACATGCATATACATATAATCAATTATCGCAACTTAAACCAAGAAAAGTAATTTTCCATCGTTCACAATTCCAATTATTTAAATTTCATTACTTTATCAACTAGAAATAAGATCACAACATCAAATACATCATCTAACATCATATAATTATTGAAATAAATGCATTAGTCCAATATAAGCTCAAAATAAATAATTTGATATATCCAAATATGCATATAATCCATCCTATAAATCATGTCATAAATCTAACATCCATATTGTCTATAAATTAACTAATCAAAATAATAATGTCCATCTGTCAATATCTAAAATGTGATAGAAATGTCCATAACTCTAATCTATAATAAGAAGAATCATAATCATATAAATTTCAAAGAGGAGTGGGCACTATATCCCCTCCTTAGAGTTGACTTCCTTCCGGAAGTAACTAGGAAAATTTGGTAACTCTACTATCACAGTCATGGAGTCGTCCCATGCAGCTATTATATCATCGTATCGATCCCATTGAAAGCAAACATGATCAATATATCTTCCTCAAAGTCCCAGGGTCCTACACTGTAAAATATGGATGGGCTCCACCATCACCTACCCCTGGTCCTACACCTGCAATGAGGTCTAATCTAATACATGAGAAGGATCTGTAATGTACCTCCTAAGTACAAAAACATGAAATATATCATGGATGTAAGACAATATGGGTGGAAATTCTAGATGATAGGATAAATGATTGATATGCTCCAAGATATCAAAGGGAAACACAAACCTAGGAGCAAGCTTAGATAATTTTCCATAACGGATAGGGATCTTATGAATCTTGACACAAAAAAAAAAAGCTTCTCACCTACCTTAAAACTATGATCTCGTCCTCCGATGATTCACATATTTATTCTTTCTCTCCTAAGCCTCCTCTAATCTCTATCATATCATAACAACCTGGTGCTTCATATCCTATAGTAAATACATCCCAAGAGAAACCTTATCCTCTAATCTATCCCATCTCAATGGTGTCCCTGCACTCCCTACCATATAGTTAGGAAAAGGAGCCATACCTATCGAACTATGAAAATTATTATTGTAGGAAAACTCCACCAAATGCAAGTACTCCTCCCACCTCAATTGATGGTCCATGATGTATATCCTAAGCATTTCCTCGAAGATATCATTCACCCACTCTGTCTTTCTATATGTCTCAAGGTGATAATTTTTTTCTCGAAGTTGATCTTCATCTCGAGAGCATGCTGCATGGTAGTCCAAAAGTGAGAAGTGTATAAGGGATTGCGGTAACAAATGATATTCCATAGAACCCCATGCAATCTGATAATGTCATCAAGGTATACTCATGCCATTATAGTAGCTATGTAGATTGTCTTCACTAGAAACAAATGAGCCACTTTTGTCAATTTATCCACCATTACCATGATGGGGTCGTGGTGGTATCGGATATCGGTAACCCAAATATTAAATCCATGAAAATGGTGTCCCATTTTAAATTTGGTATGGCATGAGGGAAGAGAAGGCTAGCTAGGTGCTGATGCTCAAGATTCACCTTCGACACTTGTAAACAATGTGACACAAACTAAGCTACATCTCTCTGTAGTCCCCTCCAATGGTACAGCTGTCTCAAGGTGGCATGCATCTTCTTCACCCCTGGGATGGGCTGAATAAGGTACATGATGAGCCTCTATCAAAATATCCTGTCTCAAGCCTCCATCTCTAGGAACATATATCCAACCTCTATGTCTGAGAAGACCATCTACCTCTAATTAAAATACATAAAATTTACCTTGAAGGGCCCTCTAAGACTCAATATTTGATTTGGCTGCAAGGTAGAAGTTTTCATGAGGAAGTTGCTGCAAAATCTTGATCCGCAAATATGTACCCACTGAAGTAGCCACAACTACATGCCTTCATCTACTCAGGGGCATCTAAAACCACATTCTCCTTCCCTTTCAAATGCTCTATCTCACTCGTTGTACTCACAAAGAAACTCCATCCAATGTTGCTGATGAGCATTGAGATTGGGCTACATGAAGAGGTGGTGAAGACTCAAGTGATCAGTCTTGAGTGTAAATCTCTAGCCTAAAAGGAAATGTCTCCTTTGAAACAAAGCATGAACAAATTCTGCAAGGTAAATGTCATGAGTTGGATAATTGATATCATAATCCTTGAGTTGGTGAAATTCAAAAGCAAATACTCAGCCCTCCTGCATCAACACACCTCATCGTCCCGCCAACAAAGCATCGTGAAAATGAAGAAGTCACCTTGAGGGTCTCGAATCTGTAAGAATAGTGGATATCGTAAGGCATTACTTGAGTGTCTTGAAGACCTTTCTCACATCTATCTCGACCATATAAAATTCTTCCCTTTTCTTTGAAGGGAAGTGATGTAGTGCACAACCCGAGAAAAATCCCAAACAAATCTCTTATAGTATCCTACGAAACCCATGAAACTGCACACCTCATTCACACTAGTGGGTGTTGGCCAATTCATAATGGCTCTAATATTGGAAGGATCGACTACAATACCTTCCCAAGAAATGATGTGACCCAAATAATTCACCTCTGACTCAAAGAATGCACACTACTCTAGGTTCTCGTAAATTTGTTGCTCGGGAAGACACTTTGTAGAGCTTGACGAAGGTGATCCTCATGCTTCGCACATGTATGTAAGTATATCACAATTTCATTAATAAATATGAGCACATAGTAATCCATAAACATCCACGAACACCCCGTTCATCAAGCTCATGAACACTGCAAGGGAATTCATCAAACCAAAAGGCACAAATGTGAACTCATAGTACCCATATCTCATGTGGAACGATGACTTGTGGATATATACCTTTATAATACTCATCTGATTGTATCCAAAATTAAGATCAATCTCAGAAAATATTTTAGGCCCCTTCATCTAATCAAACAAATCATCAATGTGAGGAAGGGGGTAATGATTCATGATCATTAATTTGCTAAGCTACGTGTATTCCATGCACAACCATAAGGATCTATGTTTCTTATTAAAAAAATCACCTGGTACACCCCAAGAGGATACACTAGGATAGATTAGGAATTTCTAAAGAAGGCCCTCAAGCTACAACTTGAGCTCACAAAGCTCATGTGTGGTCATCCTATAAGCGAGCTTGTGAGATAGGTTCTGCTTTTCGGAACCAAGTCAATGTGGAAGTCTATCTCACATGGGGAGACATCATTAACAACTCACTATGAAAGACATCAAAAAAATCTTACAAAATGGGATGATCATCACATGAAGGTCCATCAAGTGAAGGTCTACTAGCCCCATCCTCGACATATCGCTAACATAAGTAATAGCATACAATTGACACCCACGTCGTGCACACTGCTAAAGATGCAAAGTGAAAATAGTGCGAGATAGAAATGGGTCTCATAACTCCAGCTATCACTGACTCAACTCCCAAATCATCTTTACATGATATAGTCTTATGGTAATAATCAACTCTGCCTCTATTTGCAGATAACCAATCCATGCCCAAGATGACTCATTACAAACCCGGTAGAAGGATACAAAAATCGAGGTAGTGGTGAAGGGTCCCAAATCTAGTACACACTCCTTAACTAAGGATTCTATAGAGATTTTGGCTCTAGAAGCCATCTCGATGTCCCAACTAAGGCCCTGTCTAACTGCCACCATCCTGTAATGCTCTACTAAATATGGTGCAATAAATGAATCAAATGAACAAGAATCAAATAGTATAGAGGTAGGAATACCGCTAATGCTACTTATAGTCTCTATCACGGTGATGTGATGCTTAGCCTTGCAATTCTTAACTATTACATAAATCTGATGGCTACGTCCTATTTAACCAGCTGTAGGCTCTCAAATATATGCCTTATCCTTGTTACACCACATCCGTAATAACTACTGGTCCTCTCTAATGAGATGTGGCTCTAGAAGTCAATCTAGTGGTCTCACGGTGGAATATGATGATCCGATGATGGACTTTGAGGTCGCTGCTAACAAGCTCTTGTTGAATGATCTCTTGTTACACCATGTGTCCTAATGGGAACCGTGAGGGGAGGCCCCATACTTTGTCCCCTCTAAGCATCAAATCTCGTGGAGGTATGAATGAGGGTTGAGTCTGCTATTTAGGTGGTTATGGTGGCTTGGATGAAGAATGTATAGAACCATGTCCTCCATGAGGAGTAGGATCTAACCCCCTCGACCTGCTATATTACATCTACTAGATTTAGCTCCGTACTCTATCTATGTCCTACTGATTCTTCCTCTTAGTCTCCTCTGTAATGTAGGCCTTCTGAACATCCTCTGATAAGGTCTACGATAAATGTATGCCCACCGCGCCTCCCAAATCTAAATTTAGGCACCTGATGAACCTATGAATCCTGACCTACTCATCCTACATATAGTCTAAACTTAAGTAAGTATAGAAATCGAATCTCGAAGTCTGGTACAATCATGGATGCCTAATGAAGGTCATGGAACTCATCTATCTTCTTGTGAAAGAACCTTCTAGATAAGTATATGCTCTTAAATGGCTACATGAAGAGCTCCTAGGTAACTTTCTTTGAGTCTACGTGGAGCTTCTTCTCCTCATTCCTCCACGAGATACCTACCCCATCCCTCAAAATATGAATTGTAAGATGAGCATTCGTGTTGTTAGTACTTGGAAAAATATTGAAGTACCCACTCAAGTTCACTAACCAAGCCTCTTCCTAGAAACCACCTATATCTTAAGAATAATGAGATGAACTTAGCTTCAGGATCTCCGATATGATCTATAGTGATGACTGCCGATCTGCTAGGTATCTCTGCATGCTCCTCCCTTGGCCTAGGGCTCCGAGATCTATCTTTGTGTCCTAAAATCCTATCTCCATGTCCCCTTTGAGGTGAATCTGTTCTAGCTAACTCCACGAGGGATTTCTCTAACCTATGCTCATTCTTTGTGTAAAGGAGATGCATGAGCCTCAATAGATGGCTCTCTATCCTATATGATAGGTCTTCCTCCTAGAGATCCCTCATGTATAGTGGCATTGACATCCTATATCATGTATAATATACGAGGTAAAATGGATACTACAGCCTTGTCTTGAGGTGTCAAGTCTATGTCTATGTGCAAAAACTCCTCTCCCTGGTCTGCGCCTCCTACACCAACTAAGGTGAGAGTTAGTTTATCATTCTAGGTTTTATTTTAGTTTTCTAAGTTTTCTATATTATATAAATATCATACAATGTTGTTTTCTAGATTTAGAGTTGCGTCACATTTCATGTTCATGGTCCATGTTCTCAAGTGTGCACAAGGTTCTAAGCTTTGAACCCATGACTATGATACCAAGTGTAACGCTCAACAAATCTACCTACACAAAACCCAAGACAAATATAGGTCACACAAGAAAAATATGGAATAATTTTTTTTTAAAAAAAGCCTACTCGCAACACTAGGTTAACATTTACTATCAAACTTTCTCATTTTAAAAATTACGTCAAATTAATGTTATTAATTTCCCCTTAGATCCTCCTTAAATAAAATAATAAAATCTCCCAATACCATTTAATAAATAAGTTAGTCTAAAGCAAGACTTAGGCTCCCCTATCTTTTATTTTAGAACAATTAATTTCAATCTAAATTAAAGTTGCTCAAAAAATTTGAAAGGTATTGTGAACAAGTTATTTAAATAATAACGTTTCACTACATCCATAAAGGGGTAAAAGCTTTCATTAAATAAATAGGTCTCTAAAATAATATTTGGTTTAGAGAAGAAATAACATCCGCTACACCATTTGAGTGGCCCCAAAATAAAGTCTACCCATGCAATTTAAATTTTAAAATTCCCTCACCCACTTGTCACCTACTTTTTTAGGGATGAATCTCATCCATTGGATGGATTCATTTGGGGCCCTTTGATTTCAGATTCCATCTAACCGTAAATATGCTTATGAAAAGCACTTTTTCCTTTCATTTGACTTATTATTTCTTCTTTTTGTTTTACAGATTTGTGGAGAGGGAGGTGGAAGCCATGAGAGGCAAGCTCAAGCTCATGGAAGGATGCACATTCTCCTTTCTTATCTAGTTCTATTTACACCCTCTCCTAGGGTTGCATGTATTTTTTTGTTTATCTTACTATTTCTTTTGTATTTTCCCAAATGGGCATATGGGTATTTACCCTATTTTAGTGGAATAGAAAAAATGGTGTATATATACACTTGTGTAAAAATGATATATACATATTTGTATATATTTATATACATTTGTACATGTCTATGTAAATGTGTATATTTTTATTAATAACCGAAAATATATATATATATATATATATATATATATATATATATATTGTGTGTGTGTGCACATTTGTATTAAAATCAAGTTCGGTCCACATACCATTAGCGGCCACATAGTCAAAAGTTCGAAGTCATGAGGTCTTCCCGAATGGGGGTTTATGGTTTTAAATTTTGGGGGTGGGGGTGGGGGTAGGGGAGGGTCGCTGACCCTACCCCCACCCCATATAATATGGGGAGGGGGTTAGGTCAGCGACCATCCCCACACCTAATTCATTAATAATTATAATCTCCCACCATAGGGGTTACGGTGAACACAATGGCTAAACTCCTTTTTGTTTAATTTATATTTAATGTGGCTTACTAATATGGTTTATATATATACATATATCTATATGTATATATATGTATGTATATATATATATACATATATACATATATATATATATATGTATATATATATATATATATATATATATATATATATACATATATATATATATATATATATATGTATATATATATATATATATATATATATCTATACATATATATATATATATATATATATATATATGTGTATATACATATATATATATATGTGTATATATATATATATGTGTGTGTGTATATATATATATATATGTGTATATATATATATATATATATATATATATATATATATATATATATATGTATACACACACACACACACATATGTATGTATATAATTTAATAAAATATAATCATTAACAATTTAACATTACTATTATTATTAATTATAGTAATAGTATTAATAAGCTTAACCAATATATATATATTTAAGTCCTTCAATTTAAAATTTTTTTGTAATTTGATAATATTTTATAAGATGTAAAAAAAAATCAATCGTAACCCCACTTATTATTCCATTATTTAAAATTGGGTTTATATATAAATTTACAAGTAAAACTTAATAATAAATATATACAATCAAATAAACATATGGTCCAATTTATAACCATGCAATTCCTTAACTTTGCTAGATTTAAGGGATTAATCTATTTTATTGACAAGATAAATAACAAACAAGAATTTAAGGGAATTTCCATCTACTCATATAAAGTTTAAACTTTCTTTTAACCGATACAAGAAGATGAACAAATATAGTTTATCTTGCTATTATATGCCTTTCAAGTAATACAATAGGAATTAATAATTCTTTTCTTTACAACATACAAGTTTCAATCCTTTCCACAAGTAACTTCTAACAAGATTTTTAAATAGTTTTAGAATAAGATCAACACACCTATTGAAGACGATAAATCAATTAAAATGAGAAAAAGTTAGTTTCCTTTTCAATCACATTCCAATGAACTTGATTTAATTTAACAATCTTATAATCCCTCATTCCAACAAGTAATGAAATGATTTTTTTAAAAAAATCTTTTATTTACAATATCAGCTAAGATTAAATTTTCATAATGAAAAAACAAAAACTTCACTTTAAAAAAATAAAAGTTTACAAACCCTCGATACACAATGGATACAACATGATAAAATATAATAAGAGAGTTTTGGTTCTTTCTCCAAATGCTACAAGAAACTTGACTCCTCCTTTGAGCTCCACCTTTTTCCAAGATCAAACACACAACAAAAATGGGGAGTAGGCAACACTCTCACCCTACCATTACTCCGGTGAGGAAGTGAATCCTACTTCCTCATTTTCCCCGATCCCCATTAATGAGACAATATGGAATATTTAAAAACCAGTGTTTTCTATAAAGATCATCAATTACAAAAGGACGATTTCTGGTTGAACTTGGATATTACGAAAGTGTTTTCTATAAAGATCATCAATTACAAAAGGACGGAGGAATAGAATACGAGAATGAGAATGAAAGTGTTTTCTATAAAGCAAAAGAAAGGCAACACTCGCAAATTATAGATAATGAGTAATTCTTTATGTATGCGAAAGTTAAGTGAAATGAAACAAGATCATTTGCATCATATAAATAAGATGGAATTTAAAGACACAAAGTTTCAGTAAATAACATCTGCAAGAACACCAAGTTTCTTGACATAACACTGAGACAAATGATCTTAACCAGATTTAAATGAAAAGCTTGGGAATAAAAGAGATCAGATAGACAAAGAATGAAAAGCCCTTCTGTATTGATTTCTTTATGATCTATTTACACTTTCAGAAAATAAGCCAAGTTCTTCCCCTCTTCAAAATGGCGAAGGAGAGGCCATTATATAGTTTACAAATCAGTTACTCTTGGTAACCACTTCTTTTAACTAAAGATTAGTTAAGGATTGCCAATCGCAATACCTCAACTTATTACAATGAATCCGAGAAAAAGAATTTGAAAAGAAGAGAAGAATAAGGAGAAGAAGACAGTGGTTGACGGGAGGGACCCACCGACTTCAAAATCCACTTCCTGAATCTCTTCAATGCCTCGGCTATGTCTCTGCCATGGGGGACCGACGTGTTCTGCTGAGATCGAGTCCAAAATCCGAGGCATTTCTCCATTTCCTTATCAAACTTGACATGAGTATGATAGTCTTTATTTGCTTCTTCAATGGAAGATTGAAGAGAGCAGATCTCCTTCATTTTCTCTTTGGAAATGGAGCTTTCCTTGAATAGATTATCTTTGACAAAAGCTTTGAATTGAGCTTTGATTTCTTGCAAGGAAAAAGGCACACCAGAAGTTTCATCCTGAAGATGACAATGTATATCTTTGAAAGTAGATACAACCAGTGTCTTGAAAGCCTCACCCTTCTGCCAGCTATTCTTCAGTTCTCCCAAAGCCTCCTCCAAAACTTTGATTTTCCACTCCACGCTGTAAACCCAGGATTTTGACAGATTATCCTTTGCATCACCAAAACCTTACTTGCCAATAAAACGTTCTCATCTGTCTGTCCCATGAGGCGGAGGTCTACTATGCAACTGCTCCAAAGTTTGAGCTCTTTATCTATGATCCCGATAGTGGAGGAGAGCTTCTGTTGCAAGTTGTTCACCTTTCCATGGAGTTTGAAAGCTTCATCGATGAAGTTCAATCCAGCAACAAGCATATCTTCCACCATGGCCTCCATAGCTCTGCCATAAACAGAATACTTGTGCATGTCTTTGATACTCTGTACTTCATCTTGGCTCAAAATCATAGGTGGTGGAAGAGTAGTCAATGGGGTAGGGTCCAAAACTTTGTCCTTAGACAAAAGAGATTTGATAAAACCTGTGAGAATCTGGGCTTGTTCTTCCAACTGTTCAATAGTTTTCTGCCCTTTCTCTACCCTCCCAATGACTCTTGTGACCGTTTCCTGGAGGTTGTGGATCTCACCTTCAGGGGTAGACTCTCCCATAGGAATCCTTGAGAATTCTAAGTCAAACACCTGCAAATCCTGCTCTGATTTATCTACTGTAGGCTTAGCAATCTCCAAGAATTGCTGACCCTGAGCATCAGACACTATCCTGGAGGTGATTCTAGCTTTTTTGGCACGTGAAGGAGGAGTAGTGCCCAACAAGGCTGCCACAACATCAAAATTTGGCCCTGAGCTCCGAGAGGAAGATTTCTCTTCCTACTGTCGACAAAAGGTTGCACCCATGCAAAAGAGGAAGAGGAAGCAGCAGGAGGGGCAAGAGGACCAAGAGACAGAGAGCTCATGGTGCTCAAGGTTTACACAGCTGTTGTCTCAAGTTGAGACATGAGTGGGGTGCTTGAGACACTTGGGGCAGAGGAAACAATAGCACTTGGAAGTTCGGTGCTCTGGACTTCCTTATCTTTATCTCGTTGGAGCTTCAGGAGCGCTTGAAGGAGCTGGCACTTCACTCTCTTCACTTTCACTGAGAACAATAATGTTCTCTGATCCCAAAGGTAATTCTACCTACTTTTTCTGAGGATCTTCTTCCACAGGCTCCTTCTTAACCTCTTTGAGTTTCTTCTAGTATACTTGGGTGGATGAAGGAGTAGAAACAGTAGGTTCTTGTGTTAATGAGGCAGGAGGGGTTTACACAGGAGTGTCTGATCTTGGAGTCGATGCTTCCCTCCTTGGTGTTGAAACATCCTTAGAGGAGGATTCTCCTGAGTGCCTCCTAAGCTCTCGAACTTTCTTATCAAACCAGATCTTAGTCCTGACTAAGACTGGAGCCAGGATCTCGGCCAAATCATCTTTCTCTTTCTTGAACCAATCCAAGTCCTCCAAGGGAGTGTGCTTAACCACATTTTCATACTCATATGAGTATAGATCAGAGTTTTCATCCTTGAGTCCTTCAGGAACTGGGTACAAGCCAAGTTCTTGGATCAATTGTAGAGAAAACCTACCATAATGCCTCTTTCTCACCTCAAAATCATCGGCACAGTCAGCCCAATAGTCTTCTGTATCTGCCTTATGATGATATGTTATCTTAATGTTCTGCTCAATGAACTTCTTCAAGTCAAAGCAAGTTCTGGGCTTGAAGAAATGAACAGTAATGGGAGCCAGGGCTCTTTCTATGTTCTGTGCATCCAGGGTTGTTTTACAGGAGTAGTTTCCCAAAGAGATGGGGAAATGCAAACCAGTAATCTTCTTGTCCCTGCAGGTTCTATGCAATTTTTCTAATTTCCTACATATTTCTATCAAATCCATCTTATCACTGCAGAACATGGGAAGCCTCAGAGGGGTGCTCTCATAGCCAGCAAGCCTGATATAGGAGAATTTTCTGAATTGGATAAAATAGGCACCGTAGTGTGATATCAGGTTCATGGCTTCATCAGAAAACCTTCTAGTAGTGTCACCCTCGAGAAGCCTGACCACGTACATGGTGAAAGCATCATTTACCCTTCGGAAATTGCGATTGCTGGTCTCTAGGGTGAACTGCGGGTAGTAGGCATATACAGGATCATCCTTGTGGGCATCAATGTAAGAAAAACCAAACCATTGCCTTGATGCCACCAGAGTATACATCAGGTACGAAGTCATGTAGAATTTCTTCGTTTGTTGTACATTGGACAGCTGCTCCGCTAAGTTCATGCTGATGATTTCTACCCAGTTGATATTTTGAGTTCCCTCGCACACCATGTTGATGAGCGGGCACATCCAGAAATGGAACTCGTTAGTAGAGGGTAAGCCCATAACCCGAGCCAGTAGGATTATAAAATCTGACAATTCTTCATTGAAATCAGCCTGGAAAAGAGTCTTGGATAGACGAGATGCTCCCTTCTTAGGGTTTTTAAGCCAAGACTTTGCCACCCGTGCCTTGTAGTTGTCACTGTCTTGACTGAACAGGTGCGTGCTTGATTCTGGGAAACAACTATGGCATTATCCATTTCTGGAATCCTCAGTGCAGTGCCAATGGTGGCAGTGTCAAGTTTGGCGATGAGTTCCCGTGTATGTTGGTCAATTCACTCGAATTAGGGTCGAAATGAGCTCCGCATGAAAGCACTATATCAACACATTGCACCGAGATTGGGAAACCTCCAGCTAAAGCTAGACCACTGTCGTGAATCATCTGTGCCATTGGTGTAGGGTTTGAATCTGTCATCCTTGACCAAAAATCACCAAAGTCAAGATGGCGAGCTTCACTGTCCCCGATATTGGGAATGGCAGACTCTAGTGGTGAGATTTGTTCCTGTCCCTGAAACTTGATCTTCATGTTGATAGTAATTTGGAGGGCAGAGCTGCAAGCTAGACTCGGGAAGGAATTACAGAGGGAAGGGATACACGCATAGGAATTTAGATTGCAAGGGTTTGAGCAATAGATAGCATGGAAGCAGTGTGAAAAATGCATAGGGGGTTCGCTCGTTATATAGCCGTTTAGGAGAGAGAAAGTAATGAATGTGCATTTAATACATACCTACCAATTTGAATAAGCAAGATATTCGGGTAGAGCGGGAAAAATTAGCACGAATGGCACTTGGTTCATTTGGGACATGTGGGACATTTGAGATGTGAAAGCGCGAGGCACGCGGCTCGGCCGATTCGGTGAAGCGGGGAAAAGATGCACAAATGAACCTGGGACATGTGGGATGCGTAAAAGCGTGAAGTACGTGACTCGGCCGATTCGGGGTGAACGGGGAAAAGATGCACAAATGCTTTTGGAACACGCGGGACAAAAGCACGTGAAGTACGTGGCTCGGCCGAATCAGGTGAAAATGGAACAACTGGTCCGGGTGAACTTGGGACATTTGAGACGAAAGTGCGAGGTACGTGGTTCTAGGCGATGCGGCTGAAAATGGAACAACTGGTCCGGGTGAACTTGGGACATGTGGGACAAAAAGTTCTGATGGGCCCGAAAAGACAGACTTCGGGTAAACCGGCCGATCGGGGAACAGAGGGTCCAATTGAACTTGGGACACGCGGGACAAAAATGTCCGACAGGCCCGAAAAACATGCAAAATGACCCAAAAATGTAGATTTTCTCAATTTCTCGACTTTTATCATTAACAGGACAACAGAGAAGACTCTTAAACTCAAAATTTAAAATTTTCACTTTCTTAAGAGCAGGGGAATTTTGAGTGGACAACAGCTGGCTCCTTCTGGGGATGACTTGGCATAAATTCAAGGAATGAGACAAGGCAAGAACTTAGACAAACTCGGGGAAGTAGACCAGTACCTTATCCATTGGGCAATGGAGTCAAAAAGCAAACCAATACAGAGGACAACACACCAAAACAAAGGGAAAGAAAAACAAAACGTTGTACAAAATATACAAAGGACTCCCTAATCACCTATGACTTGAACAATTTCAGGTACTGCCCACTATAAGGAAGTGGGAGAGGAGAACCATCCATGTAATCAAGGTAAAAAGAATTCTTACCAGCAAAGTGCTCTGATCTTGAAAGGTCCGAGCCAAAGGGAATCAAACTTGCCATGGCTGCCACGAGGTTCATGCCTTTTATCCCATAACAAAATAGTGTCTCCAACTTGGAAATCTCTGAACCTAGCTTTCTTATCAAACAGGACCTTTACCTTCTGCTGGTGAACAGATATCCTATCAGCAACCTCCAATTTGTTCTCATTCAATTTGTGAAGGTACATAATTCTCTTGTCCAAAGCATTACTGAAACTGGTATCTTCAATGGCCTTCATTAGATGCAAGGCTGGCAGCTCCACTGTTACTGGCAATTGAGCTTCTACTCCATATACCACTTGAAAAGGAGACATTCCAATAGCTCTCTTTGGTGTGATCCTATCTGCCCAAAGAGCATCATAGAGCTTCTTGTGCCAGTTTTGTTGAGACTCATTGACTAATTTCCTTATAATAGTCACCAAATTTTTATTAGTGGATTCTGCTTGTCCATTTCCCTAAGGATAGTAATATGAAGAGTGAGCCAAAGATATGCCATACCCATAGCAAAAATCCATTATCTCGGTTGAAGAAAAATTCGAAGCATTATCTATCACAATCTTGTTAGGTACACCATACCTTACCAAGATGTTTTCTTTGATGAAACTGCACACCACTTCAGAAGTAGTACTCTTTACTGGAATGGCTTCTACCCATTTGGTGAAATAATCTGTAGCAGTTAATACATGAGTATGACCAGCACTAGAAGAGGGATTAAGTGTTCCAATGAAGTCCAAACCCCACTGTTGAAAAGGTTCTTCAATTACAACTGGCTTAAGAGGCAAAGAGGCCAATTTGGGTCTACCCACGAAAGTCTGACAAGCCTCACATTTATCAACCCACTTGGATGCATCTCTGAACAAGGTAGGCCAGTAATATCCTCCACGAAGTATCTTATGAGCAGTGACCATTGATGAATAGTGCCCTCCACATGCCTGATCATGAAAAGCTGAGAGTAGCTTTTTCTGTTGTTCCTTGTCTACACATTTCAAAAACCTTCCATCTAACCCACGTTTAAACAAGGCATTTTCCCACAACACATATTGCACTGACCTTAGTTTAACAGTCCTATTTTCTTTGGTAGGTAAATGAGAGGGGAATTCTCCATAGGTGAGAAAATGAGCGATATTAGCATACCATTCATCAACTGAGCTAAGAAACAGAATGGTAGGAAGGCCAACTTTATCCTCCAGTAACTCATGTCTAGCTCCTTCAGCAATGAGCTCACAAAGGCCTTTTCCATGAACGAGCTTGGTCGGTTTGATGTCAATATCATATTCTTGGACCTTAGCAACCCAGTTCCCTCTCTTGGATCCAAATTCCTGTTGTGTGAGAATTGACTTAACAGTTGTATCTGGAACCAACACCATGGAATGAGAGTTGAGAATGTAAAAATGAAACTGCTTGACAGCTTTAACCACTGCAAAAGCATGTTTTTCCATCATGGTGTATTTTAACTCATGATCTTTCAGAATATAGCTCATGAATGCAATTGGGAGTTCGTGCTCATTAGAATCTTCTTGAGTCAAAACAGCAGCCAAGGTATTATCTGTGGCATAGCAATAGATAATAAAATCTTTGCTGAAATCAGGACATGCTAAAACAGGAGTTTTAGCAATGGCTCTTTTAATACCTTCAAAGGATTCTTTTCCTTCAGGAGACCAACCAAATGTTTGTTTTCCTTTCATCATTTGGGAGATGTTCAGAGTTAGTTCTGCAAAATCAGGGATGAATCTTCTCAAAAAATTGATCTTACCAAAGAAAGAGTGCACGCCCTTTTTGCTGGTTGGGAGAGGAATTTGCTGAATAGCTTGAACTCGCTCAGGATCAATCTTAATACCATCTTTGGAGATGATGTGCCCTAACAATTTCCCTTCTGTGACACAAAATACATACTTTTTAGGATTCAAAGATATCCCATGTTCTCTACATCTTAGCAGAACTGTCTCCAGATGCTGAAAGTGATCCGCCCTTGTTTTAGAATACAGTCAAGTCATCAAGGTATACAACAATGCACTTCCCTTTCAAACTTCCAAAAGCTAGATCCATAGCCCTCTGAAAAGTGGCACCAACATTAATGAGCCCAAAAGGCATTCTTCTGTAAGCAAAGGTACCCCAAGGGGTAGTGAAAGCCGTTTTGTGCTGATCTGCAGTATTAACTTCTACCTGGTTATAGCCTGAGAATCCATCAAGCATAGACAACATCTCAGATCATGTTACTGCTTGCAAGACCTGATCCATCATAGGTAAAGGATAATTATCTTTCAAGGAAGCCTGATTCAGATTCCTGAAGTCAACACAGATACGAATCTCACCATTTTTCTTCCTAACAGGTACAATATTGGCAATCCATGTTGAATGATGGATAGGAAAAATGATTTTGGCCTTCAACAACTTCTGTATTTCTTGAAAAATGGTGTCAGCTATTTTAGGATTGTATTGCCTCTGTTTCTGCTTAAAAGGCTTAATTCCAGGTTTGAGAGGAATAAAATGCTGCATATCTTTTGGTTGGAAAGCTTTTAAATCTTCATAAGAGTAGGCAAGAACATCCTTATACCTCTTTAAAAGATCAATTGCTTTCTTCCTCTCATCTGTTGTGCAACATTTTCCAATGTTCACGAGCTTAGGATCAGTAGAACTCCCAATATTAATTTTTTCATACTCAGCTGATTGTTGAGGTCCAGTAGAAGCTCTAGACTTTACATACCTATCGTGTTTATCAAATAGTTCCTCTAAACTCACCAATCCTTTAGGAATCTTGTTTCCCTTGAGTTTAATGCATCCATCTTGATCCGTTTCTTCTCCTTGGGTGGCTGCTTTGTCAAAGGACACACTTTCACGAGGCAAGTTATCACTTCCTTCAAAGTATAGCTATTCAAAATTATCCTTGAGTTCTAAGAAAGAAAGCAAGTGTTGATCATCATTAAAAACTTGCCAGTTACTTGTATTATCAGGTACACTAGGTCGATGGATCATCTCAATGGTGAACTTATCTTGAGAGAAGTCAGGATGAGGTATGAGCAGTGACCCTGAGACTGCTAGTGAATCAGCCCTGGTGTTTTTCTCCCTAGGTATTGCTTCGATGGAGAAAGCATCGAGAAATTCAATGGAATCCCAAACCTGATTCCTGTAATGTTTCAACCTTCCATTTTTCACCTGGAAGAGGTTTCTAACTTGCTTTACAATCAATTCCACATCACCACGAGCTAGAAGATTCTTCACACCTTGTTCTTTTGCCACTTGTAGTCCAAGAATGAGAGCCTCATACTACTGTATTATTAGTATTTTCAAACTGCAACTTGAATGAAAAAGGATGAAGGCTTCCTTCAGGTGACACCAATAGGACACCAGCTCCAGAACCAGCTGAGGAACAACTTCCATCAAACTCTAAAATCCAAACACCATTAGGATCTTTAGGTGACACTTTGGGAAGTTGGATTTCTTCAGGAGACATAATCATGTAGTTACCATGCCCCATATCCTCATAGAGTATTTGTGCTTTGGGATCATCCATTTTTTGTACAATATACTCAGACTGCTTCTCAGGAAGCAACTTCTTCATTTGCCCATTAACAGGTACGAGTGCATGTGACCAATCCATTTGAATTTCTCCACCCACATCCTTACAGAAGTTCCTACTTAGCAACATCCCGTATGAAGGAGGAATATCTGCTACTAAGATGGTAGCCAAAACTTTCTTCTCAGGCAAAGCAGCAAAAGCCACTTGTGCATCTTTAATCCTTCCGACCAAGGGCACTTCTTTACTCTCCATAGAATAACAAGATCCATAAGTGCGTGTGAGAGTCAAACCTAAGGCATGAGCTACTTTAGCAGGCATCACATTGTCTGATGCTCCTGAGTCTATGACGCAATTGCTGAGCCTATGACCAGCTATAAGAAGTGTCACATAGAATGGTTTGATTTTGTCACTGGGTGAGGTGACAGCGGCTATCAGATTAGGTTGTGGTGCAGAAGAAGGAGTGGGTAAAAGGCCTTTAGAGGTAGTCTTAGAATGGGAATTGACAAAGTGAATCATTTTAGCAAAAGCCTTAGGATGGGTTTGATAATATTCAGCTTCTGAGATTTGAACCTTAGTCTTTTTCAGGTGATCAATAATATCAAAAGACCCAGAAGTGGATGGGCTATCATCACTTGAGATCCTAGGTTTATCAATTTTAGGGGAAAAAGAAGTAACTTTAGTAGCAGAATTGACAGGACTCACCTTAGGTGCAGATGAAGTGGGAATAGGAGATCCTCTTTTTGTAATTACGGGGATAGTTGTCAGCTGCTCCTTAGATTTCTTGGTGGGCTGCGTCACTTTCTCCCTCTGATTTGTCTGCTCTCGAGTCATGACAGCGTATGATTCGCTATTCATGTCTGCTACTATTTCATCATAATCATCTCCATCATCAATGCCTTCAGTGGTGAAGAAATTAACTCGAGATCCCTCAAATTCATCTGCTTCATCATCAACCTCTTCAACAAATTCCTCACAATCTTCATTAACCTCCTCATCCTCTGGTTCCTCAACTTCACAGGTTGCATTGACAGGAACTTTAATAGGAGGTCCTTCAAGTGCTAGCCTTGTTTGAGCAGCAGGAAAATGATTTCTAGGCTAAAAATTCCTCCTTGGAACGTCTGCATAGGGAGCATGCTGAGCCAATTAGTTTCTTAATGGCAATGAGATCATTTGCAAGTTTTTGTACCAATGGATCAGTATTAGGTCCAGGAGTGGAAGAGGAGGAAGAAGTAGATTTAGATTTAGAAGGGTCTCTCCTCAACTTCCCTGACATGATTAAATCATCTTCAACACTAACAACAAGAGTTTGATCTTTAGCCAATGTTGCGAGATTAGCCCTTCACAGTGCATAACTAACTTCAGGTGATTGGGCATTTAGGAAAAAACATTTTTGAATTTGATCTACAGGTCGAGTATTTGCGGAATTTTGTTAATCAACCTGTTGAATCGGGCCACAAATTCTCTCATGGGCTCTAGTGAATCCTTCTTTATTTGAGAGATTTGGGCTAGCAAGGCATGCACATCTTCTGCTGGTTTGAAACAGTTTTCAAACCTAGTTCTCATTGTGTCCCAGCTAGTGATAGCACCAGCCGGAAGGTGATAGAACCAATCAGAAGCATTATCTTGTAGAGTCTCAACGAAAATTCTTACGGAGACATCTTCGTGTTCAACTCCCAGAACTCCACATGCAACTATGAAGGCTGCGATGTGTTCATCAGGATGCGCTTTACCATCACCTTTGAACTTAGGGAAGTTCTTACGGTTACCTCTGGGTAACTCATGCAAAGGCTGAGGAAGGGCAAGGGGCCCGACATGATGACCCCAGGGCAATGGTACCGCCATTCTTGGAAAAATGGCTTGAGAGGAACCGCAACACCAGCAAGAATCAAAGCTCGAAGATTAGGACTGGTTGGCTCTGAAGGAATGCCACCCGTAGGGTTTCTATCTCGAACAGGTGGAGTACTTGTCGAACGAGTCTTTCTATTTGAAGGGAAAGGAAAACCCTGCTGTTCAAAAGCTGGAACTGAGAATCTTCAATACCAAGGGCCCTTCTCCCTCGAGTAAAATGTGGATTCACCAAATCAAAGGATGATCAATAAATAAACTGGAATATGATTCCCCAGTGGAGTCACCAAAAATTGTTGGTCGTCAAATAGGACTTTACGAAGAGCAACAGTCAGGGGACAAGAAGTCCCTCCTCTTTAATGGGAGAGGTTCCCTTATTCAGAAACGAACCTATTTACAAATATACAAAACATGATTTTATGGTTGAACTTGGATATTACGAAAGTGTTTTCTATAAAGATCATCAATTACAAAAGGACTGAGGAATAAGAATACGAGAATGAGCAGAAAGGCAACACTCAGAATTATAGATAACAGAGTAATTATTTATGTATGTGAAGTTACAGTGAATGAAACAAGATCATTTGCATCATATAAATAAGATGGAATTTAAAGACACAAAGTTCTGTAAATAACATCTGCAAGAACACCAAGTTTCTTGACATAACACAGACAAATGATCTTAACCAAAATTAAATGAAAATCTTGGGAATAAAAGAGATCAGATAGACAAAGAATGAAAAGCCCTTCTGTATTGATTTCTTTATGATCTATTTACACTTTCAGAAAATAAGCCAAGTTCTTCCTCCTTCAAAATGGTGAGGAGAGGCCATTATATAGTTTACAAAATCAGTTATTCTTGGTAACCACTTCTTTTAACTAAAGATTAGTTAAGGATTGCCAATCGCAATACCTCAACTTATTACAATGAATCGAGAAAAAGAATTAGAAGAGAAGAGAAGAATAAGGAGAAGAAGACAGGTGGTTATGACTGGGAGGGACCCACTGACTTCAAAATCCGCTGCCTGAATCTCTTCAATGCCTCGGCTATGTCTCTGCCATGGGACTGACGTGTTGGCTATAGACTGAGTCCAAAATCCGAGGCATTTCTCCATTTCCTTATCAAACTCGACATGAGTATGATAGTCTTTATTTGCTTCTTCAATGGCAGATTGAAGAGAGAAGATCTCCTTCATTTTCTCTTTGGAAATGGAGCTTTCCTTGAATAGATTATCTTTGACAAAAGCTCTGAATTGAGCTTTGATTTCTTGCAAGGAAAAAGGCACACCAGAAGTTTCATCCTGAAGATGACAATGTATATCTTTGAAAGCAGATACAACCAGTGTCTTGAAAGCCTCACCCTTCTGCCAGCTATTCTTCAGTTCTCCCAAAGCCTCCTCCAAAACTTTGATTTTCCACTCCACGCTGTAAACCCAGGATTCTGACAGATTATCCTTTGCATCACCAAAAACCTTACTTGCCAATAAAACGTTCTCATCTATCTGTCCCATGAGGCGGAGGTCAACTATGCAACTGCTCCAAAGTTTGAGCTCTTTATCCATGATCCCGATAGTGGAGGAGATCTTCTGTTGCAAGTTGTTCACCTTTCCATGGAGTTTGAAAGCTTCATCAATGAAGTTCAATCCTGCAACAAGCATATCTTCCACCATGGCCTCCATAGCTCTGCCATAAATGGAATACTTGTGCATGTCTTTGATACTTGTACTTCATCTTGGCTCAAAATCACAGGTGGTGGAAGAGTAGTCAATGGGGTAGGGTCCAAAACTTTGTCCTTAGACAAAAGAGATTTGATAAAACCTGTGAGAATCTGGGCTTGTTCTTCCAACTGTTCAATAGTTTGCTGCCCTTTCTCTACCCTCCCAATGACTCTTGTGACCATTTCTTGGAGGTTGTGGATCTCACCTTCAGGGGTAGACTCTCCCATTGGAATCCTTGAGAATTCTAGGTCAGATGCCTGCAAGTCCTGCTCTGATTTATCTACTGTAGGCTTAGCAATCTCCAAGAATTGCTGGCCCTGAGCATCAGACACTATCCTGGAGGTGATTCTGGATTTTTTGGCGCGTGAAGGAGGAGTAGTGCCCAACAAGGCTGCCATAGCATCAAAATTTGGCCCTGAGCTCGAGAGGAAGATTTCCTCTTTCTACTGTCGACAAAAGGTTGCACCCATGTAAAAGAGGAAGAGGAAGCAATAGGAGGGGCAAGAGGACCAAGAGACAGAGAGCTCATGGTGCTCAAGGTTTGCACAGCTGTTGTCTCAAGTTGAGACATGAGTGGGGCACTTGAGACACTTGGGGCAGAGGAAACAATAGCACTTGGAAGTTCGGTGCTCTGGACTTCCTTATCTTTATCCGTTGGAGCTTCAGGAGCGCTTGAAGGAGCTGGCACTTCACTCTCTTCACTTTCACTGAGAACAATAATGTTCTCTGATCCCAAAGGTAATTCTACCTGCTTTCTCTGAGGATCTTCTTCCACAGGCTCCTTCTTAACCTCTTTGAGTTTCTTCTGGTATACTTGGGTGGATGAAGGAGTAGAAAGCTGCAGGTCCTTGTGTTGATGAGGCAGGAGGGGTTTGCACAGGTGTGTCTGATCTTGGAGTCGATGCTTCCCTCCTTGGTGTTGAAACATCCTTAGAGGAGGATTCTCCTGAGTGCCTCCTAAGCTCTCAAACTTTCTTATCAAACCAGATCTTAGTCCTGACTAAGACTGGAGCCAGGATCTCGGCCAAATCATCTTTCTCTTTCTTGAACCAATCCAAGTCCTCCAAGGGAGTGTGCTTAACCACATTGTCATACTCATATGAGTATAGATCAGAGTTTTCATCCTTGAGTCCTTCAGGAACTGGGTACAAGCCGAGTTCTTGGATCAATTGTAGAGAGAACCTACCATAATGCCTCCTTCTAGCCTCAAAATCATCGGCACAGTCAGCCCAATAGTCTTCTGTATCTGCCCTATGATGATATGTTATCTTAATGTTCTGCTCAATGAACTTCTTCAAGTCAAAGCAAGTTCTGGGCTTGAAGAAATGAACAGTAATGGGAGCCAGGGCTCTTTCTATGTTCTGTGCATCCAGGCTGATTTTACAGGAGTAGTTTCCCAAAGAGATGGGGAAATGCAAACCAGTAATCTTCTTGTCCCTGTAGGTTCTGTGCAATTTGTCTAATTGCCTGCATATTTCTATCAAAGCCATCTTATCACTGTAGAACATGGGAAGCCTCAGAGGGGTGCTCTCATAGCCAGCAAGCCTGATATAGGAGAATTTTCTGAATTGGATAAAATAGGCACCGTAGTGCGATATCAGGTTCATGGCTTTGTCAGAAAACCTTCTAGCAGTGTCACCCTCGAGAAGCCTGACCACGTACATGGTGAAAGCATCATTTACCCTTCGGAAATTGCGATTGCTGGTCTCTAGGGTGAACTGTGGGTAGTAGGCATATACAGGATCATCCTTGTGGGCATCAATGTAAGAAAAACCAAACCATTGCCTTGATGCCACCAGAGTATACATCAGGTACGAAGTCATGTAGAATTTCTTCGTTTGTTGTACATTGGACAGCTACTCTACTAAGTTCATGCTGATGATTTCTACCCAGTTGATATTTTGAGTTCCCTCGCACACCATGTTGATGAGCGGGCACATCCAGAAATGGAACTCGTTAGTAGAGGGTAAGCCCATAACCCGAGCCAGTAGGATTATAAAATTTGACAATTCTTCATTGAAATCAGCCTAGAAAAGAGTCTTGGATAGACGAGATGCTCCCTTCTTAGGGTTTTTAAGCCAAGACTTCGCCACCCGCGCCTTGTAGTTGTCACTGTCTTGACTGAACAGGGTCTGTGCTTGATTCTGGGAAACAACTATGGCATTATCCATTTCTGGAATCCTCAGTGTAGTGCCAATGGTGGCAGCATCAAGTTTGGCGATGAGTTCCCCATGTATGTTGGTCAATTCACTCGAATCAGGGTCGAAATGAGCTCCGCATGAAAGCACTGTATCAGCACATTGCACCGAGATTGGGAAACCTCCAGCGAAAGCTAGACCACTATCGTGAATCATCTGTGCCATTGGTGTAGGGTTTGCATCTGTCATCCTCGACCAAAAATCACCAAAGTCAAGATGGCGAGCTTCACTGTCCCCGATATTGGGAACGACAGACTCTAGTGGTGAGATTTGTTCCTGTCCCTGAAACTTGATCTTCATGTTGATAGTAATTTGGAGGGCAGAGCTGCAAGCTAGACTCGGGAAGGAATTACAGAGGGAAGGGATACGCATGCACAGGAATTTAGATTGCAAGGGTTCGAGCAATAGATAGCATGGAAGCAGTGTGAAAAACGCATAGGGGGTTCGCTCGTTATATAGCCGTTTAGGAGAGAGAAAGGTAATGAATGCGCATTTAATACATACTTACCAATTTGAATAAGCAAGATATTCGGGTAGAGCGGAAAAATCAGCATGAATGGCACTTGGTTCATTTGGGACATGTGGGATGCGAAAGCACGAGGCACGCGGCTCGGCCGATTTGGGCGAAGCGGGGAAAAGATGCACAAATGAACCTGGGACATGTGGGACGCGAAAGCGCGAAGTACGCGATGCGGACGATTCGGGAGAAGCAAGGGAAAAGACACACAAATGCTTTTCGAACACGCGGGACAAAAGTACGTGAAGTACACGGCTCGGCCGAATTGGGTGAAAATGGAACAACTGGTCTAGGCGAACTTGGGACATTTAAGATGCAGAAGCGTGAGGTACGTGGAGCGGGTGATGCGGCCGAAAATGGAACTGCTGGTCCGGGTGAACTTGGGACATATGGGACAAAAGTACGCGACGGGCCCGAAAAGATAGACTTCGGGTAAACCGGCCGATCGGGGAATAGAGGGTCCAATTGAACTTGGGACAAGTGGGACAAAAATACCCGACAAGCCCGAAAAACATGCAAAATGACCCAAAAATGCATATTTTCTCAATTTCTCGACTTTTATCATTAACGGGACAACAGAGAAGACTCTTAAACTCAAAATTTTAAATTTTCACTTTCTTGCTCCATGTAGGATGTCACATCATTTCTTATCTATCACGCAACACCGAGGTCAAACTCATAACCCAAAGCATAATAAATTGGTGGTTGGGGAAAAGACCACCCTCTTACACACTCAACCCAACCCACACCCATTAAGGAAAAAATTAATTACCCATGTAAGAAAAGTGCAATTACTTGTCATTTTCCTTCATTAAAAAAAAAAATAGGGCCACAAATAAATCCCTCAAATCATAGACTAGGTGGGTGGGTGTATTTAAGAGGTGTGGGACAAGCTAAAATAGCCTAGAAGGTCAAAATCTGAATTTCATGAGGAATATTCACTACACACGACTCCAAAACAAATTTAAATTCATTGCTAGCCAACACACATGAAGGATACCAACTCACATTTATTTCCCCACCCCATTTTGTCACATCCTAATTAGTACTAGATAAACACTATTAAATTAAGTTAAGAGGGGTGCTAAACATAATTAATAAAATTAACTCTTCATGCAAACAAAATACAAACAAAATAAAATCAACAAGGAAAAATTACAAAATTCCCAAGGTCACTTTTGAGGTCGCACCCCAATGGAGACCTCCTAAAAACTATAACAACAAGCAACATACAAATACACGTGCTGCCATGGTGACTGTTGCCAATACTCCATATTCTCTGTTGGTCTCCTATCCCCCTTTGGTTTATTTTGTTGTGAACACTGCAAAAGTCAAGAAAATACCTTTCTGGCCTCGTGGCCATATTAACAACATCGAAATAATAAAAATACATGCATATACATATAATCAATTATCGCAACTTAAACCAAGACAAGTAATTTGCCATTGTTCACAATTCTAATTATTTCAATTTCATTACTTTATCAACTAGCAATAAGATCACAACATCAAATACATCATCTAACATCATATAATTATCGAAATAAATGCATTAGTCCAATATAAGCTCAAAATCAACAATTCAATATATCCAAATATGCATGTAGTCCATCTTGTAAATCAGGTCATAAATCTAACATCCATAATGTCTATAAATTAACTAATAAAAATAACAATGTGCATCTCTGTCAATATCTAAACTGTGATAGAAATGTCCATAACTCTAACCTATAATAAGCAGAATGATAATCATATAAATGTCAAAGAGGAGTGGTCACTACATCAAGTGGATGAGGGAATTTTCAAATTTAAATTGCATGGGTAGACTTTATTTTGGGGTCACTCAAATGGTGTAGGGGGTGTTATTACTTTTCTAACCCAAATATTTTATTAGAGACCTTTTTATTTAATGCAAGATTTGACCCTTTGTGGGTGTAGTGAAACTTTATTATTTAAATAACTAGACCACAATACCTTTGAAATTATTTTGAGCAAGTTTAATTAAGGTTAAAATTAATTGTTTTAAAACAAAAGATAGGGGAGCCTAAGTCTTGCTTTAGACTAACTAATTTATTAAATGGTATTGAGAGATTTTATTATTTTATTTAAGGGGAGATCTAAGGGGAAATTAATAATATTAATTTAATGTAATTTTTAAAATGAGAAAGTGTGACCATAAATTTTAACCTAGTGTTGCGAGAAGGATTTTTTTAAATTATTCCATAATTTTTCTAGTTTGACCTATGTTTTTCTTGGGTTTTGTGCGGGTAGATTGTTGGGTGTTACAAGTTGGTTCGGGTTAGGTTGAAACTCCTAGATCTAGTGGCCATAATGGATTTGATCCAAGGGTCAATAATCAACCCTACAATTGTTAGGTGAGAATATTCATATTATGGTTGTAATTTTTAAATAAATCAAATGTGTGTGGAAATGGGTGAATGGGGACACCTAGTGCTCTAGTGTATTAAGTTAAAATGTTTCAATGGACATTAAAGCTAGTAAGATAAGGGAACTAAAGTAACTAAGGTTAAGGGTTTAATTATAGTGGGTTTGAATATTAATTTGAGAAGGGGAAACTATTTAATCAAGTAAAATAATTTATGGCACATTCCTAGCAGATTGTAATTAAAATTGACCTTGGAAACGGATTAAGAATAGTTAATTATTAATCTAGACTTGATATATCCTTGAAATTTAGTAATTGTTGGTAGGAATTAACTAAACATTTTATAGGGTATGACACCTTGCAACTTGTTTAAAACAAAAAAAAATTTCACAACTTTCTAGATAATTAATTAAGGTTTAATGTGGTTTTAGAATGATGAAATTATGGGTGTTACATTTGGTATCAGAGTCATGGGTTCAACATTGGGACCTCGGGCACACTTGGAAACATAAGACATGAAAAGAAAACTTAGCGCAACTCGAAACCTAGATCACACAACTTTGCATGATATTTAAAATGTAGAAAACCTAGAAAACTAAAACAAAATATAGAATAATAAACTAACTCTCACCTTGGTCTATGCAGGATGCGTGGACCAGATGAGGGTTCTTACACGTGGACCTAGACTTACCACCCCTAGATTAGGTAGTAGCCTCCATATTTCCTCAAATACTTCATACATTATAGGATGTTAATGCCACTATACGTGGGGGATATTTAGGAGGGATACCTAGCTAGATAGGACAAAGAGCCATCAGTAGAGGCTTGTGTACCTTCCTAACATAGTGATGATTATAGGGTAAAGAACTCCCATGTGGAGTCAGTCAGACAAGATTCACCACAGAGAGGTCATGGAGATAGGGCTATAGGACACAAGGAAAAATCTAGGAGCCCTAGGCAAAGTGTAATGATCGTGTTGAGAGACCTAAAGGCAGACAATATACCACAGAATATCACATCGAGTGATCCTAAAACTCTACCCATCTCATTTTTGGGGACACTAGAGGATTTCAGGAAGAGGCATGGTTGGTCATCTTGAGCGGATGCTTCAAGCTATGTCTATGTACCAACAACACGAAGGATCATGTTTCCATCCACCTTTTGAGAGATATATCCGGGGTTTGATGGAAGAAAAAAGGGGAAGAATCTCCATGTGGATTCTAAGATAGTTACTTTGGAGTTCTTTTAGGAGTGGTTCAGGAGCACATACTTGTCCAAGAGGTTCATTCAATAGAGGATATATGATTTCTAAAGCCTACGTCAAGCATCCATGACGGTGGCAGAGTATGAGAGTCACTTCCTAGAAATACTTGAATATGTAGACTATAACAAGGCCAAGTAGGTGAGGATCCACATGTTCATCGGGGCACGAAACAAGACATTAGAGGGCAAAGTGCACATTCATTATCCATAGACATTAGCAGAGGAAGTCGTTGAGACGGCCTATATTGTGAAGGAGACTAGGTGGAAGATGTTATAGGATAGAGATAGAGTGCATAGCCTTATCTAGTAGATGCAAGATAACAAGTCAAGTGTGTCAGCTCCTCCTCCTCATGGAGGGAATGGTTCTGTAAAGTCTTCATTCAAGACACCTCAATAGCCACCTCAACAGCAGTAGCTGAATCGTCCTCCTTTTATGCCTCCATAGAGATTCGATGCTCAGAGGGGATGTAATATGCAACCTCCTCCTAGGGGACCAATCAGGAATTTGACACCACCTAGAGCTTAGTTAGCAGGAGCTCGTCAGCAACAGCCACAATTATCCATAGCATGATCATCAGGATCCATGGCACACACCACTAGAGTACTTGCAAGAGCTTCTTCTCATTGGAGGGGACCTGGTAGTTGCTATGGGTGCAGTGTACTTGGGCATCATTGGAGAGAGTGCCCTCAGAACCCTAATAACAAGGGTAAGGTAGTGATTTTAGATCCTATAGTAGGGGATATGAGATTTACATACATATTTATCATAAAAATTGTAACTAAAAATATAAAAATATCACTTCTCTACAATGCTTTTGAAAATGTCAATTATCCATTTCAATGCTCTAAATTTGGTACAAGCAAGGAGTATGGTAGAAAAGAGAAATAATTCATGTTGGATACCTTCTAGTTACATTTTTGAAACAATTTTAAAATGCTTTTTGATTATGACCATGTCTTTTGGTTTTTGTGGTTGTGATATTCCATGATAAAGCAAATGTTAAGGAATAATAAATTTTACACAAGCCATTGTTTTCACCATTTTTAATGCTTTATTTATGTATTTTCTATAAAATTTAAAAATAATTTATAGATAAAATCAAGTTATTTTTATATGATCCTCTAAATGGATCTTTAGTTTCTCATAGAAAACATTTTCATATATAAATTTTAATTTTTACACTTCTTGTCAAATACAATGAAATTAAATTTCACATTTTGGCACAATATGGGTAAATGTTGGAAAATATTGTAGAGTATGGATTGTTGTTCCCATGTTGTTTAAAGGCCTATTTAACATATCCTTTTTTTTACATTTTTACAATAATTCCAGACCATCATACCAAATTTATTTTAGGTGTTTATTATAACAATTCAATACCAATTCCATGATTCTAAACATTACATATTTATTGGTTTTAGGGACTGAAGATTCTATTATATTTGGATAATATGTGTTTAGTAAACTAAAATCTTGATATTACCTATATAGTCCCATAAGATTATCAACACATAAAAAGTTCAAGCGTTAAGACTATATTTTATGGGAAGACTTTTAAACCACATTTATTTCACATGTTTAATTGAATAATTCACACACCAAGTGAATGATTCCACATTTTCTATACATAAATACCAAGTTATGAAGTGTTTGAAAAAATGACTAAGAGAGATGTGATTTCTTAGATTGAAATGATTGTAGGATATGCAAAAATGGGTTTTTTTACTTCACTTGTTTCCATTTTACATCATTAGTGTTTCTTGTATTATTATAAGTGAAAACACATTGATTATATGGTACATGCTAAAATAATAAATTTCTATTTTTATTCTAGATATAAATAAGGTGAAATCAATACCTTATATGGCTAGAGTTCATAATATCATCTGTATTATGCTTCAATTCATTAAGGGTATGACCAGATTTTTTTGTAAACAACTTCCTATTTTCATATTAACTCATGTTTGGATGTTCTTTTTCAGTTCTTGTTGTTACAAATGGCCAACAAGCATGAAAACTTCAATATTATCCAAACGGACATTTTTATCTTGTTTGAATAGAGGTACTCATACCTTTCCTATAAGGGATTGGTCTACTTTGCAAGATCATGAGTTACTAGATTCACAATAATATTCCTCAAATAAGTAATTTTTAATAACTAAAATACCCTCCATTTTTATTAGAGCTCAATATAATTATGTAGTATTTTATAGTACTTAATTGTGTAATGACAATAGTGGTGATTTTTATTACCTGTAGTAATGTCAACACATGATTAAATAGATATTGTTTTAAAATAACACTCAAAGGGTGTTGTATATTGTCTTCTAAAACTAGTTATAAAGAATTGGCTAAAAAATCTATAGTCTTGTGTTTGGAGGAGGGGCCACATTGTCTTATACAACTAGTTAGAAAGAATCATCTAAAGAGTCTATGGTAGCATGTTTAGAGGAGATGCCACATTCTAATTTTAACTCAAAAATATGTGTACCATTCCATGTCAATGATTAACATGTTATAGGAACCCTTTTGTATTTATGTTTTTGCTAATAAAATGATTGTGGACCCATTTATGGGCACAATATTTAACCCAATTTTTATTTATTTATAATATTCATCACTTTCTCATGTTAGTTCCGTTGAGGATATGTATCCATTTATTACATTCAACAAACTTCAGTGATTTTTTATTCTTGATATTCACTTATTTTTAATTATTTAAATTTGTATTGTCTCTAGAAAGACAAAAATGTATTTTATATTATCTCTACGGAGAAAAATAATATTATCTATAGAGGGGAAAAATGATAGTCTCTCTAGAGATGTAATAAGTATTATTGTATATAATCTCTAGAGAGGTAATAATTAGATATGCTCACTCGATATAATGTTTGTGTCTTGATATACAATTAGTTTATTGTCTCGATAAGAGATGATTTAGTTAACTATTCTCTTTGAACATGCCTCCTTTTAGTAGTGTGCTTGACATTAAAGATGAGTGTAGAAGATGTAAAATACATTAAAAATGAAAAAACATTAGATATATACAAGAAATTTGTATGGTTAGAGAGGAGAGAACCATTGGTTTCGAGGACAAACTAAATGTCACAGAGACATAACTAAAAAAACGTATTAATTTGCAAACATTCACCCCCTTAATACATTGTTTTTAAACATCATATTTTCAAATAGTGGAAACCTCCTTATTTCAAGCATGGTAAATAGATTTTAAAATCTCCTTGCACCCTACTCACCTTTGAGGTGGCATGCCATCTTTTTGGCTTCATGGTCTTGGTGACACCTTGTTTTTCCTTGCAGATTACCCAAAAACTTGAAAAGACAAGAGTAATTATCTCTGCTAATACCTTCGGTGGTTTCAGTAGATTACCATGAACCCATATGGTTTTCAATGTGTAGGTTGACCACGAACTTGGAGGTGGTAGGAGGTATCAACTATAAACTTTGGTGGTTTCTTAGATTTCTAAAAATCCTTTTTCAACAACGAAACTCTACTTTAGTGATTTTACTCCTCACAATGTTCTTCTTTTTTGCTAAGGATAATAGGTTTTGATGGGAACTTACCATGTGGGACAACCAATAGGCTCAAAAGCCAATATTTACAAGAAGCCCAATCCAAAAAAATGCCTAGAAACCGAATGAGGATAAAAGCACGTAGTAGTGGGAAAGCTGCCGACAAGAATCCCAAAAACAACAAGACCACAACCACTAAATAGCTGAACCAGGTCAACAAGGGTCATCTAGAATTTCTTCCCACGACCCCGTGTCGTGGTAGGATGGACAGTTTGTGACATTTTCTTTTTAACCTTTGTCCATCCTGTCATCCTCAACATACGAAGAAAAAATGTCCATCTTACGGAGAGTGGGTAAAAATCGAGATTGCTTTGTCATTCTTTGTAGGTGGATGTGCTTCTTTGGTAGAACTGGTTAGATTGACAATGGATCCCACTTGAACCGCCGCCTCGTATATTTCGTTGTGTTTTCACTTGAGACCATTAAGGAGGGACTCTACCATTTTATTTTTGAAGTTCACGACAACTTGCTCATTTGAAACACCCTTCCCCGTGAGAGTAGGAGGGACCACCACTTTATGATTGGATGAGTCACGAAGGGATATATCATCAGCAGCGGGAGACCTGGTCATTTCAAAAAGCTTGTCATTTACCAAAGGTGTAATTGAATTGAGCGGGCACCCTTCGCCATTAATGATTCCAGCCGTTAGCTTAACCTGCCATGTGGGCACGTCATCGCTTTGGAGTGAAGAGAGCATTTCTTTCATGTCATGCGTGTCCACCATGGAGTCCATGTTAGCTTACTCGTCACAATGTTATTAATCAGGGGTACCAAATTAGAAAATAATGCTCAACATTTTTATTGAAAAACACACTCACACAACAAAATCACACTATTCACAACATAAAAACACACTAACAAAAATATCACAAAAGAAATGATGTATATCTGGTCATAGGTGACTGACGAGATGACGCTACTTATCCTCAAACCTCAGTGTATCCTCCAGACTCAGATTAATTTCTACTTTGTTAATAGATATGACTTAAAGACTTAGTTTAAAAATGATTCAAAACACTTTTACATCTCTTAATATTATGTATTTTCAATGGCGAATTGCATATGCTCTATGGAAAGTATGGTCTCCACGCAGTCTGCAGAGCCAATTTCTTCTGTGTATGTATGCAGTAAGACGTAAAAACCACCACTGTGATAAGTATAGCTTAATCCAAAATTATATTTCCGCTAGTAAAAGCACAAGAAAAACCAACAGCGAAACCAAGGGTCACGATGAACAACTCCTACAAGATAAAATTGTTACGATGATTTTAGTGGTAGTAATACGGAGGACATACCAAGATAAATGGCAGAATAATGAGGGCAATGTAAAGCCCCAATCTGAAGCCCGAGGAGAGGAAGAAAAGATCCATCGGATGAACAAAATTTTAGACACTTCCAACGACAACAGTGGGAAGCATCTACATGGAGAGGATGACATACACCTTCTAATAAACACCCACCTAATGCATTTTCTTTGTCTGGAATTGTATGGTAAAGAGGCGTGGAGATTGCTACCTCCAAATTTGTGTAAGAACTCTTGTTTTCCATGGACATGTAACCACCCAATCCCGCTACTGTTTTTCCATCCAGGTTAACGCACTCACACTCTAAAAGTTGTTGGTAAAGATAAGTCATGCAGTCTTTTGTGCAGGCTACAAATAAAAAACAACTAAAATAAATAAAACCAACCAAAAAATAGTTTTTAACCAAATGCAAATCTAAAGAAGAAAAAAATGTAGAATGTGCCAATTTTCCAAGGCAGGTGTACACAGGGAGGTCATGGAAACTTCCAAAGGAGAATGCTTTAACCAATAAAAACATACCTCCACTCCTGCGCCAATATGCCCTCTTTAACACCACTGTTTACATGGAATGAGTGAAGAAATGATTGAATACATTAACCCAGAATATATATATAAAAGCAACATGAACGTTTAGAATGGAGGGAACCATTAGTTTCAGAGGAGAAACTGAATTCCACAGGCATAACTAAAAACAATGTATTAATATGCTAACAGTTATTTATCTCCAATTTTATTAGAGTAGACTAAATGAAAGTGTACATTTGAAGTGATTTTATCATAATCATACAATGTTAATGTTATATATTTCAAGTCACAACCTCAAGTCCCAAAATTTATAGAGAGGGAACACTAGAGGTTGTGATATAAATTTTGATTACAACACTCAAAACTCCTCCCACCCACCATTTAAACTACTTTTGTTGCATTTTTTCAACTTTTTGAAGCCTGAATTTCTAAGAGTTCCCATTCAGAGGGTAATAAGATCCATCTCAACCTCAATGAGAGGGAATTTTAGCTCTCTACACTCTTTCAGCATTACCTCTTGTGCACACTACAAACATTGCAACCCACGAGACCACATTTCGTAAGACAATTATCAAATACAAGTGATATAAAAAAATTAAAAATTAATTTAATGAGACACAATATAGTTAAGAACACAACATGCAAGAGTATAAAGAAGTCAAAAATATAAGAAGTAATGACTTTAGTAAGCTATATAAAATAACTTGAGTATACTTCTATATTTTTCTATCATGTGGAGGATCAATTTCAGTAGGTTTAGGAATCATACTCTAAGAGATACTAGAGAGTATGTCGAATCTAAATTATAGGGGCTAGTATCATGTGTTATTGTTGTTATATTCACTTATAGGTATGCCATGTAGCTTTAGATTTTTATTTTTTAGAAATAACAATAAGATATGATTGTGAATGAAAGGTTATTACTATCTTTTGAGAGTAAATTATATTGTCTTGATAAAATACGTATTATAGATTATCATCAATCATGACACAAGGCAAAACCCAGTAGTATAATCATATGAATAAAAGGCACTAATCTAGAACCACTATTATAAGGCAAAAGAGATGTAAGGTTACTCTGTTCCACTATTGGAGTTATCAATGTAACCATCCAATAACATTTTTATAATGAATAGGATCTTGATGTTCTCAAGTAGGATAAATGACCTTCTAATGAGTTTTAACATGTTAAATACTCATGATAAAGCTATTTATGATTCACATAACTCATGTCACCATGAATAAAGTGATAAAGTACATCAAAATTAGGGCAAATAATTATGATAGGTAATTGTGATGCAGATGAAAATGCACAATCAAACATTCATTGAGATATAGACAATTTCATTCATTAATTACCCTGAGTCAAGAACTTGTCTTTTTGTTTAGTTGACACAAAGATGCAAAATTTTTCCTATCTTTCCATAAATGTATTTTTCATTCACCTTACCATGTTTCAAATACCTTGTAACATGGTCATGAAAAAATCCATTTGTTATGACTCACCTTCATTTCCTCTTCACTAGCATCCTAGCAGACTTTAAGCAACTACTGACCTTTAGCTTCATTGTTCCTTTACAAACCTTATAACATGCTCTCAATCTCTATTTAAGGTTATATCCACCATCTAAGTGATGTGAGGTAATCAAAACTTTAACTTTACCCTTCTTTCCTCAAAACGACTACTTTTACTCCTAAAGCAAATTCTTGGAAGTTTTCATGATTGGACTAACCTATGTATACCCACAACTAGGTGATAGAATTTTCAATTACCATTCTTCTCTATGAAGGTGTGTGAGAAATTTAATGATTCAATTCCTACTCCTTTCACAATCTTATTCTCCTCTTTTCTAGCTTGTCTAGTCTTACCAACCCCGTCCTCACGCATTCCTAAGCATATTTTCCAATATTTGGAGTTATAGACTATGACGATTAACTTTTATAATACCCATTTTGGTGTTTAACTTATTCCCAGGTGTTGATGGGTTGTAATCAAATAGAAAACCCACTTCCTTTACAAATTAACATTACTAATTAGGTTTTATAAAGCTGTAAAAAAATCTCAACACTTAGCCACCAAATAACTCAAACTTATTAAAAAAATTAGAAGGAATTCGAATGCTGTTTTCTACTAACTTTGAGGCCAAAATTTAATTATTAAAGGCTTCTAACTTGAATATGCATCAAAACCCTAACTATTTACCTTTGACAGCCCGTGAACCATCAAGATGTCATAAATTTCTTGTTAATTGGTCTCAAGGTCTCAAACATCATACCTACATTTGTATCATTATCATCCAAGGTCCTGGGCTACCAGTTATGGTCCATAATATATGTAACATAAATCTAAATAAAATAAGATTCTGTGGATGTATGTTGGAAACATAGAATAGAAATCCTCAAAACCTTAACTTGATAAGATTAAGGACTTATTTGAAGCAAGATTTCTTATTGGATCAAGATATTACTCTCATATGCTCTCAATGAAGAAAACATGAACTCCATGCATCTTTCACAATGAAAATAAACTAAAGATTTGATCAAATTAGGAGAGTACAGTCACATTCTTACTTCTCAAGGTTTGTCGTACATGTAGTGAAAATTAACAAGTTATCCAACCTTTAAAGCTTGGAATGACCATAGTTCATTGCCTCTCTTCTCAGGAATAATGATATAAGGATTTTTGAAATGATTATAATCAAATCACATCAGAATTACTAAACTCTCATTCGTCGTCAAACACAGTCAAGCATCAACTCTCCTGCTAGAAAAAGAGTATGCAATCTGTTTGCATTAAACATTAATCCTATTCCATTGATTTTATACAATTCTATATAACCGACCTATTAGTTTTAGGAAGTTTGATTGTAACTACATTTTTCTCTGTATTAATACTATGTCTACATTGTAATAGATAATTCATAATATTATGCATTAAATATCTGTTTAAACATTGGTATAAGAGCACACTTTTGTGGTTGGCGTTTTACTATCCTTTGGTGTTTGGATCTTCCTGAATTTATCAGTAAAAAACAAAGGAAGGAGACAACTGTGCAGACCCACGTGGTAAACCATCCCGTTTTTCTTTCCATGCTCTAACTACTCGGCAGTAGTGACGATTTTTGCATACGGAGATTGAACGTTCTAAAGGTATACCTGAACAATGGAAAAGCTATTTCTACTGTTTCCTGACTAATCATCTGTCATTCAACCCACAGTGATCTAGAAACCTGCAGATAGAAGTGGCCAATGTGGAGAGATTTTGTGTTTCGGCATTGACCTGTACTCAAGCTTATGTCAAACCTTCCTGTGAATGTCCAAGAATTATTTTCTTTGACCAATATCTCACGCATGAAGTAGAATTATTTTGGCTCTTCACATCATCGTGTCAATCAATTTGGATTGGCATCTGGCATTGGAAATAGACTTGTATTGACATTTGGTGGGTTGTATCATCATCATGCACAGTTAGTAGTGGCCTAAATATCCCATAAGTTACTTAGAAATCTAAACAAGGAATTAAGATTAGGACCTCAGTTATCATGACGGCAAGGGCCAATCCAGAGCTATGCCATTTTTAAGTGGCCTTAAATTATCATTTATATTCTCAAGATAAAAACCCCATCGTGGTATTGGAGTTTACATAACCCACCAAAGAGTGGGTGAAAGAAATCATATCTCACTAGCTTTCAAAATACAAGCAATCTGTTGTTATAGCTCTTATGAAACTTGCATACTTGTTCAACAATATAGAGGGTGGATACAAGTCTCGGCCATGAACAAAATAGGTGAGACTCTTGGAATGGATCCAATTCGTGTGTGTGAAGTTGCCACATAGGTAAATATCACCTTTTATGCTGTGGTGCTACCCTTTTTATGATTAGGGGTTCATGTGATATTGAGGTGGCACTTTTGAAGCACCTTGGTGTGAAACGAAATGAGGTAACAAAAGATGGCATGTTTTTAATGGGTAAAATGGAGTGTATGGGATGTTGTGTGAATACTCCTATGATTACTATTGATGACTACACAAAGATTTCATAAGGATATTCATACAATTTTTATGCGGATGTTACACCTAAAAATTTTATTGAGATTGTTGAGATGCCGAGGCATGGTCAAACTTGTCCAATTAGGACACAAAATCTAAATCATATTATGCCGGGCGTGCCTAGTGCAATATCACTTTGCTTTGTAAACCAAAGCCTCCACCTTGCCACAACTTAGATGCTTCTTGATATAATGTAAATGGAGGATGGAGGATACATTGAGGTTTGAGGAAAATTGGTGTCCTCTCGTGAGTCACCTACGATGAGGTCGCCTCATTGCTAGGTAAGTGCAACAAGTTGGTGGATAATTAAGTGGACATAAAAACCCAAAATTTAGGTACCGCGATCGCAGATTTCTAAACCATGTTCGCGCTATCGTTTTTATAGGTTTGGTGATTTCTGAACCTAAAACCATGATCACGGTTTGAAACCGCGCTCTTGGTCTTCCGAGTTTTAAAAAGCAGACCCACAACTCCTCATTTTCCCCATTTTTCCTTTACTGTTGTGATTTCTCCTAGACCTTTGGTACTCGTGCTTTGAATACCCCTAAAAATTTCTCTTGAACTTCTAGATCATGATAGTTTCAACCATGCCACCAAGACAAAGAGGTAAGCCCTCGATTTTGATCAATATTTTTGATTTTAGGTTATTTTTGTGATTTTCATGGGTTTTTCAATTTTTGTTATTGTATACATTTTTTTGTTTTTTAATTTGCTCGTGCAAGCTTGTAATCCTATAAACCATCGAAATATTCCTCAAAACCATCCAAACAATCCTCAAAATCCTCCAAACATTCCTCAAAACCCTCCTCCAAACATAGATCCGCCTCCTGTGGATCTTTTTGTCCCCACAGAACCGGGAGGAACACAACTGACGATATTGTTGGAAGAATACGACAAAATAAAATTGTCATTAAGAACCTTATTCAGACTATAATACAAAATCATGCCACAAGTCCGTCCCACGTGATTTTAGCCAACATATTACAAGCATTGATTGGTGAAGTCAACTCTGCAGAACAAACCAAATAGACAGATGGAATACCTTTACAGGGTGATTGTAGGAAGTGGTATATATATAAATTATCCCATGCGGATGTAAAAGACAAAAAAATGGAAAATACCGCATTTGTGAATTATTTATTGACCCGAGAACCAATGCCCCCCCATGACTACTTGCAAACATTTACCAATCCATTGGTGCTACGATGACCGAATAAAGAACAATATTTGGGACCGATGGTGGATGGTTTTTTACCATCCACAATGCAACAAAAATGAGGTTCCTCTCTATGTTTTGAAGAAATTATATTGCGGGTTCGTGCTTAATGAGGTTCCAATTATTTTGACTTTTTGAGTTTTATGGGCCAGAGATGGCTCTGCATAGAGTAGACCTGGTGCGCGTAAAGTCAACCAAGGATCTCCCATGCCCCAAAACCCCCACTTCGCCTTCAATTATACCTCCTACACTGCTGAAGGACGTTGTGGAGATTTACACACTACATGCATTGAGGAGCTCACCGACACTCTAACCTAGCACGGTGACCAAATTGCATTTGGTGATGTTTGTGGAGGTGCTAGTTATAGCACAACACACCACTGCTTGTGGATCATGTAGTTCCGTATGCGTTGCGGGCGAGACATCATTTGTTGGATCACATGATTTATTTTCTCTAGATGATATTATGGTAGATTTTTTGGGAAGTGCAAAGGATCTTGGTATTTCACAGTGAATGTAAAATAAATATTATATATATATATATATATATATATATATATATATATATACAATTGTTTAATTTATGTTTGAGATTTTAATATATATGTATTTTATCATACGTCATGTACATACATGTCAAAAATAATTTTTATTTTATTTTAAATAGTAAGATTTGGTGAAGGAAACATCCGTCGCCGACATGCTAGCTATCTTGTAGTTGGGCGTGTTACAAACATAAGTTTCAAGTTGTACGTAAATTTCAAATTTCGAGTTGATTGTGCACTTTTATTATTATAATGTTTGACCTATATATGTTTGTCTTTTATATGTAGGAGCTTGACGGGTCATCATGTCCTCTCGGGGACTGAGGCTATGGCATGCCTCTCGTGACTTTTACACAAGTTATTTTCTCTTTACACTTTATTTCTAATTGTGGAAGTTCACGTGGATCATGCTTTCGGTCTGTTATGTGGTAGTCTTGTAGATTAATATTGATTTGTACATGTTTTTTGTTTAGCTTATGACTTCCGGAGAGAGACTCCTCCATAGATGTAGACTATAGGCTCTGTAGATTCTGCCATAGCATCTGCAGATCCACTAACAAAGGTATAATTTTTCAAATTCGTTAAATTTTGGAGGAGTTATTTCTTATTACTTAAATCTACAATATCAAATTTTGTACATGCAATATTTAATTTGAAATTTTATTAATTATATGTAGCTTACCCCTTGTGAGTCTACTGTTGTCCCTGTGACGTGTCAATGAAAAATTGATAGGGATCATAACATTGCGGTAATATTTAATATGCATTTTAACTAAATTCTAAGTTTCTAAATTTTGAATGTATTTTAAAAAACTAGGTGTTAAAAACTTGTTGTTTATGAATGTGCAAGTTAGGTTGCAAGCCTGCTTAGAGATGACTAGGACCACATGGATGAAGTCCGTAGTGGCATCTCTCTCAACTACATTCCCAAGTCGTCGACATACTACTTCAAGTAGGGCAAAGAGAGGGAAGATGTTTCATGATTAGATTCATAGGACCTGGATGTACATAGATATATATATGGGCCATCTAGTCCTAGTTCATGATTCTTCATATAGTCCATTATATATATAGCCTTATGCGACCGCATGTGGTCCTATATGTATGACACACTTAGTTTGAGATATACACATGTTATGAACTTATATTTTCATAGAGGTACGTCCATCACACTTAGTTCGAGATGTACACATGTTATGAACTTATATTTTCAAAGACATGCATCCAAAGCACACTTAGTTTGATACATTATATATCCATGTGTTTGTTTTCATAACGATATTACTTCTATGTTTGATTCGATTTCATTGCACATGATATCCTTCTATGTATGTATGTTCTATGTATATTAGTTCTATATGTATGTTTGATTTAAAATTAAAAAACCATGTCCCGAGCACTACATGGTACAATTGTTAAGAAAACCTATTCCATTAAGCAAAACCTATGATAACCATGCTAGGTGAACTACAAAAGGGAAATACGTAATTAATTTTTTCACAGTAATTATGTAGGGTGTATGTGCAACTCTAATTATTTCCTACCTCCTAACAATGTGCACATCTTTGAAAGAATGGTTGTGAGGGAATTTCTATAACTAAATTTTTTTAAAGCTAACACTCATTTGTTGCATATCAACTAATACGAACATTGTTAGAAATAAGTGAGGTAGAGTTCATCTTGAACTATATGAATATAATATTACTATGGTGCAACATTGCATGGTACAATTGTTAAGAAATTAAGGGAAGCATTTATGTATTGTTTTAGAGATTATCCCATTAATAGGGCTTATCCCATTGATCAATAGATACACCTTAATATCTCTTTATAATTTGGTGCTATGCCAATCAACTAAGAAGTTACACATGATTTGATTATCATAAGTAGATTCACTTCCCTATTAAGTCCTATATGTTTTTGTATTTAAGCACACACTTTAAAAACCCCATTTTTGTATACCCTACAATCCTTCTAGTCCAAAATACACATTTTTGTGAGGGGGTTTGTCAAATAATTCACATCCTTACCATTCCAAGGTATTTGAAAAAAATTCAAGGTTCTTCAATGAATTTTAAAATGATATATCACTTGGAATTTGTGAACATTCTTTACATATTTATTTAGGATGTTTGTACATATGTTACGACATATCAATCTAGATAAGAACACATAAATATGTATGTAATGTATATTTTCAAATAATTCACATCATGGTGGGCTCTAGGGAGGCCTAGATTGGTGTCAGACCACCCGATCCGGAGCCTTCTTGGCATTCCTTGAGCCTTTATGGCATAAATGTTTACAAACTACCTTTTCTAGGCAGTCCTAGGAAATGAATGAAGGTGAGTAGTGAGAATTCATGCCTCGGGACGTCATGGAAAAAAAATGACTACACCCAAACATCCAAGTGGCCGGATGAAGGCTAGAGGAGGCATTTTTTTTGTGCGTGACAATGTCTTTGCTTCCGGGCTACTTCGTTCACGCATAGTCCCTTAAGAGCCCTGAGAACAAAAAAGCGTTCAACTTCGACGAGTGACTACACGGAATCCATGACACCTAAGGAAGTCTCATCTAATCCTTTGGCATAGGGATCCTCTGAAATATCCTTTCTCCATTTTTTCCTTCTCAATCGGTGTTCTCGCTACCCTATTATTTGTAAACGCGTGAAATAGTACGGTTTGAGCAGGTGTAAAAATTTGGCAAATGCTATATTTTACAAACAATGGGTCATGGCACCAAACCAACTACACTGGAATCGCCGAGTGGCCATGTGAAGACTAGAAGAGGCATATTTTTGTGCACAAAAACATCATTTCTTTCGGGAAACTTCGTTCGGGCGTAGTACCTTAAGATCCCTAACACCAAATGTCATTCAACTTTGATGAGTGACTATGCACACTCTGTGGCACCTAGATATGTCTCATCTAATCCTACACATAGGCATAGGGACACTATAAAATATTGTGCCTCTATTTATTCCTTCTCTAATCGGTGCTCTCGCTGCCCTATTATTTGCAAACGCATGAAATAGTGCAGTTTGAGAAATTGTAAGGCTGTTAAACACTATATTTTGTAAAAATTATTCAACTTCAATAGGTGACTACGCGCACTCCATGAAACCTAGAGATATCTCATATAATCCTACACCTTGGCGTAAGGACCCTCTACAATAACTGTCTCAATTTTTTTCCTTCTACAATCAAGTGCTCTCGCTGCCTATTGTTCTGTAAACGCATGAAATAGTGCGCATTTGAGACAGTGTAAGGCGATCAAATGGTAGATTTTGTAAACAATGGATTTTGGCACCAAACCAACTATGATGACATGTCCAAGTGGTAAGGTGAACTCTAGAGGAAGTGTCATTTTGATGTGTAACAATGTTGTTTCTTTAGGGATACCTCGTTTGAGCGTAGTCCCTTAATAGCGCCCGAGACCAAAAAATTGATCAACTTCGACGGGTGACTACGCACACTTTGTGGCACCTAGAGACATCTCATTTAATCCTAAACCTTGAAATAGGGACCCTATATAATATCCTCTCTCGCTTTTTTCCTTATCCAATTGGTGTTGTCACTACCCTATTGTTTGCAAATGTGCTAAATAGTGCACTTTAAACAGTGTAAAAATTTGTTAAATGATATATTTTTAAAACAATGGGTCGTGGCACCAAAATGAATATGCCGACACATTTGGGTGCCCAGGGAATGCTAGACAAGAAATAATTTTTATGCGTGACAACATCGTTGCTTCCGGGCTACCTTATTCAGGTGTAGTCCCTTAAGAGCCCTGAGACCAAAACATCATTCAACTTTGAAGGGTAACTACGCGCACTTCGTGGCACCTAGAGACGTCTTGCTCAATCCTAAACATCATAATAGGGACCCTATGTAATAGCCTGTCTCCATTTTTTCCTTTTCCAATCGGTGCTCTTATTGCCCTATTGTTTGCAATCGCATGAAATAGTGTAGTTTGAGACAGTGTAAGGATGTCAAATGCTATATTTATCAAATGGTGGGTCATGGCACCGACCGACTACACCGACACGTTTAATTGGTGAGGTGAATGCTATAGGAGGCATCATTTTTGTGCTTAAAAATGTTGTTTCTTCTGCGATACCTCATTCGGGGTAGTCCCTTAAGAGCCCTGAGACCAAAACATCATTCAACTTCGACGGGTGACTACGTTTACTCCGTGGCACCTAGAGATGTCTTCATACGATCCTAAACATCAACTTAGGGACCCTCTACAATATCTTGTCTCATTTTTTTCTTCTCTAATTGGTGCTCTCACTACCCTAATTTTTGTAAACGCATGAAATATTGTAGTTTGAGACTGTGTAAGGTTGTCAAACGATATATTTTGCAAATGGTGGTTTGTGGCACCAAACTAAAAATGTTGAAACATCCGGGTGGCTAGGTGAACGCTACGGGAAGCATAGTTTTGATGCATATAAATGTGGTTACTTCTAGGCTACCTCGTTCACGCGTAGTCCCTTAAGAGCCCTGAGACCAAAAATTGTTTAACTTTGATGGGTGACTACGCGCACTCTGTGGCACCTAGAGACGTCTCGTCTAATCCTACACCTCGGTGTAGAGACCCTCTATAATATCATGTCTCTATTTTTTTGTTCTCCAATCGGTGCTCTCGCTGTCCTATTGTTTACAAACGCATGAAATAGTGCAGTTTGAGACAGTGTAAGGCTATCAAACGCTATATTTTTCAAATGATGCGTCATCGCACCAAACCAACTACACCGAAACCTCCGGGTTGGCAGGAGAATGCTAGAGGAGGTTTCATTTCGGTGTGCGACAACATCATTGCTTCCGGGCTACCTTGTTCAAGCGTAGTCCTTTAAGAGCCCTGAGACCAAAACATTGCTCAACTTCGATGGGTGACTATGCACTCCATATCACCCTAGATGTCTCCTGTAATCCTACACCTTGGCATAGGGACCCTCTACAATATCCTGTCTTTATTTTTATTTCTCCAATCTGTGCTCTCGCTACCCCATTTTTTGCAAATATGCCAAATAGTGCAGTTTGAGACAGTGTAAAGGTCACAAATCGTATATTTTGCAAACGGTGGGTTGAGGCACCAAACCGAATGTGCTGACACATCCGAGTGGCCTAGTGAATGCTATAAGAGGTGTCATTTTTATGTGTGATAATGTCATTGCTTCAGGATACCTCATTCGGGCATAGTCCCTTAAGAGTCTATTGGTGCTCAAAATAGTCTCGCCCTAATTTGCCTTGAAAATCTATCGATTTACGACCCGTGTCACTTTCTTTTCTCTTGTGTTGTATCAAGCTAATCTTTGTTTCCATTGCTAATATTTTCTTGGGTCATGGACCACTTGTGGGTCCATGGTTTTCTCCTTGTTTCTTTGCTCCTCTCGAAAAGGTCTGTAATTTGGGTCTCTCATTCTCTATTCATCCAAAAAATTGAGTTCTCTCATATTTTTTGGTCTCCACAGTCTAGATTTTTTTTCCTTGCCATTTCTACCCTAAATACTTAAATAAAAATGGATGGATGTATCTCTAAGAAACATATTTGAGCCTTGTAACATTTCTAAATTCTCTATCCTTGGAGAATTTTTCATTTTTCAGAGCTCGAATGATCGCTTTTTCTATATTTTTATGGTTTAAATAGTGTTTCTCCCAGTCAAATTTACATCCTTACATTGATAGGGAACGTGGCCTCTTTTGGTTGGTAAGGGGATGGCAGGGAAATACTTTAACTTATCACTTTTTACTTTTTTAGAAAAAAGGCAAAGGTTGTCTCGTGGCTCCGCTCAATTTCCGATTGATTCTCTTGGTTCTTACGTGTCTTCTTCTTATTGGGTAGGGCGTGGCAGGTCTATTTTTGAACTTGTTCTTTTTGGCTACTTTCGAAAAAAAATTGAACTCACCCTGCATCCCCACCAGGCTCTGATTGTAGAAAATTTAAGAGGCAGGGAAAAAGTCTCACTTTGACCCGCAGGAGGACACGTGGTAAAGGTTTTTTGAAGGAGCACCACATTAACATGTGGAGGCCTACGCTCACTTTGAATTTTTTCTTAGTCTTTTAAATGGCCAAACGAGACTACCTCGGAGCATGATATGTGGAACCTTCTGTTGAGCTTCAAGCATTCAAACAAACTTTTCTAGGACAGGACATGTGGCAAGCCCGTGCTCGTTTAAAGTATCAAATTTTTGGGACCATCTCAAGGTGCACCATGGTGACACATGGAAGTTTTAAAATTCAAAGGTGTGGGGAGGTACACCATTGGAGGAAAATTATATTTTTTCCTCTTGACATCAAAAGGATTAAAATCTCAAGACGGCCCACAAGCCTAATGAGGGAAAAGTAAAAGCTTGCTCCTGTCAATGGCAGAGGTGTAGACTCTCGGTGGAAATTTGGGAAAAATTCCTTTTGGGATAAAAGGGTTAAAAGTGAAAAGGGGAAGCGTGGTTCCATTGGGACCCACGAGTGGGACACTGTCAAGCTTTGTTTCTCAAGGACAAACTTGTGGGGAAATCTTGGAAAATTTTCCCTTTTCCAAAAAGGAAGTAAAATGGTAGAATTTTGCTGCGGTTCCACTGGGGCCCACCTTAGGACACGTGTCAGGCTCATTTCCCAAGGGCAAAGATGCGGAGCAAAATGTGAAATTTTTCCATTTCTCCAAAAGTTGTAAAAAGTCAGAGGAAGCCCCTAGGTCTATTTTTAAGTTTGAATCTTCCACGTGGATGACCCAAATTCAAAGTAAAGATCAATGATAGCTGAGTGTCCAAATTTGATTTTCCCCCCATTTCTATAAAACACGTTTAGAAGTGTGAGTCTCCATGATTTCTTGGTTTTTTCTACACACCAGGAAGAGAAGGGAGTTAATGTTGATATCTGAGTTTGGTGGGGAGATATGAAAGATGTATTTTGCCATTAAAATGGTCTGACTATCGAGCCCGATCAGATTTTCCATTTTTCTTCTCCCAAGCACGCAAGGAGCCAGATTTGATAGATTTGGGGTGGAAGTGGTTGGCGAATTGAAGAAAGAGTGATCTATCAGAGGAAGGAGTTGAATGCGGATGATATTTGAAGAGATCTTCCCCCTTGAGCACCTGGTGACTTTTTGCAGATTTGATCCCGAGAAATCGCGATTGTGATCATGGTGAGCATTGGTGCACTCAATGTCTAGATTTTTTGGGGGAAAGGGGGTCTATTGTAAATGTTATAAATGGCACGAATTTTTTCATGCAAAAGGTTGTTGGAGGTTAGAGTGTTAGAGGTCAAAGAAAATTCCCAAGAGGAAAATTTGACAAACCCTGTCTTTTGAGAATCTGTCTGAGAAACTTGATTATCTATTTTTGTACTAAGCTTTATTATGTAAAGGTGGTTGCAAGTGTAAAGCCATTAACAAGCTCTGAGACTATTCTAAAAACTTTCCCCTGCTAATAGACTTAATCAAATTCAAGTTTTTCTGTGTTGTCTTGAGTAAAATGTGTTTGTTTTATTTCTGAATGTATGCAAGTGGTTTTTCTTTTTTCTGTCACAATCTTGTATTAAAATCTGATTCAATCACATAGACATCAATCCTTGTGATAGTCTAGTGGCATCTGAAATTTTATTTCTCGAAGATATTTCATCGGGGTTGGAAGAAATGATTTAAAATCACTTTTCTTTTATCTATTGATAGAGGTAGTCTATAAGCCTTTGGGTGTACCTTAGGCATGATTTAGCTTAGATCTTGATGCTTTTTGGATTTTCTATCTTGACCCTTTGTGATAGAATCTCGAAGATTGTGTGAAAAGATTTTTAATATGGACCTCCATTAAAGCACATATTCTAGTTAGAGAAACATTTTAGATATTTTGTGGCATTCTATGGGTTTAACCTTCCATTTTAAAAAGATTCCTCAAGGATCGGTGAATCAAGTTTCACCCCGGCCTACCTCCCATCAAAAATTCATTCAAAACAACCAATCCTACCTTTACTACCCCTATTTGTTCGTGTGCATACAAATACAGAATCTTTGTTTCCAAAACATGCATAAGTAATCGTGGTGTCAAATTTCTTTAGTAACCTTTGTCTTGTTGTGAAAATATCTCCATGATCTGGAAGTGACAACTCGTGAGAGTCGATCTATTGTGTTGATCATATTTTCCCAAGGTCTTCTCTATAAAATTTATGCAAAAGAGGGATTTATAATTGTCCTTCAATAAATAGAGGTTGAAAAATAGGTTGTCTTACCTTTTTTGAAAGGCACAACCTAAAATAGTGAGGATAGATCAAATCCTTTTGAGGGTGTTATCCATTTCTCCACATTTGAGTAAAAAGGGCCAGTTAGATCTCATCCCCGGCTACAAAAATAATCATCATGATCTAATCATGTCTGTAAGTTTCTATCAAACCAAGTGATGTTGGTCAAAATTTGAGGAGAATCGATTTGGATACCAAAGCCTAAGTGGAGCAGTTTTCAGGGAATGCGGTTCAAAATCAAGACACCGGTAAAACACTTCTTGTATGCTCCAAGTGATGTGTGCATTTATTTCAATTTTCACACCTAGTGCACTAGATTTCATTTGATAGATCTGGGTAAAGAAAGGAAAGTTTCATTTCTAGTTTCTAGCATTGACAGACATTTGATAGATCATATTTAGTGCATAAGCACAACTAAGATGGAAATCCTTAGTGGCGACGCCATATTGATCTGATTTTAATAAGTACAAGTGTCTTAGAACTCTGTCAAAGTTATATTTGTTACTAATATTTGTAAAGATGGAAGGAAGAAGATCTTTCTTTGCTAGGGATCCTACTAGGAAATTATTTCCACAGCTAGGAAAAGAAAACTCGGAAGGAAGAAAAGCACGGAGATTTTTGGAGATCAGCAGACAAGTAGATGGATCTCCATTGATGAAAGTGATTGGACCATCATTGAAGATTGTCATTCAAGTGACTCTGAATCAGGTAGCCTCTTTATGGAATTGAACTCTCCAGCTGGAGAGGGGTGCTCATTTGATTTTGAAAGGTTTGCTTCACATTCTACACCTATCTTTTCTGAGGTTGATAGGGATTTCCAAGAAGCAAGGCCTTTGGGGGATACCCATTTTGAAAATTATACTCCTGTGTTCCAAGGACCCTCAGCCCCTTATCAATTTGTCACCCTCTATGGTCACCTTATCGAATCAACATGGCCCAACCCCCAACCCGACCCCATTTTGTTGTAAACACCTTTGGAGCTATAAATTTTGTGGGAATGGATGGATAACAAAATGCAGTGCCTCAAGATGTAAGGAACATAATGCCAAAGTTCCAAGGAAACAATGCTATCATGGTTATCAAAGCATCTAAAGCTTGTTATCAATATGATGGAATATTTTGAAGTTGAACATGAAGATGTATATATCAAGTTGTTTCTCCATACCTTGAAAGAGTATGCTAGGGACTGGTATAAAGCATTGCTAGATAACTCTATTGATTCTTGGAATGAGGTGAGCAATGCATTTAGATTTCAATATGGTGATAGAACTGACCCTAGGTTTCTTTTGATAGAATTTGAAAACATCAAAAAGAACCCTTATAAGTACATGATTTCAACACAAGGTTTAATAAGACCTTGAGGATATTTCTGTTAGGATAAGACCTTGTGATGAGTCATGTTTGATCAAATATACTGATGCATTTGATAAAAAGGCTGCATATTATTTAAGAGACAAAAACCCCACAAATTTTAGGTAGGCCTTCACTATGGCTTTGCAAATAGAGAAAAATATCAAAGAAATTGGAAAGCCTCCAAAGAGGGAAGGTGTAAAGTTGGTTAACCCAAAAAAACCCGAAACAAGCAAGGTTGTTGATTTGGAAGAAGTTGTGAAAACTTTGGCAAGGGCTGTCAAAGAAATTTCCTACAAGCTAGCCCGGGATGAGAAGGGAATTGGGTAGAGTTCACAAGGTCAACACAAGCAACAAGGCCAAGACAGTTCAAAAATCATGAAAGATATCATGACAGAGGCAAGGGACTGTTGGATTTTGAAATAGGCGATCCCAAGCTAGGGATAACAAAATGGTACACGATCCTCTAGATGCTAGAGTTTCTATGGTGGGGAGATAGATGTCACCGATTGGTGTGAAAAATTTTCATGTCTCTGCTCTGTGTGAATAAGATCAGAAAGAAGAGGAAAACACCGATGACAATGATGATGATGTTTGCATGATGGGGTTGCTCCATGAGCTTACAACAAAGGGCAACTTCAACCGAGGTGATAAGTGCCCGAACTACTACTAATTTTTGGGACGACATTCATATTTTACCTATTCTTTCTCTCTCTCATACTTTAGAGGTAGATATTGTGAAATATTTTGAATTCCCTATAATGACTTTGAATATTTAAGGGATTTAATGATAAAGAATTATGATGTAGGAATCCCATCGAGGAAGATAAATAGTTGCTGATGAATATTCTTGTGGCTCAAGAGAAGGAATATAATACAAGAAGTAAAGTTGTTAAAGAGGAAGGTCCTCAAGCCCAACAAAATCTCCCTTACTTTCAAACATTCCTAAAGAGGCTCCTAAAATGGATGCACTGATAAAATCCTTGTTGTTATAAACAAAAATCATACCCCTCCTCATGCCCAAGTTGCCAAAAATCCTATACCACCTAATGAGTGTATTGGCTTTCCTTACAACACTACCTTGCTAAGGAATTTCCCATATGATATTGCCAAAGTTTTAAGTCAAATATTAGTTTGTGTTCCAATTTTTGATTTGAATTGGATTCTTGAGCATAAAAAGAGAGCATTTGAATACTTAGGGTTGAAAGAAGAGAAGACTGCCCTAGGCAAAAACATAAACATTGTGGAGACTCCTCCAATAATTGAAGAGCGAGAATCACCACCAAACATCGAAGAGCTAGATGAACCACCCGAGGTTTATTTGGGGAAATCCTTGGTAGACTCTTAGATGAATGTGGATCCACTCTTCACCAATTTGATCATTAAGGATAGAATGTTGCACAATTGCATGTTTGAATCGGGGACGTCATGCAATGTCATGCCTTTGGAAGTCATGAACGAGCTAAACATAAAAGTGACGGAAACATATGGGAAGTTCACTACCATGGACTCAAGAGAGGTGCCATTAGTGGGATGTGTGATGCGTTTAGTGGTGTAACTTACAACTTACCGGTAAAAACTTAAAACTTGACGTTGTCATTATTGACTACCCAACCAAGTGGGGCATGCTACTATCAAGAAAATGGGTAGCAAGTGTTGGTGGAACTGTCAAAATTGATATGTCCTATGCTACCATCCCAATTGAGGGCAGCCTTGTCGGGTTTTATGGGGAAAAGAAAATGTTGCATCTTATTGAGGATCCTAACAATGTATCCTATGAGGTATTATACACAAGTATTAATGCAAATAACTTTGTGGGATTGCTGATGGAAAGGAGAAAAAGATTGAATAATGAAAATTCCTTGAACAAATGAGCTCTCCTTGGACTATATTGTTCGATGGAGCTTTCTACAAGTTTGGGAATGGTGCTGGTGTTGTTCTACTTTCTCCTGGTCATGAAAAATTTGTTTTTTCCTTCAAACTTAACTTTGAATGCACCAACAACATTGTTGAGTATGAGGCACTATTGTTGGGTTTAAGAATTGCTTGGAAATATGGTGTCAAGGACATCATTGTCAAAGGAGACTCAGAATTAATAGTAAAACAAGTCAGAAAGTTGTATGCCACAAAGAATTAGCAAATGAAATAGTACAAGTATGCAGTTTGGGATTTCATTGACATGTTTGATTCATTCAACATTATGTATCATGATAGGAAGTTAAATGACTTGGCAGAAAAACTTGCAGTGTTGGGGTCTTGGTTTGAAAATTGTACAATGTCCTTATATTGTGAATATGAGGTTGAGGTATTGACAAGACCTTCTGTCCCTGACAACATTAAACATTGGTAGGTTTTTGATGATGATACTCAAATCAGAAGATTTCTGTAGAACAAGGGAGACTTTTACGATCAAAGTGCATTGATTTGGAGCCAATGGTATGTACAACATAGGGAAAGGAAACCTTTTTGGCAAGGGCATCATCCAAATAAAGACCAATACCATTCCTAGAGGGCAGGTTGCTCTTGAGTCCAATTTTGATAAAACTGATCGTATTGTTAACAAATGCATGGTAGCTTCAAGGGATATTGAAGAGCATGATCTTGGTACAACGGAGAAGCCAAAGAAAATTTTCTTAGGAAGTAATCTCAAAGCAAGAAGGAGAAGCAGTCATACATCCAGTTGTTGAAAAATACCAACATTGCATGGCTTGGACCTATTTTGAATGAAAAGCATATAGAGAGGACCTGTTTCAACATGAGACCCCCCTAGATTCTAATGCAAAGACATTTAGGAAGAAAAAAAGGCCTATCAATCCACTCTTATCCCTCAAAATTCAAGAGGAACTGAAGAAGCTAAGAGATGAAGGGATTATCCGGCCCACAAGGTATTCTTCTTGGGTTGCAAACCTAGTATAAGTCAGAAATAAAAATGGTGACATCAGGTTATGTGTGGAATTTAGGAATCTAAATAGAGCATCAATGAACGATAATTATCCCTTACCAGATATGGAGAACATGTTGCAGTTAGTGAATGGTTCTGAGTTTCTTTCCACCTCAGATGGTTTCTCTGGTTATAACCAAGTTGTGGTGAAGGAATCAGAAAGGATCAAGACATCCTTTACTACTCCTTGCGGGGGGCCTATGTTTATGTCAGGATGCCCTTTAGTCCAATGAATTCTAGAGACACCTTTCAAAGAGCAATGGATGTTGCTTTTGCTGGTTACATTAACAAGTTTATTCCAGTTTATCAAGATGATGTGACCGTATTTTCTAGAAAGAGAAGTGATCACTTGCTGCACTTGGAGAAGACTGTATTTTCTAAGAAGAGAAGTGATCACTTTTTGCACTTAGAGAAGATGTTGATAAGATGTAGAGAATATGGCATTTCACTCAATCCAAAGAAATGCCATTTTGGAGTGCAGAAGGAAAAGTTACTTGGTCACATTATGTCACAGGAAGTTGTGATGATTGATCTAGAAAGAGTACAGGCCATCAACAAGGTCCCAATCCCAAGAACTAAGAAAGGAATTCAGTCCTTCTTTGGGTAAATAAACTTCATCAAAATATTCATATCAAATTTTTCTTTGAGTTGACCATTCCAATCACTTCCATGCTTGAAGAAAAACCAAGTCATCAAATGGGATGATGCTACCATCCAAGCTCTCAAGGGGTTAAAAAGGGCACTAAATCATGCACATGTTATGGAAGATCTAGATTATAAGAATCCCTTTCAACTGTTCTCTTTTTCTTCAGAGAACACTATTGCTTCTATCTTGCTGCAGAAGGATGATGAAGGGGCTGAGAGACCAATTGCCTTTTTTAGTAAGGCATTCGGCAGGGGGCTGAGCTTAGGTACACTATCATGGAAAAGTAGGAATTTTCCTTGGTAAAAGCAATAAAGGTTTTCAGGCCTTATATTCTAAGTTCTAAAATTGTTGCTTATGTTCCCCACACCATGGTCAAGGACATCTTATCAGAGATGGAAGTCTCAAGAAAAAGGTGCAGGTGGGTGAACAAGTTGCAAGAATATGACATGGATATCCAAACCACGAAGTTGGTGAGAGGTTTGGGCCTGGCTAAGCTTATGGCTGAGAGAAACTTGCAAACTATTGAGGTAAATGAGGTAGAAGAAGGTAGGGTAGATGTTTTTCAAACATTGATGAATTCTGAGTGGTATAAAGATGTAATCTTTTATCTCAAACATTGAGCTACCCTGACCACTTAAGTAAGAACCAAAAGAGAACCTTTAAGTTGACCTCCCAAAAATATGTCATCGCTGATTATGGGTTAGCTTGGAAGAACCAGAGGGAGTCTTCTTAAGGTGCATTATCAAGTAGAATCCCCAAAGATAATTGCTGATCTCCATGGAGGAGTTTTGGGGTCACTTTGCTACAAGAGTCATAACACACAAGATCCGGAGGGCTGGTTATTGGTGGCCAACTCTCTTCAATGATACAAACTTATTGGTTAGAAGATGTGAAAGTTGCAAGCACTTCTCTAGAAGACTCGAAATGTTCGTGCTCCCTTCCTTTGTAGCTTGTATCAATTGAAGCCCCATTCAAACAATGGGGAATGGATTTCATTGGTGAAATTTCAGACCCTTCAAGTGTTGGCCATAAGTGGATTCTTGTAGCAACTGATTATTTTACTAAATGGGTGGAGGCAATCCCCACCAAGAAGGAAACATGCCAAGTTGTCATGGATTTTGTGCTAAAAACATCATCTGTAGGTTTGGGGTGTCATTCAAGATTGTGGCTAATAATGCCATGAGATTTAGAGCTAAACCTTTGGTGGCAATGTGCAAGGAGTAAGGGATCAACTTGACATATGCCTCCAACTACAATCCCCAAGGAAATGGACAATATTAGTCTAGTAATAAGAATTTGCTTAAGATTATCGGAAGAACAATGGAGCAGAACAAGAGAATGTGGGGCAAACAATTGAAGTTTTTGTTTGGGCGAGATAGGATCCTTGTCAAGAGGATCACTAGAATGAGTCCATTTGAGTGGTATATGGGACTCGAGCCTGTTGCCTCTTAATATGAAATTGTCTTCATATCATTTTATGCAACAACTATAGGATCAAGAGGTAGATCCTTATGATGCTCACATTAACTAGATTGTTGAGCTTGATGAAGAGAGGAGGGCATCCCACTAGAGGCATGTAAATTTTAGAGAGAAACTGAAGAAATTATTTGACAAGAAGGTCACTCCCAGAGCTTTCAATGTTGGTGATCTTGTGTTGTTGTGGGATAGCAGACATGAGGATAAGGGAAAGCATGGAAAGTTTGACTCATTATGGATGGGCCCTTACTCTATTGATATCAGAATTGGGGAGCATACCTTCTTCCTCAAGGACTTAGATGCTAAGCTCGCTCAAGTTGAATGTCATTCGCAGGAATTGAAGCATTTCTTGGATTAATGCCTCTGGATCAAGAAAATATTTTGTACAGTGTATAGTTTGTTGTTTGTTCCCTATCTTTTGTGTTTTTTCTCATTCTGGTCCTTGGTGACCTATTTTTGTTGGTTTCTCTATTTCTTTTTAAGATGGCTTTGTTTCTCTACTCTACAAGATGACTCCATTGCCCAATGGTTATTCTTGGCACTTGGTCTACCTTTTTTCTTGTGGTACTCACAGGGAGTGCCCATCCCGAGTTAGAGCCAGTGTTGGTGCTCAAAATAGTCTCACCCCAATTTGCCTTTCAAAATCTATCGATTTATGGCCTGTGTCACTTTCTTTTCTCTCGTGTTGTATCTGGGTAATCTTTGTTGCCATTGCTAATCTATTCCTAGGTCGTAGATCACTTGTGGGTCCATGGTTTTCTCCTTGTTTCTTTTCTCCTCTAGAAATGGTTTTTAATTTGGGTCTCCCATTCTCTGTTCATCCAAAAAATTGAGTTCTCCCATAGTTTTCGGTCTCCATAGTCGGGATTTGTTTTCCTTTCCATTTCTGCCCTAAATACATGAGGAAAAATGGATGGATGTATCTCTAAGAAACATATTTGAGCCTTCTAACATTTCTAAATTCTTTGTCCTTGGATAAATTTTCATTTTCGGGCTCAAATGATCATTTTCTATATTTTTACGGTTTGACAGGTGTTACTCCTGGTCAAATTTACATCCTTGCATCGGCGGGGGAGGTGGCTTATTTTGGTTGTTAAGGTGATGATGGGTGAATACTTTAACTTATCACTTTTTGATTTTTTTGTAAAATGACATATTTGGTCCCATGGCTCTACTCAATTCTGATTGGTTCTCTTGGTGCTTATGTGGCTTCTTTTGATTGGGTGGGGTGTGGCGGGTCTGTTTTTGACCTTGTTATTTATGTCTACTTTGGCAAAAATTTGAACTCACCCCATGGCCTAGCTAGGCTTTGATTGGAGAAAATTTAAGAGGTAGGGAAAAATCTCGCTTTGACCCCACATGAGGACACATGGAAAAGGTTTTTGGCACGAGTGTTGCATTGACATGTGGAGGCCTCCGCTCACTTTGCATTTTGGCTTAGAATTTTCAATGGCTAAAGGAGACTTCCTCGAGCATGACATGTGGCACCTTCCACTAAGCTTCAAGCATTTAGACAAACTTTTTCAAGTACATGGACACATGGCGAGCCCACGCTCATTAAAAGTCTCAAATTTTTGGGACCATCTCAAGGTGTGCCATCTTTGACACATGGTAGTTTGAAATGTCAAAGGGGCAGGGAGGCGGACCATCGGAGGTAAATTGGATTTTTCCTCTTGACATTAAAAGGATTAAAATATCAAAATGGCCCACAAGCATGATGAGGGAAAAGTAAAAGCTTGCTCTAGTCACTCTCGGTGGAAATTTGGAAAAATTTCCTTTGGGGAGAAAAGGGTTAAAACCGAAAAGGGGAAGTGTGGTTCTACTTTGACCCATAGTGGGACATGTGTCGGGCCTGTTTCCCAAGGATAAAGCTACTAGGAAAACTTGAAAATTTTTCCCTTATCTAAAAAGGAAGTAAAATGGCATAATTTGGTTGTAGTTCCATTGGGGCCCACCTTAGGACACGTGTCAAGCTCATTTCCGAGGGTGGAGGTGCGGATAAAAATGTGAAATTTTTCCATTTCTCCAAAAGTTGTAAAAAGTCAGAGGAAGCCCCTGGGTTTGTTTTTAATTTTTAATCTTCCACTTGGAAGGCCCAAAAGTAAAGATCAACGATAATTGAGAATCTAAGTCTGATTTTCTCCCCATTTCTCTGAAACACGTCTAGAAGTGAGATTCTCCATGATTTCTTGGATTTTTCTACACGCCAGGCAGATAAGGGAGTTAATGTTGGTATATGAGTTTGGTGGGGAGATCTAGAAGAGATCTTTTTCCATTAAAATGGTCTAACTATCAAGCCGATTAGATTTTCTGTTTTTCTTCTCCCAAGCACGTAAGGCACTAGATTTGACAGATTTGGGGTGGAAGTCGTTGGTGAATTGAAGGAGTGATCATGGCAAGCATTGGTGAACTCAATGTCTGGATTTTATGGGGGAAAGGGGGTCTATTGTAAATTGTATAAATGGCACGAATTTATTTATGAAAAGGGTTCTTTGGAGGTTGGAGTGTTATAGGTCAAAGAAATTCCCAAGAGGAAAATTTGACAAAGCCTATCTTTTGAGAATCATCTTCAAGAAACTTGATTATCTCTTTTTGTACTAAGTTTTATTGTGTCCGGTGGTTGCAAGTGTACATGGCCATTAACAAGATCTAAGATTGTTCTAAAAACTTTCCCCTGCTAATAGACTTAATCAAATTCAAGGTTTTGTGTGTTGTCTTGAGCAAAAAGAAATTCTTTTATTTTTGAATGTATGTAAGTGGTTTTTATTGTTTTACGCCGCAATATTGTATTAAAATATGATTCAATCACACAAACCTCAATCCTTTTGATAGTCTAGTGGCATCTGAAATTTCATTTCTCGGAAGAAATTTCATCCGGGGTTGAAATAAACGATTTAAAATAACTTTTCTTTCATCTATTGATAGAGGTAGTCTGTAAGCCTTTGGGTGTACATTAGGCATGATTTTTCTTAGATCTTGATGCTTTGTTGGATTTTATATCTTGATCCTTCATGATAGAATATCAAATATTGTGTGAAAGAATGCTAATCTTGGCCTCCATTAAAGCACATATTCTAGTCAAAGCAATATTTTAGCTATTCTGTGGCATTCTATTGGATTAACCTTCCATTTTGTAAAGATTCCTCAAGGATCTGGTGAATCAAGTTTCACCCTAACCCACCTTCCATCAAAAAATTAATTCAAAACAACCAATCCTACTTGTACTACCCTTATTTGTCCTATGTGCATAAAAATACATAATCTTTGTTGCCAAAACATGTAGAATTAATCAGGGACTCAAATGTCTTTATTAACCTTTGCCTTGTGAAAATATCTCGATGATCGGAAGTGACAACTCATGAGAGTCAGATCTATTGTGTTGATCATAGTCTCCCATGGTCTTCTCTATAAAATTGATGCAAAAGAGGTATTTATCATTGTCCTTTAATAAACAGAGGTTACAAAATAGGTTCTGTTCCCTTTGTTAAAAGGCACAACCTAAAATAGTGAGAATAGATCAAATCCTTTTGAGGGTGTTATCTATTTCTCCACATTTGAGTAACAAAGGCCCATTATATCTCATCCCCAGCTACAAAATGACTCATCATTATCTAATTGGTCTCTAAGTTTCCTTTCAAACTAGTGATGTTGCTAAGACTTTGAGGGAGAATCGATTTGGATACAACTAGAGCCTTGAGACCAAAAAATACTTCAACTTCGATAGGTGACTACCCACACTCCGTGGTACCTACAGATGTCTTTTTGATCCAAAAACTTTATGTAGGGACCCATTACAATATCATGTATCATTTTCTTTGCTCTCCAATCGGTGCTCTCACTGAGCCCTACTTGTTTGCAAATGCATGAAATAGTGAAGTTTGAGACAGTGTTACACTATCAAATGGTATATTTCACAAGCGGTGGATCATGGAACCGAATCGACTACACCAACATATCGGGTCACTAGGTGAATGCTAGAGGAGGAATTGTTTCGATGTGTGAAAAATTCGTTTCTTCCAGCTACCTTGTTCGGGCGTAGTTCCTTAAGATCCCGATACAAAAAAATTATTCAACTTTGACGGGTGACTATGCACACTCTGTGGCACCAAGAGACATCTTGTTTCATCCTACACCTTAATGTAGGGACCCTAGACAATAACCTATCTCAGTTTTTTCCTTCTCCAATCGGTGCTCTCGCTGCCCTATTGTTTGCAAACGTGCAAAATAGTGTAGTTTGAGACAGTCTAAGGTCCAAATGAAATATTTTGCAAATGGTGGGTCATGGCACCAAAATGACTATGCTAACATGGCCAAGTGGCTAGGTGAACACTAGAGGACTCATCATTTTTGTGTGCGACAATGTCGTTATTTCAGGCTACCCGTTTGGGTGTAGTCCCTTAAAAGCCCTGAGACCAAAACATCACTCAACTTCGACGGGTGACTATGCACACTCCGTGGCACCTAGAGATGTCTCATCTTATCATACAACTCAGTATAGGGACCCTCTACAATAGCCTTTGCATCATTTTTTTCCTTCTCTAGTTACTTCTCTTGTTTCCCTATTGTTTACAAACATGCGAAATAGTGATTTGAGACAATGTCAATTGATCAAACACTATATTTTGCATACAAAGTGGGTCATGGAACCGATCCGTATATCCACTCACATATGGATGGTCTTATAAATACTTGGGTAGCCGTCATTTTGGTTCTCTAAGCTCCGGTGTGCTTCTAGGCTACCTCCTTCGAGGTAAAGAACCCCTTCCATAAGTACATAAATTGTTCTTAATTGCTTCTCTTTTCTTGTAAAACAATGATTGCTTATCTTAGCTTTGAGAATTTACAGTTCTCTACTAACTTGATGCTAACCATGTGAGGGTGGAATATTTTCTTGCAATACTAACCTGCACATAAAAGTGTTAGTCAAATAAATTTAAGTTTTAAATCAAAACCATACTAGATATATACAAAATACACAAATTTAATAAAATATATGAACTTAAATTTATCTAACTAACAAATTTATATATACCAAAGAAATTATATATACCAGACATGAGCATTATAAATTCATTCCAATGAACCATCAGGATCGGATCTACTCTAAATAGTGGACATGATTGCTTCATGATTTGACTCTCGAACCTTCCAAATAATCTTGTTATTAGGCCTTCCTCGATATCTATACAACTAAATATTTTTTCTATAACTAGATGCGAATATAAGAGTATTTTCCTGTGTGTCTCAAAGTCTTTAAACACCTAAACAGAGGAGTTTTTTAATGGATACTATCAAAACCAAGTTCCAGTAACTACCACTGACCCTCTAGGGTACTCAATATCTTCACCATCTATAACAAGAGAAGTCAAATTCTTTTTTTCCTCGATGCAATGACATAAGAAATAGTTTGTTCCTTCTTCATTGTCTTCTGTCACAATAACTGCAAACACATGTCCTACAAAAACAAAACTTTCAACTCAAATTTAAATTGTACATATTAAAATTTCAATAAACATACCTAAATACAAAAATTGTAAATAACCATAAATACCTTATAGCACGAAAATCAAAATTTTATCAAAGTCCTTGGATGTTGCAACTTCATCTCGTAGAAAAATTCGTAATGCTTGTGGAGGTTGATAACTATGAAGCGAGTTATAGGCCTACAAATTCATCCATCCACCCATTCTTGTGAATCAAACTCAGCAGTGACAAATTTGATACAAGATTCATAAAAAAATGTCATCTTTCTTGTCCATGTGGCCCACGAAGTAGCGTCGAGCTACAAAATGAGTGCATATCACCAAACCTAGTGAATTTCGTATAATCATAGTAGTTAGTAATTTGATATTCCTCTATCAACAAAAGATATCTATGAAGCTGTGGAATTTTATTAATAACCTCGGGCCATGTTGTCAATACACCATTCCACTATGCTCTTTGCATCTTTCAATTTAGCACCATATTTGCACTTCAACACTTCTCTTGCAAGAGCTCTTTCCACATAAACCCTTGTATTGTCATACTCTCCTTATCCATGTCCACCCTCAGTGAAACTCCAAATATGTTGCACACCCATCATTATGTGCATCCTACTCATCCAATAAAACATTCATGCATTCTTAGACTAATACGTGTAATTATCTGACGATATATAATGTTGTTTGAAGTGGATGTCCCTATTAGACAAGTTTCCATAAAATAACTAGAAACACCCTTGCACAAATTTAGTAGAATGAGTATGATCATCACTGATATAAAAGTGGTACTCTCTTAAAGAAAATTGATCATTCTTTGTACTATCAGGAGAATGTATAAATGCTATATATGTATAAAAATGACAACTTGTACTATGTTGTAATATTGTGATTGAACCTCCATTTTTGGTTACAATATGTAATTGTCTACAAAATCGACCATTGAAACAATAGTATCAATAGGAAATGTGTCATTGCATATCTGGAACTGTTCATCCAACCATCGAGCTCTGTTTGTATGCCTAGCTTACTCATAAACAATTTCATCCTTAAATTGTCTCATAAATTGAAAAATAAGCATATGTTCTGTAACTAGCTCACACCATTAAGACTATTTTCCATATTTCAACCATTTGGTATGTAATTGATTTATATCTATCAAACTCAACTAAATTATGTCCTATGCACCTTCAATTTTCTCATGGATTCCACTTTTCAATTTAGGTAATCGGCACATGTACCACAACTTCCATCTAAACAATCTTGACTATAAAAATTTTTTCCAACTTCTTTTTCACAAAATATCATAGGAATGAAATCATGGAAGATATTGGTGGAACTTGAACACCACATTCCAATAACATGGTTTCGAATGAAAATTAGAATGAATGATTCAACATGTTGCCTACAACAACAAGTGGTGCGAGCTTGGTTGATTTTCACAGAGCATCGTTTCAACATTTCAAAAAAATGTTGACTAATTTTGATTTCCAGATGCTCTTGTTCAAAATTATAAAAAAATGTGTTTGAGTCATATTTAAGAAATTATTTGGATGTGGTTCATGATTATTAGAACCAACTCTCTGTTTTACAACATCTATTGTATTAGGTGAAACTCTAGTGTTATCATGCCAAAATTGAATAAAAACTTCTCTTATAGCAATAGAATTATGTTTTTCCTTATGCAGTGCTCTAGCATAAAATACCCAAAAATTGGTGTTATTGAGTGATTGAAGGATGTTACGTCTTTCAATTAATTTCATTAGAGTTTTTCAATTAACTTACAACATTCGACTTGTTTGCGTAATCAAACGTTGTTTTTTTATTGATTCACTTACAACACTAGTAGCAAGTACACGATGCACAATATTACTATCCCTAGTGCATCTCTTGACACCAATAGTGTGATATGCATCATGAAGGTGTTTTTGTCAAATTTTTCTTATCTACTGAGCTTTTCAACTTGAATTTCCTTATTCACATTTTTATTGTCTCCTTTAATTTAAACATTTTCTACGTCACAAGTATTTAATTATTCTTCAACATTTACAAAGTAAAAACATCTTCATCACGAGTATTTAATTCAACTTCAACATTGATGGTAGAAACATTCTTGGGTCTCTCATTGCTTACGATAGTAGGGGTTGAAGATGAGCCTATTCTTGATTCACGAATATTCTGCATTTTCTCAACATTTAGAAATATATTTTCCTCTAATTCGTTTCATGTTTTTCTTATTAATGACTTCCTTTTGACTTCATTTCTTGTCTCAAATGATATTTTGCTTAGGTGATAAGAAAAACGTGCGAGAAAATGACAAAATTTTACAATATTTTGTATGGTAAAGTCAAACAATAAAAATCAAATGGTAATTAGAACATTGGGATGTGTGTAAATATGATTTAATAACTATGATCACGCTTTACAAAATGTGCTCACGGTTTCAAAGCGCAATCGTTGTTTTTTTATAAAACATGTGATCGCAGGTTTATAAACCATGATTGCGATTCTATCTGTATCATCAAATCTGCCCCTAAGGCTCAGGAAATCTTTGCTTTTTCCCAACCAAAGCTATGGAAGGTCATTATGAAGTGTAAAAGGTCAAAAACCTTCAAATTTTCTCTTCCGCAGACTTGAACCATGCTAAAAAAATGAAAACATTTCACAAAAATGGTGCCATCGCCTAGGAGAGACTGTTAGCTTCATAGAAATATTGATTTTAACATGAATAGAATAATATAAATATCATTTTATATTTTTTTACTAATAATAGGTCTTGAAGACATTTTTTCCCGTGAATGTTCATGTCTACATTTAAGACTTCAAATTTTGTTTTTCTTATCAAAATGTGATAAAACTTATACCATCCCAAGCATGGAGAAATTTTATACATGTTAAAAAATATATTTATTTTATTTCGATATTTTTGATATAGTTATGGTAGGCAAACAGAAAGCACTCTGTTTTCCAAATATTTTCAGACCACTTTCATGAAAAAAATCATTAAAAAAATTTTGCTACAAAAATATAAAATAAAATCCAGCCCAAGATAGACAACTACATATAACTTTTCACCAAATGGAAAAAAAAATAACAATACTTGGTCATCCAAATTACGGGCAAACAGACTACAATCTTATAGGTTTTTTAAAAGAAAAAAACCAAGTCATATAATTTTAAGTGTTTAATATAGCTAAACTTGTCCGTTTTCTAAAAAAAAAAAGATTTAAAAACTAGATCCTGGATGCTACGATTCATATTTATATAAATTTTTCTAATTTTGAGTGCGTGTATTGTTAATAATCCCTACAAGTTGAGATTTCACTATTTTTTGCAATATGACGTCCACTTATGACCCCTATTTTGTCCACCAACTTACCTGCACTTAACCTACTATGGTGACTTTTTTGTTTACTTTATGTTGTGAGTGTATTTTTTTCAATAAAAATGTTGAGCATTATTTTCCAGTTTGGTACCTCTTGTTGAAGAACATTTTGAGAATAAAAATAACTTTAGTAACGTTTGGTTATTGGAAAAGGGTTTGTGGAAATCCAAGAAATCACTAAAGTGTATAGTTGAGATTGTCTATCACTTCCAGGTACTTTGTCAGCTTATAGAATGAAAACCGTAGGGGTTCGTGGTAATCTAGGAAACCACCAAAGTTGTTAGTGCGAGAGATATAATCCTATCACTTCTAGTTTTTGGTAATCATGCAAGGAAAAACCAAGGTGTCACCATGAATATGAAGTTACAAATATGACATGCCACCTCAAACGTGAGAAAGATACATAGAGTGTAAAAACCTTTACCGTGCTTAAAACATTGGGGGTCCACTATCTTTAAATACGATGTTTAAAAAAATGTAATATGGGGAATGTAAGCATTAAACACTAATCATATTCCATTTTTTGATACAGTTCCATAAAACCAATCTATTAGTTGTAGGTGGTTGCCTCCTAAGTACCTTCCTCTCTATATTTATAATATTTATACATTGTAATATCATTCAACACCTTTTGCATTATCTCTATTTAAACACAATCCTACACCCTAAAGACTATTCAATGAAATGTAAACTCTATAAATTATCTTAAAGGAATCAAAAATATTATATATCACAATCACTAATCACAAAGGTGTTGAGGATGAAGCACCACAATGAAAGAAATCTACAAAAACAGAATTTTCCTTCTTATTAACTAAGTGAATGATACAAAATTTCAAATATCTTATTGAGTCTTCCTCTCTTAGTCATTCATATCCTCAAGAAAATTTCAATAACTACCTCCTTCCAATTTATACTCTCTATGTATTTCTTCATTCCTAACTGACTTATGACCGTTCATATGCCCATTTATAACATTACAAGGCATTTTTGCATTTTTATCATCATTTCTTATCTTTCACACAATCCAATTCCTATTACTTCAATTCTAGATAGCTATAAAAATCCCTTACAAACGCTAATACCTCCATTCATCTACTTTACAAGCCAAATTCAACATTTTTCAAGTTTTACAAATTTGAATCCCATTATGGAGGGAAAAATATAATATGTAGAAATTTAAATTTCAAGCCTTCTCAACATCTTGAAATGATTTATATTGACCCCCTAATACCTCTAAAACACTACCACAACTCAAGATCATGAAAACAAGGATGATTATAACTTTAAGGTTCTTCATTCTTTGATGTTCTTGCATCATACTACCAAGTGGAGAAAAGGAGCAATATACTCGCCACTTTGCTTATTCTAATTTCTTATGATCTTCTTGAATTTTTATCACTCTTACTATTGTACTCTCACAGCCTTTTCTTATCTCACAAGCATGTGTATCTCAAATAATTTTTTTCATGTTTGCATTTTCCTAGAATTTAATTTTCTTCTTCTTGACTTCCATCTTTAACTTCTTCAAATTTACCCTTCCATCACATGTACTTGGAAAAATAATCACACAAAAATAGAAATATATTTTTCGTCATGTCTTTAATTACTGTATATCCCTTGCTTCTCATGTTTTCATCATTTATTTTTCTTGATATGACTGAAAATCGCCATTTCACTTTATTTCATGCTTGTATGCTTTCTCCTTCATGTTTTGTATAATCTCAACTTGTTTTAGACATGTACCTATGTCTTATTTTTCCTCAATTGCATCTTCATTTTCCAAAAAAGAAATCTCATCTTCACTCATTATACACAAAAAATATTGCAATAAATCATGTACCTCACGTACGAAAAACTTATCAATATGATTCCCATGTTTATCACTCCACTCTATCTTGTTTATCTCATTCTCGTTTTACTCTTAAAATTCACTAAAGGTGTCATTTTCCAAATTTTATCAGAATTAAACTAACAAAATATCAATTTAAGTTATCAAATAATCAATTTTGAGTCAATTTGAATTACCTTTCTTTCCTCATATGAATGCATCATTTCTTGTACTTGTTTTTACAACTATGTTCTCAACTAAATTCATCTTATTAAAACTTATTTCTTTATTTTCAATGTGAGAAAACAAATCATTAAGAAATCTAATCTCTTCTTTTAGCTTCAATCCATCCAAATATTTGTTATATTCATCATATATTGGACTCTAAAATCTTATTTCTACTTCTTTTTGTGTATGTACAAAAAAGAAATATTTAATAAATACACAACGTGATTCACATATCTCATTATGTTGATCTTTTTCCACTACATATTCTTCCTTGTCTTCATTTTCCTATACCATCTCATTGATGTCTTCAAGTAACTCACCTTATTTAGGGTATAAATAGACCATTTCTTCATCTCTGAATTCTTGTTCATCTTCTTCTTCACTTTCCCATTCATAATTGAATTCTTCATTTGTGTCTTCTTCTTCCATACTCAATATCAATTCCTCAAACTTGGCTACATTTTTCTTAAGCTAATTCAACTCTTTCTCAATCCACATATCCATCTTTCTATCTTCCTCTTTTCTCTTGGAATTATCTCTCTTTTAATCTCGTCTTGACTCTACTTCATGTGGCATAGCATCCTCACTAGCTCTTTCACTAACTATTCGTTGCCCACCTCTTTCTTTTTATTCTATTGAACATTTTTTGTTTCATTTTTCTATCCTCCAAACCTTACCTAGGCTTCAAACTTATTCTATTGCTCTCTCTCTCTCTCTCTCTATTGCTCTCTCTCTTTGTTCTTTTCTTTCACTCTTTAATTTCTTCTTAGCCACTTCACTTTATTTATTTTTATGATTTCACTTCACCTATCAATCAATATCACAATAAAATATTATCCACACAAATTACTCATTCCTCAAGCTCTAATACCACACTATGAAGAGGCCAATGCACAATAAAAAATTCAATGAGATATAGACAACTTCATTCATCAATTACCCTGAGTTAAGAACTTGTCTTATTGATTTAGTTGATAAAAAATATGAATTTTTTTCCCTATAATTGCTTAAATGTATTTTTCGTTCACCTTAACATGTTTCAAATACCTTGTAACATTCCAATCAAACTATTTAGGTGATCTATTATCATGAAAAACTCAATTTGTTCCGACTTACCTTCATTTCCTCTTCACTAGCTTCCCAACACACCTCAAGCAACTACAGACCTTTAGCTTCACTGGTCATTTAAAAACATTATACCTTATTCTCAAGCTTTATTAAAGGTTATATCCACCATCTAACTAATGTAAGGGAATCAAAACTTCAACCTTACACTCTTTCTTTCCTCAAAAATGTCTACTTGTGCTCTTAAAGTAGGCTCTTGGATGATTCGACTATTCTACTAACCCATGTATACCCATAACTAGGTGATAGAATTTTCCAATACCAATTTTCTCTATGAAGGTGTATTATAAATTTTAGGATTCAATTCTTACTCCTCATTTCACAATCTTACTTTCATTATTTCTATCTTATCTAGTCTTACCACCGCTACCTTTATGCATTCCTAGGCATATTTTTCAATATTAGGAGTTCTATTATGATGATTGAATTTTATAATACCCATTTTTGTGTTTAATGTATTCCTAGACTTTCATGGTCTATATTAAAATAGAAAATCCACTTCCTTTGAAAAGTAACCTTAATAATTAGGTCAGTAGTGCCCACTCCTCTTCGACACTATTCCATTATGATGTTATTACTATTAAATTGATACTTAGACATTTTGATTGTTATATCTTGATCAATAAATGATAGAATGTGCATATATTTGGACTATTGACATGTTGTGATTTACATTTTGATTATGATGCACTAGATGACATTGATGGATAGTTATATATTTTGATTTTTAGTATTATGATTTTATACTAACATGTCATATTTTGGATACATTGCCTATATTGGATGTTTTGAGTAGAATTATGATTTTATGGATGTTAGAATCAAATTAATTGATATGATGATAGATGATAGAATTAATAATTTTGGATGAAAATTATTGATTTCTATATGTATATTATTCTCGATGTTGTTGATGCGGCTATAAGGAAAAAGATGTATTTTGTTGTGTTAGAGGGATATTATATTACATACATAAAAAGGGATAGGGGATCAACCACTGAAGGATGTCGGTGTTGTGTACACGACCAAATTTGACAACTTGTGTATAATATTTTTTTTTTTGTTGCATGATTTTTTAGGAGGTTCCCATAGGTGGGTAACCTCATTTATGTGGACATGGGTGTAATGTGTTTCCTTTCTTTTAATTTTGTTTGTTTTAATTTGTTGAGCATGTGTTTGATTATTTGGGGAATATTATTACTTTATTAACACTTGCTAATGTCTTTTAATTAAATAATTTATCTTTAACTTGTAAATAAAAGAAATATGTTACATTTGGGTAGTTAAAATAGTAGATGGTCCTTGAAATCTTGTGGATGCAAATTATATTTGTGTAGGGTTTTGTGTTGTGTACTCTTTCCCAAATTCAAAATTTGGATTTTTACTTGGGAGGCTTGTGGGACAAGTTAAGCTTGTCCCATGCCTCTTAAATTCATCCAACAACCATACCTATGGTATGGGGAGTTAATTTTAGGCTTATTTATGTTTTTGGGATAGTAAAAAGGTGAAATTATTACACTTTCTTACATGAGTTTTTAATTTTGTCATTTTGAGGAGTGGAGTGAGGGTTAGTGTGTGTAAGAGGATTGTCATTCCCTCAACCACTAATTTATTAGCCTTGGATTTGATGGTTTAATTTGTGATGTGGAGTTGAGGATAAGTGATGTGGATACTTCATGGAGCCACATCACCCTCCTCTTCTCCTATTTCTATACATAAAAGCTAATTTTCGGCTATGGGGTAACTTCATTTTATTGTGCACTATTATTTTGTTAGTTAGATTTTGAGTTGCTTGATTGGAGTCTTGGAGCTTCCTTAATTTGTGCTTGAGCTTGGAAGGATATTTTTGTTGTAAATTTTTATCAAATTATTGCAATGGCTAGGTAGGATATTCACCCATGTATTTTAATTTTGTGTGTGTGTGTGTGTGTGTGTGTGTGCATGTTTTGAGGGATTGGGTATATTTCCTTTAGATTTGGTGTAGGAGAAAGAAATGGAGATTCTTTGTGGAGGAAAAATGGAGATTGTGAGGAAATGTGGAGGGAGAGTGGAAGAGGTGCTCCACCTATGTGGAGATAAAAAGGTATTTTGTGTTTCTTTGCATAGGAAAAAGGGAGAAATAAGTGTGTGTGTTTTGATGATAGTGCACTTGGAGGACCTTAGGTGGACCCTCTTTCCACATGGGAGGAATAAGGAGAGAACTCCATGTTCTTGTCTCCATTTGGGCTTGTTATCAAGCCTTTTTGTTTTGATTAAATTTATATATTTTACTTGTTTTGATTTGGAAAATGTTGCAAATTTATCTTGCTTGTCTTGCTTGGAAAATAATGTTGGAATGTTTTTTTACTATGGGTGAATAGTTTTTTGAAAGGGACTATACCCTTGTAAAATGAGACTCAAAAGTCAGATTCAATAGTTTTATCATTGCAAAAGAGATCAAAATCAAGATTTAAACAAATCATCCAAACAAAAGAAATCAATCTGTCAAAATCACAGCAACCCTACAGCTAGAAAACAACATGTAGATAGTGATCGCACAACAAAAATAGTTGTTCAACAACATCACATAAGGCCTGCAACCCATGTGTAGATGGATCATGCCTTTTCAAACACATTGGAAGGTCTAGATTTAGCGTATCCCTTCTTTTTCCTATCCACCACCTTCCATTTCTCATTTCCATCTTCCACTAAGATTGGAAGAACAAATTCAATATATAAAATATGGAATTACGATACGTTGTATGAATATAGAAATGTTGCATGATTGTTTATGGAAGCCATTTTTTAATAGTTGTCAAATGTTGCATAACACCCCTTGTTATAATTTGGTTGGGACTAGGGGCTAATATGGGGATGGCTTCTCCTCTTATTAGATTATAGGTTGGGTGGATAGAATTACCTATACCCCTTTATTTGTATTGTGATTCATGAATTGATGAGTTGAAGGATGTAATATTGAAGCTATGAAGTTGGGAGAAGACATTGAAATGAATAAATTCCTACTCTCGTAATAGTTTTTTCATGTTGTATCCACTTAAATGCAGGTCTTGTAACTTGCATTTCAAAGGTTTCATCTTTTTGTAAATGTAATGTGAAAGGTTGATTAGTATTAAGTTTTAGAATGTATGTATATTGGAAGTGAGTTATGTAAAGTTTCTCATTGTTGCTATTATAACTTATCAACATGTAAATTTTACAAATAATCCATGAGAGGTAATCTTGCATTTTAAAATGGGTATTTCTTGTAAAATGAAGTTATCAAGACTTGTATTATTTGGATGAAGTAAGGACCTTGAAATGGTGTGTAATGAAAATAAAGTGATTTCAAATATAAATTTATACTTAGGAGTTATTGTTGACAAATATAAATCTAGAATGGGCAACTCGAAACTTCATCATTATGATGAAATTCATGGGTGAAGTATACCTAAGCTAAAGAAGTTATGACATTATTAGTTACTTGAATTAATTATTTAATGATTAAGTTAAATCTGTGAGCTATGTGTGCTATTACAAAACGTAACAAATCACATAGTTTTCAATTTCATGATACCTTCAGCAAAAGAACACAAAGGCCCCAAAGGAAAGTTGTGTTGTCTTGATGAAGTCAAAAATTATAGAGTAGGTGAAGTGTTGAGTTTTGGCACAGAAAAACATAAGTGCAGATTAAAGAAATCAGAGTTCATTACTAAATGTTACAAGTTATCATCAATGATTCTTAACTTAATGACTAAGACGTTCAATTATGTTACTAAGTTGTTTATTTCATCATTCAATCCATATAGAGAAGCTTAAAATGTAGAAATAAATACACAACTCATTTTAAAATTCAATGCTCTATTCATAAGGAATATCAAATGTTTCCCACACAATCTGTGGGATGTGACTGAAAAGTAAAGTACATCTACTGAAGTAAGAGGTACACATGCATGAAAGAGAAATTAAAGGAGTATGAGTGAACCCATCATTGCCTTGGGATATTCTTCATTGTGTAGAGCATCTCCTCCCCAACTTGTTTCATCTTTGTCTTCACAATTCAAAGCATGGTACCTAAAAAGTAAAAGAAAGGAATCATCAATAAAGAGCTCAGGGTTAATCCATATTCCTACACTGTCCTAATTCGTGCATATGAATCTCTAAAAATAGGAGATATAGATTACTTGAAGATCAAACTACATAGCTCACTCAGAAAGCAAAAATAGAAAAGAGAATAAGAAACATGGACACAAGAGAGGCCAAAAGCCTAATTATTTCTAACTATTTTCTTAAAGTGTACGAGATACATGTTGCATAAGAACAAGAAATAAATCATGTCCTATAAAGATGGCATAAGACAAGATAAGCCATGAGTACATGCTAGAAATAAGGATTAATGTAACTCAAAATCAGATATTTTTTGCAAATGGAAGAAGTTACAAGTATAGAATAGAGAAGATACTTGCAGGTAAAGTACATGTTTCAGATTATAGCTAAGGAAGAAAGAATTTTGAAAACACATCTATTACGGCTATTAGGCACAAGTATAAAGTAATAAAGCTTCAATCCAGATAATCATATGGAACTCTGGCTATAAACTAGGCAGTAAACTTCTGCAAGTTATAAGGTTACAGTGGTTGAAAAGATACATGACTCAAAATTTCAATAAGTAGTTACAGGCTCAAGATCTGAATATCAGAGTGTATATAGTACCAAAAATGATAAAACCAAGCCTATTACATCTAACTGGAAGATACTCAGCTTCCAAACAATCATACTTCGGGGTAGAATCAATCAAAGAAGAAATTTCACTACATATATCAGATATGATGATTATATCACCAAGGCCATAAGTTTTAAGTGGTGAATCCAAGAGAAAATTACAGTTTCAGGCTCCAGTCAAAGAACCCATTAAGGGGTATCAAAATAAGAGTAAGAAACATGGTCATCTAGTTCAGAACTAAAGAAACCAAACTCAGAAACAAGTTTCAACTTGAAATGGCCAAGGTCGAACCAAGGGGTCACATGAAATGCAAGAAAGAAATGAATGTCAAATAATCCAAAACAAAGGTCCTAAGGAAAAACTAAACTCTATACTCAGAAATAGAGACTCAAAAGATTTAGATAACAATTTCCACAAGGATAAGCATGCATAACTAAAGCTCAAAGGCTCTCCACAAATTAACACCATGAGTAGTTCCAGCACACTAGAGGATCCTGATAGCTCAAACGTCAAAAAAACTCAATTCATGACAATGGATTCTTCTGACTGAGAAAGTAATTCGACAACACAAAATGTAAAGAAATGGCATATTTCGGTTCCCCTAGTAACAGAATAAAAAAACCCATGAAGAAATCTCAGAATGGCTTCATAAAAGAACAAGAGGAAACTGAAAGCAAAAGGATATAGGTTCAAAATTCAGGGCTATACCAAGCTTCGAACCAGGATGACTGGCATTACAATATGTAAAAAAATCAAGGAACCCAACAGGCGGCACGAACTCCACAATTATTCACAAAATCAATTCATAGCACATACTTAGAGCTCGAGATATGGGTACATCTTGATAATGCCTTCAAATTTCACCATAGTTATGAACTTACAAATTTTGGCACAAGTTTCTCGGAGATCAAGAACCTACCAGACTTCAACACCATTTGCATAGTCAACTCAAAAAAACAACAATGGCGGCCAAGGAAAAGGTAGAGATCTCAAAAACCCAGAAGCTCATATAGCTCTGAAGAAGGTAGAAGTGAAATCACGGTGAGCTCAAAAACAACAATGGTGGCCATCAAAAAGAATAACACAGAACCATGTTTCAAAGGAAAACAATGGTGTTGAACAAAATTTTTCCATGGCTTTGCCACAAAAATGTAAAGTCCAAATGAAATGATGTTTAGGGTTGAATTGATCTTACAATGAAAATTTGAGAGATGAATTAGTAGAATTCAACCACAGTTAAAAGATCAACAATAAAAATGACAAGTACACAGATCAAAGGCCAAAGATTAAGCTCTACGATCAATGCAAACCATGGTTAAAATGCATTTATGACATGGAAGAAACCCTAAAATTATCCCTTGGAGATCAATGGTTGAAAATAAATAAGTACAAAGATCGACGATCACAAACGAGTCGTCAAAATTGAGGCAAAAGTCACGAAGTTGGAGTGGCGGTCAAACGTAGTCAAAGTTTAAAATTTTCGGTGTAAAACTTTCATCTACTGAGATCCACAACCCGTCAAAAGGACACGTGTCATCACCACAGTGGAAGTGGAGAAATGGAGGTCGGGGCTCACTTAAGTTTTCAAAATTTTAAAATGCAAAAGTTAAAAGTTCCACAATTTCCCGCAAGCCCAAGCACACGAGGAGAAAGTCAAATCAGGGAAAAGGTCAAATATCGATTCCATAGAACATAAGCGGAACAACGATCTTTCTTAAAACTTTAATACCTTTTCCAAATGTGGTTAAAATTTCAAGTTATTCTGTGTGCTTTCATTTCCCTAGGTAGAATCTTGGAGAAAAAAATTTCTTTTAAGGCTCACAAACAAGTTTCAAGTTCTTACATTTTCCAGCAGCGAAGGCTTGCCAGGAAAATTAAAATACCAAATAATCCAAAATCTGACAAGGAAATAATAATCAAAGTGGCCAAGTATTATAATGTGCCATATGTGTATTCAAAGGGGGCCGAATTCATTGGACTATGTTAGTACTATAGTCTAAGGTCGGATAATCAAGAGTGGCCAAACCAATGAAGACTAATGGTCAAGTTCAAAGGTGGTCCCCACTAGTGGGAAGGTTAGAGATAATTTACACTGTGCTATCCATGTGATCACTAGAAGATATAACAAGTGTCAACATCAGAGACAAAGGTGGTCCCAATCAGGATAGATATTTGGATGAATTATTTTGCAAAGTATTGCAATTAATGTAATTTATTTTTTCTCAATACACAGGATTATTTTTGCATGCCTTCACAACAAGACAGAATAGAGAAGAAGACAAAGTTGCATGTTCATGGAGAGAGACTTGCCTAGCAAGCAATCTTATTTTTAGCAAATTATTCACCCTTCTTTCTTAAAAATAGAACAGTCAACTTCAGTTGACCAATTGTAATCAAGGCTATTAAATGCCTATTTGTAATTGCATGCTCTATTTTTATTCCTTTATCTATTATTAAATAAAGGATAAAAATAAGATGCATGGGCGAGTACAAGCCTTAGGCTATTTTTAGGAAGAGGGTGAATTTTATTTTTGCTATATATTGTGTGCCTTTGCAAAGCACAAAGGGGGAACTTCTAGAGGACTTTTGGATATAGGAGTACTAAAGCAATTTTTGCTAGTTTTTCCTTCTGAGTGTGAATAATTTCTGCCTTACCAATTATTTGCAGTCTTGTGTATGTTTCTATTAGTCTTGTGAATGCAAATTCCCTGATCAATCATCTTACCCTGCTGCAAATTCAGTATTTTCTACATAATTTTAATGTGCATGTTAACTTATCAGTGTTGTTGTGATATTCTTCCCTTAGTATAACCAAGTGTTTGCCCTTAAATTTTGTAGAAGACTATTGGCTTGTGCATCAAAAATATTTCACATATCAATTGTGCATATACTCAGTCAAATCCCTCATAAAAATTTGGTGTATCACCTTAGTTTTAATTACTTTACAGTCATCTTTTACCTTTAAAACCCCATAATCAATTTAGGATACATCAACAAGGAACTAGCCTTGATACCAGAGACTCACCTCAAAATAGGTATACCCACAGACCTGAGGTGTTTCCATTGTATCTACGAAAGAGAGAGATCAAATTTATTTAAGATTAGAAAACCTGCAGCCATCTCTCTATAGGGTGCACTTTCAAGAGATAACAATTTTTGGCATGCCAGTGGGACAAAAATCAGATTTGCATGCAAGTTAAATATTCTATAGCAGATCTACAATATATTTACAACAGTTACAAAGTCACTTTTAGGAGCAAGCTACAACAATTTATTCTAAATATTTTAATATCTTTTTGACGACTCTGTTAAGCCGATATCGAGACCAGTATTGCAGCATGTTCCATGCCTAAAGTGACTACAAGATCATCGATAAGAGGAATTACTCCTAAGTTTGTTTCTTTACCCTTGAATTCTGCTAGAAGGAGAAGAGTTGGTAATACTTTAGCTTATAATAGACCTGGTTTTGATAACCCTCCTCTTCATATTCCTTCACCACATATCAATTTCTCTATTGACATCCCATTTTTCCAAATGGCTATTCAACCACCAAGGAATTTTGTGACCTTTACTAATGGTAGTCCATTAGTAATCCCAATCTACCATGACATTCCTAATGCTGCCATGAAATGTTTTCCATCATTCACGGGTGAAAATCAGGTTACACCTGCTGAACATATCATAGATGTTACAGTCCATAATATCACTCATGAGGATGTAGCTTTAAGACTTTTAGCTACATCTTTTAAAGGGTAGGCCTTGCAATGGTATAGAAACCTAGAAATTGGAAGCATAAGAACTTGGGATAACTTAGGTGAAAAATTGATGAATTGTTCAGATCATTTGTCTCTCATTGAATAGCATCGTCTACTATTAAAATAGCTCCCAATGAATTTATGTCTAGTTTCAATATCCATTTTACTAGAACTTGGAATAGAATTTCAGGAAGTTTCAAGCCTCAAGCTGATCATGCTTTCCTTTATTATCTTAGGGCATTAAATAGTGATATCTCAACTTTGATTTAGTCAATAGGGGAGAGACACTCCCAATGACCCTACGATATCGCTATCCAAGATGAAAATAGTTTTATTCAAGCTTGAAAATTGGCACCAAGGATTTTAATGACCTTTTGTAGATTTTTCACCTATTCCTCAGTATTACAATCATAGAACCTATTATTGTAGCTTCTCTAGATGATGTATTTAAAAATTTGCAAACTATGGGAAATAAATTGAATTTGATTGAGAAAAAAATTACATTACCTAGCGAGACCCTATCGGGCTCCTTATCAAGCAAAATCAACGAGAATCAAAGATATTGGCAGCCTTTACTAGCAAAGGTAGTTTAACCCAAAGGCTCCTAGTTCATCTAACGCGCTTTAGTCCTAGTTAATATGGATACAAAAGAATGGTGTCAACCTTGCAATCAACCTCATGCACTGTAATTTGCCCAAATGCTTTTACGAATCTAAATCTTTTTGTACAACCTCAATCTGAAACATTGTTCATGCCTCAAATCGAGGGTGGGAAGCAAGAAAATCATATTTAGAAAGCACCTGAATAGAATTTAGTAAGTTTTAATGAGGAGGATTTCATTGCAGTCACTATTAGGGCTCAAGGTAAAGCTGTTGAAAGTAAAAAAACAAAATAGACCTATCCTACCCACATCACATTTGATAAGACAACATCTACAGCTCCAAAGTCAACCAAAAACCTTGTTGTTCATTCAAAAACAAGTGTTCCAGTTCATGGAGGCCATCAAAAATAACTATAGCCTGATCCAAGAAGACTTTTTATACCTCAGATATCCAAGGTAGCTGAAGCATAATCAATTTTCACTAAGGCCTACTCTAAGAGAGTTGAATCTGTCTCCAAAATAGTTACTTCTTTCAACATTGTTGATGTAATGAAAAAGCATAACATCAACATCTCAATGTGGGATGCTCTAAGTATTCCTGGACAACAAGATTTACTTTTTGATGAACTAGCTAAGCTGCAGATTTCTTCAAATACAACGAGTAAAAGGAAGTTTAGAAGACAAACATGGTCCATGGAATATTTGAACAAGACCACATTAAATAAGTTAAGTGGATGGGTTAGAAAGTTCTTAATTCTCATGACATCAAGAAATCACCACCATTTTATTTATCACTGATAATTGGGGAACATCTAGTTCAAAATTGCATGGTAGACAGTGGCGCAAGTAGCATATTTATGCCAAAAGCAATTACAAAAAAATTAGGTCTGCAGTATGAGCCTACAGAAAGGAGTGTCTTACAACTTGATGGAACTGCAACTAATATAGTTGGTGTAATCAAAAATTTAGAGGTGACATTACATGCTTGCCCAAATGTTTCTATTCTGCAAGATGTAACTATTGTAGATTTGCCTCCATACTTTACTTTATGCTTATCTAGAGACTTCACAACAAAAATAAGAGGTTATCTCTCTTCAGATTGGTCCTTCTTGTTTTTCACTACTTGTTATGGTACCAAAGTTACTATCAATTTAGAGCCATTGGCCAGATTTCACATTGAGCCTCACTCTTCAAATGCGGTGGCTAATTATTCAGCCTTAGATCAGTCATGACTTTGATGAGGTAGCTCAGGTTTCAGCATTAGATGGTGTTTCTAACATTTTCATGGATGAAAAGACAATGTAATAACATGCTCATGATCCTTTTAAGGAAGTTAAAGAACACTGTTATGTGTGTACTTTGTATGCATGAAGAAAATACACCATGTCCCTTGTTGTCCAAAACAAAATATTCATCAGAAAGAATTTGGAAGCTTCATTTTGATGAAGCTAAGAATAAGAAAGGACAGAGAGCAGGTTTGATGCTCACTTCCCCAACGAACGAAATGTATTTCTTAGCTTTGAGTCTCCAATTTTCATGTACTTGCAATGTAGTTGAATAAGAAGCTTTAATTCATGGCTTGCTTTGGGCCAGAAAGAGAGGTATCGGAATGCTATGGATTTTTGGTGACTCTGAGTTGGTTATCAATCAAGTAAGAAATTTAAATGTTTGCAAGAATCCATTAATGAAGTCTTATAGACATAGAGTTTCAGAGTTAATGGAAGATTTCGATGCTATTAACATTCAGTCTATTCCTAGAGCTGAGAAAAAAGCATGCAGATAGACTTGTAGCAGTTGGAGCTAGTTTTGAAGTGTTGGAATAGATTGAAAATAGCAAAATCCAGCCTCATATAAAGTTAATTGTTAGGCCCTCAATACCTAATAATGATTCAAATTGGCAAGTTTTTGAAAGTGACGATCAAATCTTCAGGTTTTTGCAGCAAGAAGATGAGTTTTCCACAATTAATTAGGATAAATTACAACATTTATATGGTGATCAAATTGTTCAGCTAAACACAAATAAAATTCCTCGATTTCTGGTCACATTAGAAGACATCTTCACCACTGACGATCAGTTAAGAAAGGTCAAGACTAAAATGTCAAATGACATTGATAATTACAAAGAGATCTCGGTTGATGAAGTGAAAAGCTTTTTCTTGGAAAGGTATGTTCCTTAACCGAAAAGCAGTCATTTATTAATGTTTGTAAATATTTTAAGGATGTTTTTCTTGGAAATACCAAGACACAGAAAGGATTTGATCTAATCTTAGCACAACATACATTTGAGTTGTAGACAAATTTGAATCTGTTAGGTAGAAACAGAGGCTGTGAATCCCACAATAGAACCTCTTATGGGGAAAGAAATGTCTAAGTTGATTGAATCGGTGTATTATCTTTCCAGTTAAACATTCAAGTTGGGTAACCAATCTGTTCTGTTAGGAAGAAGAATGGTGAAATCAGACTATGTGTGTATTTGGGGATCTTAATAAGGTTTCATTAAAACACCATTACCCACTCCTAAACATGGATTAGTTTCTAATAATAGTATCGAGTTCGGATAGACTATCTCTTTTAGACGGTTAGAATGGATATAATCATATTTTAGTCGGGAAGAAGATAAATATAAAACAAAATTTACCACTAAGTGGGGTACTTATGCTTACAAAAGAATACCTTTTGTCTTTCAAATGTTGGTGCAATGTTTCATCGTGCAATAGACATGGATTTTTACAGCTTATTAAATAAATGCATCCATGTTTATTTAGATGATGTTACTTTATTTTCAAAATATTTTGAAGAACATCTAATGCATTTAAGGTAGAATTTTTACTTGTGCAAGCAATTTGGAATATCTTTGAATACACTCAAGTCTATCTTTTCAGTACATCAAGGTAAGCTACTTGGTCATATTGTTAATAAGCAAGGTTTAGCAATTGATCATTTCAAGATCGAAGCCATATCACAACTATCATTTCTCCATCATAAGAAGACATTACAAAGTTTTCTGGGAAAAATCAACTTTGTTAGAATATTTTTTCCATATTTTGTAGCATTGGTTAAACCACTCATAGCTATGCTAAAGAAAGAGAAAACTTTCTCTTGGACCAGTGAAGGGAGAGAAGGATTTGAATCAATCAAAGTAGCTATCTCTCAAGCTCCTACTCTTGCAAATCTAAATTTCGATAAAGATTTTACAATGTATGCACTCACAGGAGCTGAAACAATCTCATCTATCTTGACTCAATTCAATGATGAAAATATTGAACATCCTATTACTTTCTTTGGACTGAGCTTGTATGATTACGAAGTAAGGTATACATTTATTTAAAAATAGGTACTTTTAGTAGTCATAGCACTAAATAATTTTAAGTATATGCTTTCGAACAATAAAATCCATGTTCTTGTTTCTCATCCAAGTGTGAAAATGTTCTTACTTAATAAAGAATTGAATGAGAAAAGAGAAAACTAGATAACGAAAGTCATGGAGTATGAAGTTGATATTTGGGTTGCTAAGATGGTTCGAGGGAAAGGTTTATGTGAATATTTCATTGTTGATATGGAAAAATGGCAAGCTACAAAACTAGATGATTCAAAATAGCATGCTGAAATCATGTGTCAGCAATCAGAAATCATGGTTCAACCAAGAAATCAACAGCCTGAGCTCACTCACAAGATTCAGGAATCAAGATGGATGACTGATTTGGTTAATTATCTATAGCATGGCACCTATCCAAAAGATAGAGACAATAATAAATGAAGGTATTTCAGATTACAAGTTGTACCTTATATCTTCATTGGTAATGTGTTGTTCAAAAGAGATATAAACAGAATCTTGTTGCGATGTGTTGACTCGATAAAATTTAGAAAATATTGTCAGAATTCCATGAAGGACCTACAAGAGGTCACTTCTCGGCATGTACCACAACCTTAAAGATTATGAAAGATACTTGTTATTGGCCTAGCATATTCAAAGACTATTTTGAATGGATTAGAAAGTGTAAAAATGTGTTTTCGTTGTTGGAAAATAATTTTTAGCTTCACTACCATTGCAACCTATCTTAGTTGATTAGTCTTTTATGAAGCTGGGGTCTTGCATTTATCGGAATGATAAACCCACCCTCATCACAAGGGCACAAGTGTATCTTAACTGCTACTGATTACTTTACATGATGAATGTAAGCGGTATTTTTAAAAGATGCTAATGAAGCTTCAATACTATCTTGTTATGAAGGTAAGGTTCGCAGATTTGGTGTCCCAACAACTATCATATCAGATAATGCTTTATATTTTCTTGGTGCTAACATAATAGATTGGGCTGTCAAACATGGAATTTATTTGAGTGCTTCATCTAATTATTACGCACAAGATAATGTCTTAGATGAGAGTGCTAATAGGAATCGATTAAGGATCATTAGAATAACACTTAAAGATAATCAAAGAGCTTGGCATCGATGTTGAATTTAGAACTTTAGACCTGTGAGTGACTCCTAAAAGATCAGTTGGCAATTCACCATACAAACTTATGTATGGAAAAGAAGCAAGAATTCTTATTTCGGTTAAATTACTGCATTAGATTTGCAACATCAAATGGAGCTACTTGAGAATGAACCATTGCAGTTTGTTATGTAGAGTTAATTGAATTACAAGAGCTAAGAGATCAAGCTCATTTGAATATGGAAAAGAATCAGAAACAAATGAAGAATATTTTTGACAAGAAAGCCAAATTTAGAGTCTTCAATAAAGGATATATTGTGTTAAAATGGGATGCTTTGATCATGCAAAGCCGGAAGACACTCAAAGTTTGATAAAATTTGGAGTGGTCCTTACATGATTTCAGCTTGCAAGGAACATAATGCTTTTCAACTTCTTAAGTTGAATAGAGAGGAACTTCCCATTGTTGTGAATGGTATGTTTCTCAAACAACATTATTTAAAATATTACGGTGATTGTTAGAGTAGGATTTCCCTTGAACAAGTGCGGCGCTTCTACACATTGCATTGTTTTTCAATTCAATAACTGCATTCGTGCATGTGATTTGGTTTACCATATCCTTTCCTAGTTTTAGCTTCTTTCAGAAAGGTTTGGACCTTTCAAAAGGGTAGATTTTAGTTATATGCCTTAGACTCCATGCCCAAGGGACAATACCAGTCACTAGTCTTTAAGCTAGCAGGAAGCTTTCCTGTAGGATCAGCAAAAATGTTGACAATTTTTGCACTTGTGCAAAAATAGGCAACTTGAAACTTCTTCGTTATGATGAAAGTCATGGGTGAAGTATAAATAGGATAAATGAGTTCGATGTTATTAGTTCTTGATGAATTATTTAATGATTAAGTGAAATCTGCAGCTATGTGTGCTATTACAAAACGTAATATATCACATAGTCTACAATTTCATGATACCTTCAGCAAAAGAACACAAAGGCCCTGAAGGATAACTTTGTTGTCTTGATGAAGACACTGAATTACAGAGTAGGTGAAGTGTTGATTTTTGGGACGATAAACATAAGTGCAGATTATAGATACGAGTTCATTACTAAATGTTACAAGTTCTCATTAATGATTCTTTCCCTTATGACTAATACATTTAATTATGTTACTAAGTTTTTAGTTCATCATTCAATCCATACAAAGAATATTAAAATGCAGAAATAAATACACAACCCATTTTCATAATTTAATCATCTATTCATAAGGAATATCAAATGTTTCCCACACAATCCATGAGATGTGACTGAAAAGTAAAGAACATTTATCTTGAAGTAAGACGTACACATGCATGAAAGGGAAAGTAAAGGAGTATGAGTGAACCCATCATTTCCTTTCGATATTCTTCATTTTCTAGAGCATCTCCTCCCCAACTTGTTTCATCTTTGTCTTCACAATTCAAAGCATGGTACCTGAAAAGTAAAAGAAAGGAATCATAAAAAAAGAGCTCAGGATTAATCCATATTCCAACAATGTCCTAATTCGTGCATATGGATCTCTAGCAATAGGAGATATAGATTACTTGAAGATCAAACTACACAGCTCTCTCATAAAGAAGAAACAGAAAAGAGAATAAGAAACATGGACATAAGAGAGGCCTAAAAGCCTAATTATTTCTAACTATTTTCTTAAAGTTTACAAATACAACTTACAACCAAGAAGAAATAAATCATGTCCTATAAAGATGGCATAAGACAAGATAAGCCATGAGTACATGCTGGAAAGAAGGATTAATGTAACTCAAACTCAAATATTTTCTACAAATGGAAGAAGTTATAGTATAGAATAGAGAAGATACTTGCAAGAAAAGTACATGTTTCAGATTGTAGCTAAGGAAGAAAGAATTTTGAAAACACATCTATTATGGCTATCAAGCACAAGTATAAAGTAATAAATATTCAATCCAGGATAGTCATATTTAACTCGGTAGCTAACTAGGCAAATAAACTTCTACAAGTTATGAGGTTACAGTGGTTGAAAAGATACATAACTAAAAATTTTAGTAGGCGATTACAACCTCAAGATTTGAATATCAGAGTGTATATAGTGCCAAAAATGATAAAACCAATCCTATTACATCTAACTAGAGGATACTCAGTTTCCAAACAATCATACTTCAGGGGTAGAATCAATCAAAGAAGAAATTTCACTACATATATTAGATATGATGATGATATTACCAAAGTCATAAGTTTCAAGTGGTGAATCCAAGATAAAATTATAGTTTCAAGCTTCCGATCGGAGAACCCATTAAGGGGTATCAAAATTAAAGTAAGAAACAGGGTCATCTAGTTTAGAACTAAAGAAACCAAACTCCAAAACAAGTTTCAACTTGAAATGGCCGAGGTCAAACCAAGGGGTCAAATGAAATGCAAGAAAGAAATGAATGTCAAATCTGCAAAAATGAGCTCCTAAGGAAAAGCTGAACTCTTTACTCAGAAATAGAGACTCAAAAGATTGAGATAACAATTTCCACAAGGCTAAGCATGTATAATTAAAGCTCGAAGGATCTCCACAAATGAACACCATGAGTAGTTATAGCACACTAGAGGATCTTGATAACTCAAATGTTTGAACAACTCAATTCATGAAAAGGGATGCTTTCGACAGAGAAAGTAATTCAACAACACTAAATGCAAAGAAATGGCATATTTTGGTTCCCCTAGTAACAGAATAAAAAAACCCATGAAGAAATATTAGAATGGCTTCATAAAAGAACAAGAGGAAACTGAAAGCAAAAGGATATAGGTTCAAAATTTAGGGCTATACCAAGCTTCGAACCAGGACGATCGACATTACAATATGTAAAAAAAATCAAGGAACCCAACAGGCAGCATAAACTCCACAATTATTCACAAAATCAATTCATAGCACATACTTAGAGCTCAAGATATGGGTACATCTTGAAAATGCCTTCAAATTTCACCACAGTTATGAACTTACAAATTTTGGTACAAGTTCCTTACAGAACAAGAACCTACCATACTTCAACACCATTTGCACATTTTACTCAAAAACAACAACAAGGGTGGCCAAGGAAACGTAGAGATATTGAAAACCAAGAAGCTCATATAGCTCTGAAGAAGGCAGAAGTGAAATCACGACCGAGCTTGAAAACAAAAATGGAGGCTATCAAAAATAATAACACAATACAATGTTTTAAAGGAAAATAACGGCGTCAAAATTTTTTTTGCCATGGATTCGCCCAAAAAAATGTAAATTCCAAATGAAATGATGTTTAGGGTTGAATTGATCTTACAATGCAAACTTGAGAGATGAATTAGAAGAATTCAACCACAGTGAAAAGATCAATGATAAAAAAATGACAAGTACACAGATCAAAGGCCAAAGATCGAGCACCACGATCAATGTAAACCATGGTTAAAATACATTTATGGCATGGAAGAAACCCTAAAATTATCCCTTGGAGATCAATGGTTGAAAATTAATAAGTATAGAGATCAACGATCACAAACGAGTTGTCAAAATCGAGGCAAAAGTCGTCAGGTTAGAATGGCGGTCGAACTTAGTCAAAGTTCAAAAATTTTGAATTGTAAAACTTTCATCTCAGTAGACCCGCAACCCCTCAGAAGGAAACGTGTCATCACCAAAGTGGAAGCGGAGAAATGGAGGTCAGGGTTCACTTAAGTTTTCAAACTTAAAAATGTAAAAGTTAAAAGTTCCAAAATTTCCCACAAGCCCGAGCACATGAGGAGAAAGTCAAATCAGGGAAAAGGTCAAATATCGATTCCATAGAACATTGGCGGAACAATGGGATTTCTTAAAATTTTATACCTTTTGCAAATGTGGTTAAAATTACAAGTTATTCTGCAATACTCGCCCACATTTCCCACGGGTAGAAGGCCGAAGAATTTTTTCCTTTAAGGCTCATAAACAAGTTTCAAGATCTTGCATTTTCCCGTAGAAGCACGCCTTGAGAATTAAAATACAAAATAATTCAAAAGCCGATAAGGAAATAATAATTAGAGTTCCCGAGTATTATAATGTGCCATATGTTTATTCAAAGGGGGCCGAATTCATTGGACTATGTTAGTACTATAGTCTAAGGTTGGATAATCAAGAGTGGCCAAACCAATGAAGACTAATGGTCAAGTTCAAAGGCGGTTCCCACTACTTGGAAGGATAGAAATAATTTACACTATGTTATCCATGTGATCACTAGAAGATAGAACAAGTGTCAACATCAAATACAAAGGTGTTCCCAATCAGGATAGATATTTGGATGAATTATTTTTCAAAGTATTATAATTAATGTAATTTATTTTTGCTCAATACACAAGAGTATTTTTACATGCCTTCACAACAGGATATAATAGAGAAGAAGACAGAGTTGCATGTTCATGGAGAGAGACTTACCTAGCAAGCAATCTTATTTTTAGCAAATTATTTACCCTTCTTTCTTAAAAATAGAACAATAAACTTCAGTTGACCAATTGTAATCAAGGATATTAAATGCTTATTAGTAATTGCATGCTCTATTTTTTATTCATTTATCTATTATTAAACAAAGGATAAAAATAAGATGGATGGGCGAGTACAAGTCTTAGGCTATTTTTAGGAAGAGGGTGAATTTAAATTTTGTTATATATTGTGTGGCTTTGCAAAGCACAAAGGGGGAACTTCGGAGGAATTTTTGATATAGGAGTCTTGAAGTAATTTTTTCTAGTGTTTCCTTATGAGTGTGAAGAATTTCTGCCTTACCAATTATTTGTAGTGTTGTGTATGTTTTTATTAGTCTTGCGAATGAAAATTCCCTAATCATTCATCTTACCTTCCTACAAATTTAGTGTTTTTTGCATAATTTTAATGTGCATTATAACTTAAAGATGTTGTTGTGATATTCTTCCCTCTGTACAACCAAGTGTTTGCCCTTAAATTCTGTAGAATACTTTTGGTTCATGCATCAAAACTCTTTCACATATCAATTGTGTAATATCAATTTGGTGTATCACCTTTGTTTTAGTTACTTTATAGTCATATCTTTCCTTTAAAACACTAGAATCAATTTAGGATACATCAACAAGGAACCGGCCTTGAATCTGGAGACTCACCTCAAAATAGGTATACCCACAGAGACTTGAGGTGTTTCCATTGTATCTACGAAAGAGAGAGATCAATTTTTGCAAGCTTAGAAAACTTGCGAGCCATCCTGTCTACGAGGTGCACTTTCGAGAGATAACTTGAGTTATATTGTAAATGTATTTTGAAACAAATGGTGTTCTTGAATGGAATGGAATGTTAATAATTTTTCCTTATTGACAAAATTTTTCTAAATATATATCTAAAAATGAGTATTTATTCAAGTATTTTATTTTTTTGTTGCATTTCTCTCATCTTTGTAAGTAGACAATGTAGGTATTTAAACGATAATTTTCAACAAGGAATATGATGACTGTAATATTTGTTATTTTAGATAAAAGGGTTGGGGATTCCTCTATTTCACATGTGTAAAAATTAATTATAAAATTGTACAAGTTACATTATTTATATTCCCATATGACACACCTATTGTGCAAACAATAAAATCAAACTTATCATAGAATACTCACTTAAATAAATATACTAAATTTATGTGTGTGTGTGTGTACACACACATTATAAAATATAAAATGAAACGACCACATTTTATAAAGAAAGGCCTTATATAAAAAAATTGAAAGTTATAAACTCGGGCCGAATATCTGCGCCACTCTGTGGCTTTGATTAAGAGGAAAGGGGTTTCTGGGGCAAAGTGGCACCGCCACCAACCCCTAACCATATGCTATGATATGGGGTGGGGATGGGATCGGCGCCTCCCCGCCCATCAATTTCTTTTAATACCCAAACAATGAAATATATCTATAGGGCCACTTAAAAATTAAAACATGCAAAAATATGACCGTAACCTATCCTTTAACCGTGTGGAATTTTAATCGGCGAATCATTATTAAGTAACCAATATAAAAATATTAATCGAGTTATTTCACCGGACCACCACCTTAACCCATTTGGATTTATTTAAAATATATGCAAAACAAAAATATTAATAAATTTGTGTGTGTATATATATATATATATTCACCATGTGTATACATATATACCCAAGTATTTCATTCTATGTATATATATCACTAACTAAAACTAGAAATGCAATGGGAAAAATGCCTATACTACATTAGGGAAAACTCAAGAAAATGTACTACAGAGGGTAGCAAATGAAAATAAGCAACTAAAAATGTGTATATCCATCCATGCGCTTTCAAAACTTTCCTTGGCCTCCATCCTCCTCTTGCTCCCAAACCTACAAAATGGAAATCAGAAAAATGGATAAAAGATTGAATATGAACATCTCATAAGGATGTTTAGGGTTAGAATTAATACCTAATATCTAAAAGCCCTAATTGAATCAATATAAGGGTGCAGAATTAGTCCTTCAATTTTTAGGTGAGGATATTTTTGGTGGGAATATGTTTTAAATTAAATGTATGTGTAATTTGTGAATGGGACCACTAAAGGGTATTAGGGTGTTACGGGTAAAGTGTGACTTTTATTATTTAGATAAATTAATTAACAAATGACTTTAGAGTTAGAATAATAAATTAAATAATTTTGTAGAAAGGTGTAATGCCCTGTTCGGCGTTGAACCCATTTTCGTCCCTTGTCATGTTGCATAACATCCTTTTCGCGCATCCTCTCTTTGGCGTATCACGCTTTCTCTCTTTGGATTGCGTAATGATGTTTTGTTAAAAGTTCTCTTGAAATAGTAAAACCTTTGTCAATATTATTGCAAGTAAATTTTTTAAAAGGTACCTGAATTTTGAACTAGGATTTTCTAAAAAGATATAAAAAAGTAAGGGGGTGGGGGGGAGATTTATCTCCCACGTAAACTAGCTTTCTTAAAAATCTTGGTTTCGTTGTTTTCTTTGAAGGAGGGGATGTTTTGGAGGTAGCGCTAGTTTTCAAGGGACTGCTATTTAATTTGAGACTTGATGTTGTTATCTACCAACTCTCTCATCATCCTGGCAGCGTGGCCTATCCTAGCACATGGATCCACCCACCAAAATTTATTGTTGTTGGGTGCCGAATGGTTTCCTCTTTTCAGTTTTTTTCTGGAATCTTCTTCCTCCTAACCGCATCTTCTCTGCCCTACTTACATTCCTTTCATAGCGTTTGCATCGGAAATTTGGCAAAGTCATTCTCCTATATGCTTAGGTGGATGTCCATTCATGTTCAAATTTTTTTATTTTCCTTTGACTAATTTTTACCTTGCAAACATGTCATTCTCTTGATACCCCATCCCTTTGAGGCATTTTTCTTCAAGCAGTGTCCCAGCCTATACGCCAAAATGAGAATTTTTATCAGATGTTGTAGTTTGAGGTGCTCTGGTAGATAGGTATGCAAAAAAAATGTGGAAGCATGCATTGGCATGTGAATTGTTTGACTAAACTCATGAAATGTGGGCTCGTGGACTACAACTATTGCAGGATATACACAAATGAGTTCATTGAAAATTCTTAGACACTTTTAAAGAAAATGTGATGGGAAAGTGTAGATCTAGGTTTCCACAACTTTTTCTTCCTGCACCCTCCCAGCTTGTGTCAAAATGGGATCTCAAGAGTAGTGTTTGGTTATCAATGAAATCCTAAATGATAAAGGAATAGTATCAGATGTTGTAGTTTCTATTTATTTGATACACATGCATGGTAATGTGAAAAGCATAGTGGTATTTGACCTGCCCTAGGAAAAACATGGTGTATGGTTTTCAATGTTCTCTCTAGGCTCAGTTTTGGGTTTGTTGTAAAGACCTAGGAGACTTTGGTGCTAATTTATTTAGTGGGTTATGGAGCTAATCTCTAGATCCCTTGCATATTCTTCTCATGTTCTAGATTTGGGCTATGTGGAAGGATTGTTGGATGTTTCTTTTTTAGGACGTTGTAAACAAGATAAAAATGCATGTGTAAGGTTGTGAACTATTTGTTTTAATGCTTAAAATGGAGTTCATCATTCTTATCTTGTCATTTGGGTTTAACATCTTGGTAAACTAGGAGGATGTACACCTACCATCTTCCTTTTATCAGATATTTTGTTTTATCCTCAACAAATTCATAGGAGTGTTTGGAGGTGTTAAAATACTTTTGAAATTTCTAAAGAAATGCAAGTGAAAAATGTTCACCATGCTCCATAAAACTTTGCCAATATTCTTCCACCTCATGTGTAGCATGGAGACTTGAGAAGCCCTTAGTCAATTTTCAAAACATAATGGGAAACATATTATGTTTGAAATTTTCAAGGGATTGATAATATCTGTGTATCATTGTGGATGATAGATCGATGCTCGTCATGAACTATTTGTGAAATGCCCAAGTGAGATGCTAAACCAAATCCCGCGGGTTTGACCAGCTTCATTCCTCCAGGCATGGTTCATCTCTCCTTGTCTTTCATAATTCTCATACTTTAGTTTATCTTTTGCGATGAAATATAATTAAAATCTTAGAATTATCATACATTTAATTGTTTATATTAACTTGTTACAAAATAATCAAATGTCGTATTTTAAATCACGTAATCAAAATAACCATTTTGTAGGCAACCATAAACTTCAACCCTCATTCTGAGGTGATTTATAAAAATTCTTGACCCAAAATAGATCACGAATATTGTCTTATCGAAAAGATGGAGTTGACTTCTAGGTAAATATGTTGACCATCTCCTTGTTTAAATAAATAACTTTGCATTTTTCAAAAAATAGTAAAGTAACCTTCGTAACTCTGAAAATGGGATGTTAAGCTTCATACATCTACCTTGTTATGTGAGGAGTCACCTTAACCCTTGGTTTGACCCCAAATGATCATTTGTGATCTTTTTGATGCCCTACTGGGAGCAATGTTACATTGTTTTGTAGTTGTAAGAAGATACTAAAACTAAAAAGTTTTCTTTGGTTTTGAACCACCATTTGATTCCTAGATAGCGAAATGCTTATTTGTCTTTGCAAACCTCTAGTATTCTTACTAGAAAATTTTGAGGAACTTTCATCCTGAGGAAAAACACATTTCCTGATAGTTTGGCAATGCCATTTTGTAGTCTCCTGGTCATAGTTTGACTAGGTCGAACTTGACCAATTACAACTGGAGGCTCCAGAAAGCATGTTGTCATTTGTAAACCGTTTTCGATTATAAATTCTATTAGTTCTGTGAATTCTTTGTGTATAGGAGGACACATAGAAACTTACCCAGTGTGTTTTCTCATTAGAGGAAAACGTTTGAAGTTGTTTTCTTCACCTCTGAGCATTAATTGAACATTTTGTAACTAGCAGGGAAATATAAGAAGGAAGTTGTATGACCCATGTTGGGTTGCCCAACCATTGGAAATTTTTTGACACTTGTAAATAACTATTTAAAACTTTATTGTGTGACTTGTGTGAAATTGAACTTTTGGCAAAATAGTGTTTCTCTCTCTTCCCTATTTCTTTCTCTCTCCTTGGTTAGGAAATGAAGCAAACTGAAATGAAATAAATGTGTCTCTAACATTTTTATTTCAAATGCAAAATTATTAATGTTATTATGTAAATGGGAAACTAAAAATTTTAATTATGCTAGATTATGGTGGATGCCATGCCAGTGATTTATCGTTGATTTCATGCTCACATGGTTTACAGGATGCAAGAAAGATGGTGAAAAGGCGTTGTGCAATTCATCTTTTATTTTGTAATTTATATAGGTCATTGTAAAATGTATATATGTATAATGTAGTCCCATGTTACAAAAAAGTTGTATTTGAAATTTTCTAATATGTCTGAGATGCTAGTTTTAGGGATACCTTGGGAAACATGCATTTAATCATAGGTGCAATTTGATTCATAGTTACTTTTGGTAAAAAAGATATATATATGTGTGTGTGTGTGTGTGTGTTAAAAAAATTTAATCTAATATATTGTAGTGTGTTTCTAGTGTGTCATAGAGGATTAAATAATTGGTGTTGTGTTCCTTATCTTAAAAATGTAATAAAGAAAATCTAAATAAAACAATCGACCTTAGTTTAAAACTTGCACAGATTTACCTTTCTCACACATTCCTTCTTAGCATAGAATAATTTGAAACCATAAAATGAACTTAAACTCTTGTTAATGAACTCTTTAGTTCCTCTCAGCTAAATGTGTTACCTTGGTTACTAAAAGCATATCACCTTGGTCTTTCATGAAGGTTGTCTATCATAAACTTATCTTCTCTCCTTAAACTCATTCATAGCTGGGGTGTAGATCCTTAGGTGTAATTGGAATTATACCAAACAGAGGTAGTTTTCCTATGATATTCCCATGATTGATCTCTTGGTGGGATTATATTGCACAAGTGGATGTCTTGGTTGCAACATGTGTTAACTCTGCAGTGTATAAGAGAAAAGAATTGGGTTATCTCATGTTGGTCACACTCCTTGTAGTAGTGAATCCATTAGTGAAAAGTATGTGTTATTTTGTTTACAAAGGTGATAAAACGATGCTAAAAATGAGACCATAGTGCAATGTAAGAGTAAATCATATAAGAGGAAAATGATATTGAAGGTTAGGAATAATGTCACTCTTGGAATCCTTATAACTCAATTAGACATTTACTTATGTTAAAAAAAAGAATATGAATTTTCCTTGGTCAAAGAAAAATTTGAGAAAACAAAAGATATACTTCTTCAAGAGGTTAGACAAGTACTTTCATAAATCTTTATGTTATAAAGTGACAAAAAGATACCTAAAAAATGTAAAAAAATGAGAAACAAGAGTATATGTGATAATGGATTAAGAAAAAAAATTCACTTGAAGTCCTTATGGTTGATTTGAGAATTGAATTTTGTTAAGAATGGATACAAATTGTTCGTGGTGGATCTAGGCATTTGAGCCATTATAGAGTCCACTAAAAATAAAATAAAATTATGTCATGTAAAGGCTTAACTGAATCAAACTAAATTTGGAACTAAAAAAACCATAGTACGAGAAAAAATGTGCTTTGAATGGAAGGAAGTTTATAGGAAAGAGAAAATTGAACCTTCACCTCCCTTGAATCGTATTATTGTTTTCCTCGACAACTTCTAGTTGGTCCTACTGGGTATAATGAGGATAAGATTAAATGTCAACTAAACATTTTTTTAGAAACAAACTTTTAGCATAAGAATGAGAGAAGTAGGAACTTTGTATTAAATATGAAATATGGAAAATAATTATGTAAGTTATGGAGATTGTCATAAGGGATAAAGAGAAAAATTAAATGGTCGAACTGTAAGTTAAATGTGGAATGAACTTATGAATCTGTAGGTGAAAAGAAAGATAAAATTATACTTACCTAATAATGTTATTGGAATGTTAATCATAACGGAGATGAAATCATGGTAATGATGTGTTGTGGGTTTACCAATCCTTGAGTCCCTTTTCTTGTGGTTGAGTCATTCCTAGTATTCGTTCATTGAGTAAAGTGTGGCATCGACTTGTAGATGGTGTTGTCAGGTGTCTATGTGAGTCGAAAACTTATGAAAGTGTTGTATGCGTTGTTGACTTTCTTTACTTGGAGTCCTTGTGGCGTTGTGTAGTGAGAAATGTAAGTAAAAAAAATCGTGGTATTTTACTATTGTATTTGTGTGTGTAAAATGTGGGCGTTAAAAAAGGGGAAACTTAAGTAATGAATTATAAGAGTTAATTAGCGGAATTAACAAAAATACTAAAAGGGTTTTTAAACCTGAAATGAGTTGGAAGAAATTAATAATATTTAATTATTAATTTAGTAATAATAACTTTGTAGTTATATGGAACTTATTAAATGCATAATATTTAAATGTAGCTGTACATTATTTATTTTATCCAACCCTTTTTAATCCAATAAAACATTATTACGTAATTTCCTAATTAATTGTTCTTGGGTTTGTGCTACAAAAATGTGGGCGTTACGAGGTCCTAGACGTGACATAGTCATGTTACAAGAAAACTATCAATAACTCCTCAACATTTAGCCACCAAATAACTCAAACTTATAAGGAAGCGTAAAATAATTTAAAAGTAATTAAATTGATGTTTTCCACTAAATTTAACGACAAAACTCAATGATTAAAGGCTTCTAGCTTAGATTTACATCAAAACCCTAGCTATTTACTTATGACATCCTTTAAACCATCAAGAGATTATAAATTTCTTACTAATTGGTCTCAAGGTCTCTAACATCATACCTAGGTATGTATCATTTCTCTCAAGTTCATGACCTCTACAAGAAATGGTCCATAATAAATGCAACATCAATCTCAACAAAAGATGGTATTGTAGACGTACGTTCGAAAAAGAGAATAAAAACACTCACAACCTTAACTTGAGAATATTAAGGAATTATTTGAAGCAATATTTATTATTTAATTTATATATTACTCTCATACTCTCTCAATAAAGAAAACATATAGTACATGCATCATCACACAATGAAAATCAACTCAAGATTTGATCAACTTATGAGAATATAATCACAATACTAATTCTTGGGGTTCTTCATGCATGCACTTAAAAAGTGGAAAGGTGTACAACCCTTAATGCTTGGAGAGGGCATAGTTCATTACCTATCTTGTTGTCCATACAATTACGGGGCTTTGTTATCATGATTATAATAAAAACACATCAAAATACTAAACTCTCATTCAATTTCAAACACATTCAAGCATCAAATCTTATGCTGGCTTACAAACAAAGTATGCAATCCTACACCCCTAACTACCATTCAAAGAACTCCAAACACTATAAATTATCTTAAATAATTCATAAAAAAATTTAAACCACATTCACTAAGCATATATTTCTTGAGGAAGAAGCACCACAACACAAGAATCTTGTAAAAATAGATTTTTCCCTCTTATTAGCTAAGTGCATTATACAAAATCTAAAATATGTTATTTATTTTTTCTCTCTCAAGTACTTCATGTCCTCAGGAATGTTGATAACTAGCTCCTTCTTCTATTCTCTCTCTCTCTCTCTCTCTCTCTCTCTCTCTCTCTCTCTCTCTCTCTCTCTCTCTCTCTCTCTCTCTCTCTCTCTCTCTCTCTCTCTCTCTCTCTCTCTCTATTTCTTGATCCCTACCTGACTTATGACCTTGATATGTCAATTGACAACATTATGAGGGATTTTTTCATTTTTATAAAAATTTAGTGTCTTCCATATAATCCATGACCTATTACATCTTGCATAGATACATAACACATTCGATTACAAAAACTAAGACCTCCTTTCATCCACTTTCCAAGACAAATTCCATTTCTAAAAAGCTTTTCAAATTTGAATCTCATTTTGAAGGAAAATTACAATATGGAGAAATTCAAAATTCAATCCTCCTCAACATCTTTAAATGATTTATATTGAGCCCCTAACACCTCTAAAACACTCCCACTACTCAAAATCATTACAAGAAGGATTATGATCACTTTGAGGTTCTTCATTCTTTTATGGTCCCACATCAAATTGTATGTGATATTTCACAATGATAAAGGTATTGTAGATGACATGGAAATTAGTAATTATATATAGTAATTTGGTTTCCATTTCTGTAGAGTGAATGACTATATCCATGGACGTGGGCTTAAGCACGGTGAGTTTTAATGAAAAATTCCATTGTAAAGAGAATTATCTATAGATGTATCTTGACTAGGTGTTAGATCTAGTGAATACATACATACATACATACATACATACATACATACATACACATACATACATACATACATACATACATACATACATACATACATATATATATATATATATATATATATATATATGTAGAAATTTATAATTGTATGTGACTTTGCTAACGAACAAGATTTTTAGTTGATACGAGAATTATTAACTACATCTCCTATTATGGTTTTGATTTATAGAGAATGAAGGAATATATCCATGTAGTTGGGCTGTAGAACAATGATTCTTAATGAGAAATATCATCTTAAATAGAAATATGTATATATGTATCTTGACTAAGTATTAGATCGGTGGAGAGATGTATATAAATACAACTTCTAATTAGAGTTTAATAAAAGGAATGTGATCAATTAATTAAGTATCTAGATTATATTACTTCACAATATATTACCATGATATATGAGAAAGATTTAGATTAGATTAATATTTAATTTATGTTTCTTAGAGAGGTTTTTATCCATCTTTGATGCATATATTTCAATCATTATTGGAATTTGGAATATAGAGGACCAATTAACAAATTAGGAATTTAGATAGATTTAATAAGATTAATAGGATTTGATGATAGACATTAGATGTCATAATTGAATAAATCTATTCACTCCTTACTAAATAGAATAGGGTTTCCAAGATTAATAAAAAGTAATATAGTGATTGCGATTCCCAATTTCCTTTCTTTTTTAAATTATTATTTTCGAACCAACATTCATATACTAAAAACAAAAAGAAAAGAGTGTCAACAAACACATCAAACATTAACAAATATATCATTATTGTTATTATACTTTGCTTATTTTATCTCTCGGAGCATATTTCGCTTCGAATTTAATTCTCTATCAACATCCGAATGTAATTTATCATTGAAAAACCATGTTGTAGTTGTTTCTTATTTTTAACTAATTTCTTTCTCAAATTTTCGTTATTGTAATTTTGTATAATAAAATCATTGTAACTTTTTCCAATATACATGTTCGTAGCTGAAAAAGGACGAGCATAAGTTTATTTATTGATTAATAATTCATTTGAATGATTTTTTAGTGTTTTTTTACATCTTTTGTTTCTAGTTTATTTTTTGCGACGTGTTTTAAACTTACGCGAGTAAATACATGTTAAAAGAGAGATAATTTGAAAAGAAATATTAAAATTTATTACAACTATCTTGAGAGGAAATACAAATGAGAGGTAAATTTTTTTCCTAATTAAGTCTAGATATCTATTTTAATATTTTTATAAATATGGTTTAATTTATAATTAGTTATATGTTTAAAAATATTTTGATAACTACATTACTACTTCTAAATTATTTGTAATCCTACAAGTTGAAAACATAATCCATGTTGTAGATTTTTTTACTTTTGGGATAGTGATGATTTAGTTCAACTAATCCATAGAGAACAAGATACAAATGGTCAATGAAGATAGGGAAAATTGATTTAAAAATCCTACTACTCATATGGAAGTTGTTGGAGTATTAGATCAAATTGTAATTATCATAATTTAAATTAGTTTGTAGTAATAAGTGTTTAAGTTATTTTTAATTATAATATAAATTAATATTATGTTTACATTTTCTTAAAAAAGGATTAAGGGCAGCCTCTCTAGTCTTAGCATAAGGATCATATCCATATTTATGTAATAGGGGTGGAGCCCAATGTACACTACATAAATTGATTTTAAAATAGAATTTCAAATTATTTGTGTTTTATAAATAATGTATTAGATTTACGGGTGTTGGTCAAATGTCCTAGCAAAACTAAAAGTTCCCATCATATTGAGAGGAAATTTCAACATCTATATGGCTAGGAACAAATAGAATACTATAGTTTTCGTAAATTAACATTTTCCCACCTATATAATTATATAGTATAGTAAAATAAATTTTGTTTCACGAAATTATGGTATGGAGTATACATAATTTAGATACATTTAATTTTATTAATTATAGGTAAATAATTTTTTGAAAGGGACTATACCCTTGTACATTAATGGCTCGAAGCCGGATGTGCCGATGTGAGTAAAAGAACATAAGTGGCTTGTAACGCACCAAAATTACCAACACAAGAACCACACAGTGAAATACAGGATAACTTTTTTTTTTACTAGACAACATGAAAGTCCAATCCACATGACACACTCATGGCTAGGGCAAGCCACAGTAAGAAATGGTTAGGGTTTATTTATTTTTGTAAGACGCCCTTTAGCTCATGACTTAAGTTTTCAGAAGGAATCAATATATGGTTTTCACAAATTCATCTCACCAACTGAGTTAATTTCTTAAACACTGTAGAGTAGTTCACTTAAAGTCTTCTCCTACTTACTAAATCTTAATATCTTCCAGAAACTAACCATTGTTTTCCTTTAAGCTTGTTTAAGAGTTCACCCCAAAGGGATAGTGTTCGCTAGTTTAGCTAGGGGTATCAATTTATAAATGTTTACTTCACAAAGGATGTTTTCATTTTGATCACTCATGGAAGTATTTGATTTCAAATAGATCACCTTTACATTTATTTGTTGAATATAAAATTATTATTTTTGTTTAGCTTCTTTAAGGGTTAACCGACTCATTTTACTTTACTTATAAAATATTGTCGCTAAGTCTTAGAAAGATTTAACTTAATAATTTATTCTCAAGATCAAAGTTTTACAATACTCTTATCAATGTAAAGATTAAATGCCATTTCTCACAAGGATAATTTCAAGCTTAACTGCACAAGAACAAGACACTTTATTTCACCGTTACCAAACAATACAAGGCAAGAGGTCATACCAAATCTCTTTACAAGCAATGTTACACAATTTACAACACATTGGACATTTTTACAAGGAACTTCATAATGGTACAGATGAAACTTTTACACTCTTTTCTTCTAGTCTACTCGCATAATCCATCTCGCACAAATATTAACTAAAGTCGGTTCGCAAGAGCGAGCATGTTAAGGGTACACAATGCAATAGTAAGCTAACAATTAACAATATCAAGAAAGGAATATTCTAAATTCAGAAACGGATTAAAACACAACTCACAACTCCAATATGAATCTCATGAGAGAGAAAACTAAAAATTATCCAACAAGGAGAAAGTCCAAATACTAGTAAGAACAAAATTACATAAATCAAGGCAAGACCTTAAGGGTTGGGAACAAGAAAGTCAAGAGTGTTGATATCTCCTTCATGTAATCCTATAGGTTACGTGATTGGAATCCAAAATTTACTCCATCCAACTAAAGGGGGTCCAAGAGAAGACAAAGCGTACTAATTATGATCGTAGGTGCGAAGCAAAAATGACGTTATCCAATTCTTCCAGGGGGGCTTCGAAGTAATATGGGTTCGATGCCCTTAAAGAACACAACTATAGTTTTGGTTTTAACCAAGGAGTTTACCACTACCTCCTTATCGGATTTCTTAAAACGTAGCACTAGTCAACCAAAACAAATCCACCTTTCCAAAAAGCGCAAAGAAAGAGACACGAAAGGGCCATTATTCTTCCAACAAACCCTATCCTAAACGTCAACTTCTCCACATAATATAAGGAGACTAAACCCAAAAGTCGTTAATAAATTTTTTTATAATTCAGACAATGTCAATAAACATTAAAATAAAAATTGATTTCCCTAACAAGGCCACAAAATGGGACCTTTTTGTAACCAAGATTGAAGTATAAGGTATTCGAGTTCAAAAAACAAAGGGATTCGATACGCAGAGGGCAAAACACCAACGATGCCCCAGACTCAAAAGACCTTACCACGAGTACAAGCACAAACCAAGAACCAACGCACATAGCTATCAGGAAGGTTACGCAGTGCGGTCAGGGCTAGAAGTTCTATGAACTCCTTGCCAAAGGTATATAAGATGGAAAATTTTACCCGATCCATGTGGGCTTATCGAGGAAAAGTCTTAGCAAATATCAAACAGATAAATATAACAGCCACCTATGATATTATCACGGAAATCAACTGTCATCAAACAGGAAACGAGTTCACGAGTCCAGTACCATGGATTCACCTACAACTTTTGTTTCTGTCCAGCTAGAGATAGCTTGCTTGCGACCCTTAATAAAATAAAAGTAGAGATTTCATTCAGTTAAACTTACAATGTTTCCCCTTGCTTTAATCAAACAAGAGTTTACATCAAGAAATAGGTATAGTAATTCTCTCAACACGTGGAGGTCAAAATAGATGCCAGGTTATCCCTCATCTAGACTAGGTACAACAGTCAACCAAATACAGTTCTAAAACAAACCCCAAATGCCATTTTTTTAATCAAACATAAAGGAAGGAATGCCCACAGGCTTAAACAAGTTTCAGAACACAACGTCACTATTAATGTACCTTCAAGCAAAACAAGAGAGCCCTAAATAGGAAATGCGTATTTATTCAACCAAAAGAGGTATGTAGGCTTAACCTTCAATTATAATTACCATCACATAATTCTTTTTAAGAGAAAGTCATATAAGCAAACAAAACTCAATAATGTTTCCTTCCCTACGAACTAGACTACATCACTCAATATTGCAGTAACCCATTTAGAAAAATATGAAATAGAGTAAGCTATAAGAGAGGAAGGAACATTCCAAGCAAAATCAGTGAAATTGGAATAAGATTTAAAGGAACAACCACACAATTAGGCAGTGATATAAACAACCATGAAAACATCTAGTCTAGGCGCCATTCAAGAGGAAAGAAAATTCATTTCAAGATACTGAAAGAAGGTAGAAAACTATTACAAGGAGTAGATTTAACATGCGGTTTAAAACGCCATCTCCATTTGCATATGATTGTTTCAATGCCGTTGCTTGCCTTTAACCCAAAGTGCTTTGCGAGCTCGAGCTAGCGCCACAATCACACCTTGTGAAAAACAGCTACAAACCAACCCCATGATTTGAAGCTCGGACACGAGACATAATGATTACACCACGCTCCTGGCTCGGGTAGGCATCTACCGAGATGATACACACCCTTTTTCTTCATCATTTGGGGGCAGCGTCAAAATCTCGGTGCAAACATTGTATTTGTAGCTTGCAAGGTGTGATAATTCCAATATAACCTTTATGCCTGCCAACATAGATCAAGGGCACAAAAACATTCCCAACGCCTTTCCACTGAACAAGGACACTCCCCTGATGATTTTACCATTACCCAAAAATAATGTTTGCAGGGAAGTCCCTGACTAAGGTCCTCGCCCCACAGAAAGAGAAAATCACATCCACACCATCTTCAACAGAAGTACTCTCCTACTTTTCCCAATCTCCACCTACTCTTCTTCTTGCTTTTCATCCCAGAGATGCATACCATACATCAGATTGATGAAGTAAAAATAGCACAGTCCAGTCCTCTTCACATTCAGAAAAGAATACCTTTTCGAAAGTGAAAAAAAAAAATAAACAAAATAAAGTCTGATTCCTTCTTATCACTGCAAGTTCCATATGATGCACCTTATTATAGTGCAAATGTGCAGCCCATTGCTTACAGCTTGCTTCACTTAGCAGCACCAAAAATCTCCATAGGAACATTGTCATTGTTTAAGATGAGAGAGTCGGTTTGCATTTCCCACAACAATTTGTCTAGCAATATAATCTTGGAGATAAGCTTGGTTGCAGTGTGGCAGTCAACATCTGTTAGAAGGTTCTTTTGAACTTGATATAATAGAGTGTTTCTCCACCTTGCTTATGCCACAGAGACTTGATATCATCATTTCATCTTTGTCCAATGAATTTTCTGGCTTTGCTTCACCAGGCATTACCAGAAATCTCAACAAGAACATTTCCCTTTTTTTGAAATGGAACTACTTTTCCTCTCTCACAACAATTTGCATTGCAACAATCTTGGACAACCTAGTGCAGTGTGACAGTCAACACATACATTAAGGTTCCTGACAACTCTGAGAGTTGTCCCAGGGGAAAGGCTTAACAATCCAAAAGAAATTGCCATCTTCTCACTATGGTGACAGAGGAAAACTTTTACCTTCCCGATCACTCAGCACATGCTCTGAATCTGACAAAAATCCTGCTACCTTCATCTCCCAAGACGTTCTCTCCAACACTGCATAGATCTCCTGTGCCTGTGGGTGTGATCTGTCACCTACACAAAACGCATGCACCATTAAAACAGCAAGGCAAATGTGCTTCATGAATATACTGATATGAAACAGGCCCGCCTCTATGAGGTTCTCTTCCATGAGTTACATCAAACAGCAAGAAGATCTCTAGAGAGAATCTTTGAAAATAAATTTCATCAGGTCTCCTGGTAACAGCCACACTGTCACTTAATCGATTTTGATAAAAAAATCTGGTAGGAGAATCTCGAATTTGAGGATGCATTCTGTACTGAACAGACAACAAGGAAGTTGGACAACCCGTTGGTTGGAGCGCTCAAACAAAACTTCTACTACAGCACATGCCTGCTGCCAAGCTAATGAATGATGCGGGCAGTTGCTGTGGATCCCGAACAAGAACACACCATACAGCACCCAATGAACATGGGGGTAACACGCCTACCTCCCTATCTTGTAGCTTCAACTGTAACCGCCATATCAAACCCATGGCCAGAACAGCAAGGAACAGTGGTGAACACGATCTCAGCCTCATTGCAAAACTTGCCTCAAGGTTTGTCCGAGCTTCTTCCACGCAAGATCTGTCACCTGGACAGAAGCGACTTCCCAAAATGCAAAGGCGAGACAGCTCAACCAAAAACTTTATCCCGTTCTTCTACCACAGCGGCGAGATTTTGCAACAGCCGATCATGGCTGTGGTCGCGTGCAACCAGAACAGAATGGACAAAACACCAAAGAAGGTCAACCCGCCAACACGTTGCCCTTGCAACACTTTCACTGTCACTTCGCCGATCTGAGAACATAGCCAGAAGGGAGAACCCGAGTCTGAGGATGCAGTCGAGCTGAACAGATAACAACATAGTGGACAACCTGCACATTGGAAGCGCTCAAAACAGCTACGGGATTTTGCAACAATAGAACATGGTTGAGGTTGCGTGCATCTAGAACATCAGGATCAACACCGGCGGTGCCTTGGGATCGCCCTGCAGCTGTCACACCTCACTCTCACTGGAAACCACAGATTTTCTGGGATATGCTTTGACTTCTCTGCCCTGTAGCGGCTGCACAAAGACAGATTCTTCTTCACGGCACCCCCCACTTGCCAGGAAAACAATAAAAAAAGAAGCCTTCAACCCCACGCCAACCAAAGGAGATTACAGACATTTAAGAAGTGACATGATATGTCACCCATCCGCCAGCTCAACAAGGTAAATTGCAACGAGCCCAATGTACACTACATAAATTGATTTTAAAATAGAATTTCAAATTATTTGTGTTTTATAAATAATGTATTAGATTTATGGGTGTTGGTCAAATGTCCTAGCAAAACTAAAAGTTCCCATTATATTGAGAGGAAATTTCAACATCTATATGGCTAGAACAAATAGAATACTATAGTTTTTCGTAAATTAACATTTTCCCACCTATATAATTATATAGTATAGTAAAATAAATTTTGTTTCACGAAATTATGGTATGGAGTATACATAATTTAGATACATTTAATTTTATTAATTATAGGTAAATAGTTTTTAGAAAGGGACTATACCCTTGTACATTAATGGCTCGGAAGCCGGATGTGCCAATGTGAGTAAAAGAACATAAGATCAAAATCTGAATAACACAATAAGAAAAAGTCAAGAAGATGTCCTACCAAGACAAGTTCCAAAACCCGCATACATGCAACGAATAAACAACAACAAAGCAAGATCAACTTAGGGGTGGAGCCCAATGTACACTACATAAATTGATTTTAAAATAGAATTTCAAATTATTTGTGTTTTATAAATAATGTATTAGATTTACGGGTGTTGGTCAAATGTCCTAGCAAAACTAAAAGTTCCCATTATATTGAGAGGAAATTTCAACATCTATATGGCTAGGAACAAATAGAATACTATAGTTTTTCGTAAATTAACATTTTCCCACCTATATAATTATATAGTATAGTAAAATAAATTTTGTTTCACGAAATTATGGTATGGAGTATACATAATTTAGATACATTTAATTTTGTTAATTATAGGTAAATAGTTTTTTGAAAGGGACTATACCCTTGTACATTAATGGCTCAGAAGCCGGATGTGCCAATGTGAGTAAAAGAACATAAGATCAAAATCTGGATAACACAATAAGAACAAAGGCAAGAAGATATCCTACCAAGACAAGTACCAAAACCCGCAACACGCAGTGAGTAAACAACAACAAAGCAAGATCAACTTAGGTGAAAACTGTTACATCCTTCTTTAGTGCACCGACGTGCACTCCCCCACGAGAAACCACGGTATGATTTTCTACTTACAGTACACCAATCTGAATTGTTTCCGTCTTCCACATCTAAAACCACTTCTAATTTACCGTTTAAATTGGGTGAATCAAGCTTTGAATCCCGCTCCTCCAAAGTTAAAAATGACGTCTTTTTCCAGGAACTGTCCTTCTTCCTTTCACCACTATTCACGTTAGCTTTTAATAGCAGTTTGTTAGAATCTTTGTTAGTGATATTCTTCTTCTTTTTGTTTCTTCGTCTATTCCTTCCTCTGCCCTTGCTGAACATGTGCATAGTTTGGCGTGAAAGTCAATCTTCCAGCATTTGGGACAGACCAAACCATGGTCATCAGGAATTATGTTTTGCACGAATCGGCCAGTGGGGGAAGACAAGTATGATGTTCTTAGGGAGAACAGCCCCCACCTCCATGCTAACACAGAACCGTGCTCTTATAAGCCTGCTTCTGGCCTTTGTTGCAGGCTCCATGGAGATTAACTCTCCCATTGATGTGGCTATGCCAAGTAGGACTTCGTCCTCCCAAAATTCCACTAGAAGAGCGAGGCAGGGAGACCCAAATGGGCAGCTCTTTGATCTGAAGAGAAACCCAAATTAATTTAGATACATTTAATTAATTTTGAATGAAAAATTACTTAAATATTTATTAAAAATTCAATATTTTGCATGTGTTACATAAAGTTAGACAATCTACATACCAAAAGTATTAATGGAATGCTAAATTTTGAAGTGGTTAATTATAATATTTTCATAGGATTTTAAAAGATATTTTGCAAATAATTATTGTGGAAATCAAATTGTAGCTTCCACCTACAAGTTTGTTGTGGTAAATTCAATTGTAGAAATTTTTTTCGATTGCCACAAACAACACACTAAGTAGGTATAAAACCTATAAATTGTGGAATATTTACAAAGATGAAATATAGAAAAACAACAATATTTGAGAAATTGAGGAGGATATACAATTTTAAAAATGTAGATCAACTATAAATTTCATTAATTGTGGGTTATCCATGATCTAAAAAATTGTAAAAGAGCTACAAAATCCTATCAAATAGTGGATGAACTACAACTCCAATGCCACACTTTAATATTTTTTGATCCCCCTTAACCAAAAAAATATCATTGAAAAATCAGTAGCTAAAATTGTAAATGGTTGTAGTGTTACATAAATGAACTTCAAAAACATTATATATCTTTGAGATAATTACAATGATATGAAAAATATATATTGTTTTTGAAGTTCATTTAATTAATTTTGGTATTATATTATACAACTTAAGTTACCAAATGTTGATCGTAATGTTAATATCAATTATAATGATATGCATAAAAAATAAAAATTATATTAAGAATAAGATTTAATAAAAATAGAAAAAAATGAAGGAAACAATAATAAATTAAACATTATACTCAAACTACTCAATAATTAATAAAAAATTATAATAATGTTATATTAAAATATAGATATAGAGTCATGATTTACTCCATACAATATTAGAGAAACCATCCACCATAAAAAAATTATGTTCAATGTCGATCATAAACGTTAAGTTCCTTTTCTTCATTTTCCCCTCAGTTGTCATCCCTACGATGCTCATGAGTTGCACCAGCGTCAACTATAGTATCACTAAAACCTTGACAATATTGTCGATGCCAACATTCTTACTAATTCCACTACCTTAAACATAAATTTAATGATAAATCCCATATTGATGTGGGTTCGATTCATTTCTTGAGGCATTTTACTACTTTCTCTCAGTGACAATATTTCATGTTCCCTACATAAATGAAAAATAAACCATTCTTAATAATATAATTTAAATTTAATAAATCACAAAAAAATAATTGGAAATTATATTTTATAATGAAATTATATAATGTAGATGTAATAGTTGGATTCCATTTGAGATTATTTGATTTTGTAGAGAAACGTATACATAAGTATAGATATGATCGTTATGCCAAGACTGAATAGGTTTCCCATTATCTTCTTATTGAAAAATTTAAACATATTATTGATTTATATTTTACATAAAAAAACTTAAACACTTACTATTACAAACTAATATAAATTATGATAATGAAAAGTTGATTCCATGCTCAATCGAAGACCATAGGACCAGTAGGAATTTTTTTATCATTTTCCCTTGTTATAAGCTGCCATTTGTATCTTGTTGTTTATGGATTAGTTGAACTAAATCATGACTATCAAAATATTTAATTGAGCTACACAATGGATCAGGTTTGTACCTTGTAAGCTAAAAAATAATTTAGAAGTAGTAATTTGGATAGAAAAATATTTATAAAAAGTAAAACTAATCATGAATTATACCACATTTATAAAAATTAAAACTTAGTGAATATAAATTAATTAAAATAAAATAAAATTATCTCCCGATTGCGTTTTACTCATCGTGGTTGCAATACATCTTCATATCTATTTTCAAAGTATCTCTCTCTTTTCACATGCTATCACTTGTGTAAGTTTAAAAATGTATATATTGTAAAAAATAAACTAGAAAACAAAACATTAAACAATCATTCAAATGAATTATTATTCAAATAATTATATTCAATAAATAAACTTATACACATATATTTTCACCTGCCAATATATTTTTAAAGGCTTCAGAGTATTTATTAGAAGATATATATTGTGAAAATATTACAATGATTTTAGTATTCCAAATTTAAAAACATCATTTCAATTTGAATTTTTAAATCTTGTTGACATTTTGCACTCATGCAAAATGACAAATCCAAAATTTGTTTTCGATGGAATACATTGATGAAATGGACCTAACTAAGTGGCGAGTCATACAATTTTATTTTGTTTTCAATTACAGCAATTGATTAACAACATACAATCTATAGTTATGCATGTTGTTACTGAGAATGTAACACCTCACATAGGTTGTAATCCATGTTCGTCTTCGTGAGCGAAGCACAAAATCCTCAAAGGACCAATGCATTTCCTTGATGAAGGAGAGGATCACTACTTAGGTGAGAACTCAAAAACACCAAATAAGGTTGCGCAATTTACATGCGAAGAGTTAATTTTTAAGTTACAGGTACATCAATTATCATTATTTCTTTATGTTTAAATACTATTAATCATGTGATTGAGTTATTTATTTCATTATACAATCAATACATATCATAAAATATGAATGTAGAAAGAAGTATACAACTCAGTTATAGAAATTAATGTCATTTATTCATGAAGAAATTTAATGTTTCCCACACAAGCCTGAGATGTAACTTATGACTATTGAATAAAAGATACATGTGCATAAAGCTAAAAGAAAAAGATTATAGAAGAAACCCATCATTTCCTTGATTTTTCTCCTGGTCTTCATTTCTTCAGTTCCATCTCCATCTTTATCTTCCGCATCATCTAGCCCATCAATGTACCTAAAAGGAAAAAATAAAGGACATCACTTAAAGAGCTTAGGATTTTATTTGTATTACGGTAAAATCAACTTCGAGATAAATGAATCTCCTAAGACAAAAAACATAAGCTATGTCAAGTAACTAATACGGGAATGAAAATAACCATATTCAAGAATCTCATGATAGAGTAGAAAACAAAATAAAAAGAAAGACTATGGAATACAAGAGAGGTGAGAAGCCTATTTATTTTCTAACTAGTTTTCTAAGTGTGTAGGTACATGTAGCAGATGAAAAGAGAATACTAACTATTGTATTTACAAGGACAAAAACTACTTTCAAGAAGTTAAAGATTGATGAATAAAAAAGGCAGTCATTACATACTTTGAAATATTCAAATCAAAAGTACCACATTCTACAAGTTGAATCAAAGAAATTCATTCATCTCATAATGATCAATACTTTCATAGTTTCATTTCAAACTGAAGGATGAATAAATGAAGATATAGCTTTAGAAATCTAGAAAGGAAATACAAGTTTAGTATTGCAGATTCAAACAGATAGGATGCATACAGAAAAGTACAGTAATGATGTTAATCATCCACATTTAGAGCTTCAATAGAATACCAAACTAAATCATATATTAGATCAAATTTGAGAAAATGAATATTATACATTGCATAGTCAAGGCTACAAATTCAAGAAAATATAGAGTAAGCCTCTAGGAACAACTTTAATAGTTTTAAGAAAAGTTTTAGTTTCAGCACTCAGGAATTAGGAACCTTCTTAATAACTTTGAGGATTGAAATATTAGTTTACAAATGCAATTATAAGATTATAGAGAGTGCAGTTCATAACTTCAAATAAATATTACAATAACCGTAATGTGAGCTTTATCCTTAACTTTTTAGGTTATCCATATATACAATTTTTTTCCCGATTCATAGAAAAGAGCAAAAGGACTCGAGAAAATCATAATATCTTCAGATCATACTATATTACTTGAGATACATTCTAAGAGATGTAGGGAATACATGTTCAAGAAATAAAAACTTCATGAATAGTGTTTCTAAACATTCAAAGCTCATCAAATTCAAATAACATCTTTTCAGGATGAGCTATAGAGGTTCAAAGATCAAAATCCAAAGAGCATGAGTGAATTAATTTCAAGAAGGTGTTTTCAAAACCACCCATTATGATGAACTTATTTTGAATTTGAGTAAGAAGGATTCAAATAAAAGAAGACACCAAAATTATACTTCTGCAAATAATTTCTAATCAAGTCATGACATGGTACAATTGTAGCTAATAAATAAGGTCAATACCAGTTTCACTTCATTCATGCATGGAGAATATAACATCAAGAGATTAACTAGATGATAAAAGAGAAGCATATGATTTCATATTTTCTAAGCTGGTTGATAAGTGTGCGAAGTACGGATAACATATTACAACTTTTAATAAAATAATTGTTTAAATATCAATGATATAATCTATAAGTTACAACCTCGCAAAAGGAGAAACATCTAATGGAAATTTGAGAAAGAGAAAGGAACACAAATTTCCAAATCACTTGTCACTATATTCATCAAAGAATTTTCTAGTAAAACGTCAAGAATATCAAAGATTGTAGATACACATTTGAAGTTGTAATTGAAACCTAAAAATACATTCTAGGCAAGGAATTTATTTGTAGCCACTTAGTTGAAATCGGACATTGTACAATCTCAAAATGCAAATTTCAACTTGATTAGGTTCAGAAAAAGGAAATTTTAGTTAATGAATAATTTATCTAAAGCAATCAAATTCATTATACATTTTCATGTTGATCTTGATTTACTGAGCAAGTTTCAAGAATGGATATCTAATGATTAAGTGAAGAATAAGCTCTTAAACACAATATACCGCTGTTACATATAAATATGAACACAAGAAAACATAGATATTGCAAAATTTCATCTCAAACATACACAAAAATACCTGCTCAACATGCTACACAAAATTGCAAAATACAAGTTCCACTACGCAGGAATTTTACGCTTGTAAAGTAGAATTTATTGCAGTTCGCAACTTACCTAGAACTCAGTTTAAACAACACATATTTACATATACTAGAGCTTAAATGGAATTAATGACCTTCTAGGAGTGTAAAACATAATTGAAAAGAGGAAAAATATGTCAGGTTTGAGCCCAAAATGGCAACCAAATAAGTAAAAATTCACATATACGGTGTTATGGTAAAAGGAAAAAGCAAGTCGAAATTCAAACAGATTCAGGATTTTAAACATCCTCTAGGTTTTGGACTTTTAAATTGAAGCAGTTCATTTAGATACACCTATATTTTTATAAAGAAGCTTATATTCATCCAAATCTAGATTTTTCTCATCAAAGAATGGCAAGACAAATCCATAAGAACAAAGCACTAAAAAATTTCAAATGACAATGCCTAGGAATCTTAAGACATCCATAGAAAGAAAATTCATGACTATTACAAGGAAATGATATGGCTACCTTAAGAAATATGGAGAATCAATGCAGTAATAACTAGTTAAAGCTCGAGACCAGAGCGGGATGGTAATGGCGCTTTAAAAGATAAATCCCATAACACAAATGATACAAAATCAATGGAAAATAACTCACCCAAAGTGAAATAGAAACCAAATCATTGGAAAAGGGAAGAACTTTGTGAAAACAAAATATTCAAATTGATGTTATAGTAATTAAATGTAAACCCCTCCTATATTTTTCAAAATAGAATATAGATGGAAAAATCGAGTTAAGGGGCAATGATACAAAAATCAAAATGTATACAAAGAAGATCTCAAGATCCCACAACGAGCTCAAATAATTTTGAGGTAGAATACCTAGAAAAAATGGCTAGATTTGGTACAAAACCATCTTGAAGCTTAATAATGGTGATGAAGTCAAAGAAACCCTTGGCTCAGAATTCAAAATCCATAAAATAATGATCACCCAAAATCATTTTTAGTTCTAAAAATACTCCATAGTGCAAAAAAATGAAAAATAATCACAAGGATTTAGCATCATATGAATACATAGTGAAAAAGATAAAAAAAAATCAGTAAATGTAGGCATCAGTTACAAGAAATGATGAGCTTATCTTTTGAAAATGATGACCATTACAGGTTGAAACAAAACAAAATATCTATTAAGATTTCTCAACCCTTGGAGTGAGGAAATCAAACAATGACCCAAAAGAGTCAATGAACTCAATTCAATGTTAAAAATGTGAGCCACGTATAGAGATTTTCATAAAATGTCATCTTGTGTAGAACTAGAAAGATACAATGTGATCTTGAAATAAAAAACAATGGCGACCATGAAAATTTTTTGCAGAGCTTCGCTATCTCAGAATGAGCTTAAACAATTGCAAATGATTAGGGTTCACCATGTATTTTACCCAACTCACAATGAGTTATTGAAGATTCAATGATAGTTAACGATCGATCATCCAAGATCAAAAGGTACAACATCAACTGGTCCAAATCAAAACTCAATCAACTACTCACTCACCCAAGGGTCAAGAAATCAATGGTCTAGATCATGGAGTACAATGATCAACATTCTATAGTGGGTCATTAAATTCAATACAATCCGGATCACTATGGTACAATTAATCAACAAATTTAGATCGAAAGGCACATGATCCAACAATCTAATTCGTAAATCACAATTTTCAGTTATCACCGATGGAGATCAACATAATTAATTTCTATGTCAATCCTCAATTGAACCATGGTAATCAATCCAATCAGTGTAGTAAATTTACCACATACAAATAAAAGGTTTGGGTCATTATCATATAGGGGAGGTGACCCATTTAAATTATTGCATTTGTATTATTGTAAACTAAGGTATAAAATCAATGATGATATGTGGACAAGCCATAAATTATGAAATTCATTCATCTAGTCAAAAGGAGGTTAAATAATTGAAACAATCTGTAGTGCCCACTCCTCTTTGACACTACTTTCATTATGTTGATATTACTTTTGGACTGATACGTCGACATTTTGATTATGATACATTTATCAGTAGATGATAAACTATGCAGAAATTTGGACCATTGACATGTTGTGATGCAAATTTTGATTATGATACATTAGATGACATTGGTAGATAGTTCGATATATGTTGATTTTCATTATTTGGATTTTATATTGACATGTTATACTTTGGATGTTCTGAGTAGAATTATAATATCATGGATGTTAGAATCAAATTATTTGATATGTTGATAGATGATAAAATTACTTAATTTTGGATGATGATTATTGAATTCTATGTAGATGTATTATTTCTCGATGTTGTTGATGTGGCCGTGAGGCTAGAGAGGTATTTTGTTTATGTTGCAGGATATTTTATCACATACATTGAAAGGGGATAGGGGACCAACCACAAAAGGATGTCGGGTGTTGTGTAACATGACCAAATTTGACAACGTGTGTCTTATGTTTATGTGGTGTTTTTGCATGCCTAGTTAGGAGGTTTCCCATGAGGGTGACCTCACATGTGTGGCCATGGGGTAAATTTTTTTCCCTTTCTTTTAATTTTGTGTGTGCTTTATTTTTTGTTATATGTATTTAATTATTATAAATTGTAGTCACTTTATTAGCAATTATTAATGTTTCTTAATTAACTAATCCAACTTAATTTGTTAAATAAAGTAAGGATGTGACAATTTGGATAATTATGAGGGTAGAGGGCCCGTGAAATATTGTGAATGTAAGTTGGATTTGTGTTGGTTTTTATGTTTTGTAATCTTCCCCAACTTCAAAATTCTGATTTTGACTTGGGAGGATTTTTGAAGGCCTATGGGACAAGATAAGGTCGTCTCAAGCCTCTTAAATTAACCCAAAAATTATACCTATGTTATAAGGGATAATTTAAGACTTATTTATGCTTTTTTATTATTATATTTTTCATAGTGTGTTTCAATTACTCTTTGCACTCTAGTTTTATGTTTATGTAGTGGCATTAATAATATAATTAATTATCACTATTTCTATAACTTTTTAATATACAAACATTTCTCAAACACCTTCACAAACTAATCCGTTTCTAGATTTTGGTGATCTTGTATGTGTTGATGAAAACATTCATTCCCTTCATGATATTTAACTATAAGAAGATTCATAAAATTCTCATCCAACACCAACAACAAAGGAAACTTCTAGTCAATTTTCATTTCTAGAAAAATGAAACATGAGGATCAAGATATTCCTCCTGAGAACCTAGATGCACAAGTTAAAGTTGAAGAAAATAAAAAATAATCTATAAGAAGAAAGAGTAAAAACTAGACAATAGGAATGACTTTCAGGTTTGAATGGGCAACCAAATATCCTTTTATTGAACCCGTGGAGCCAAAAAATGGTAATGATGTTCCAACTCAATGTCGATGTAAAATATGTAGTTGGAAACAAGGGAAATATCATGCAATCGAACTCGAGAATAGAAATATTTGAAAAAAAATGTGGAAAATATATATTTCCCAAAAGCAAAAGGATGGGAGCATAGTAAGATCTCAAAAATGAAAAAATTCAGAAGATTGTTTACATATAAAATATACAGAAGAATAAGAAAAAGAATTAAAAAAATTAAAAAATCCAAAGGAAAAAGGTGGCACAATTGTATTAAAATTGAGAAAATATATGGAGACTGAAATGCAAACCAAAAGAATTAAATTTGTTATTGTATTCCATATATTGAAAAAGGAAGACCCATTTAATATTTCTCAAAAATAAAATTCTCTATTAGGTTATTGGCTTACTGAATGTTCCTCAATCATAATGGAAAAATACCGGTGGCTAGAAAATTACAAAATATCTTTATCCGGTGAAAAGGAGGATCTAAAAGAGTCTATTAAAAATGTAAAGTTTATTTCACTTTAATTTGATGAGGTTACAGTAATGGACAATACTTAATGGGTTTGTATTCATGTATACACATTTTTAAATGAAGTAAGAAATACCCATCTCTTAGCAATTCATAAAATGAGTTAATATTACAATTCTAAAAATATTTACAAATTGGTGGTGTCAAGTTTCAATGATGTTGTGGGTATAGATGATTTTTTCGATGACAACGAATTTATTTTGTGTTGAAACAGATGGTGCAATTATAATGCAGTGGGCCAGAAATGGTCTCTATGTATGACTACAAACAATTGTTTCCCTATATGATTATAATTCATTACATGGCTCACATAATGAATCGGCTTATAAAGATGAGAGCACATTTGAAATTATTGCTAAATTCAAGGAGCCGATCCATGATTTACATGGTTATTATTCTAGGAGTCCAAATACATTTTTAGAATTTCAAAAATTTGCAATTCAATTGTGAGATGGGAAAAATATTTTCAAAGATGTAGCTAACAGATGGATTTCAAATATATGAAAAATATCCTTCATTGATAGGTTTTATGTATAAATACAGTAGAGATGTAGATAAATATAAATATATGTTGTCTTGTATAAAGGAAATTGAAACTTTACTTAAACTATGTTTTATTTTGCCAATTTTTAAGCATGTAAATGTTTTGTCTAAGCATACACAAGAGCTTTGCATCTACATAATAGACTTCATATGGAGAAAACGTGTGTGCTTGAGTCTAGATAATTTATATTTGTCAGATGGTAGTTTTCAAGGTTATGTTTTTAAAAGATAGAATCCATTAATAGACCTTAAGATTGCAAATTGCTACTTAAAATTCAATATACATGATCATTTGAGTATAACAGCAAATGGGTAAGAGATACGACTTCATATTTTTTTGAAATGAGTATATTTTGCTAGGTTAGAGATGGAAGAAGTAAGAGTGACACCCAATTTATTTGAAATAGTATTATGTGACACTCAAAATAAATTGAAAAATATATCTTGAACTTTATCTATAGAGATCTGTAAAATATTCAAAAAGGATAAATTACTTAAAGAAATGGGTGTAGTTAATCCCCAATTTTGGAGCAGAGCTCGAGGAAAAATTCAAACATCCATCAGTACTTTATTTATCAAATACATGAATAGTCTAATGGACCATTTATGTAAGTAAAAAGAGATAAAATTGGTTTCCATTGAAGGTAATTTAATTTTTTTAACTTAGTTCTCAATGAAAGGATTTTTCTACCACTATGCTAGAGAAATTTTGGTTTTTAGATGAGCCAAATGAAAATGGTTCCATTAGAAGACTTTGGAAGAAGATTTATTCAAGTAGTATTTTGTGAGAGTATTTGAGCAAGTATATTCAGCTATATGAACTTTTTCAAACAATGATTTTAGGCTTTTCCTAAGATGAGAGGGTATTTAGTGCATTGTCCTTTGTAAAGTAAAAATCCCAAAATAGATTAGAGAGAAATTTTGAAAGTTGCTTGAGATTGTATGTATCCAATTACTGTATGAATACTTTTATTTATTAGAGAGAACTTTCATTATGGAATTTACTCGTAGAAAGACGAGGATTTGGAATTTTTGACTAATCCGGGCCTAACATATCCACCAAATATGTTTCCAATTCAAGTACATTCTATGACACAAATGAGCGGGTTGCTCAAGGACTATCTCACTTGTCGAGTTCTAAATTTTTGTATACATTATTGATGTTATTGATAATTATTTGGTATATTGATATATTTGATATTCATTAATGATAATCAACTAGTCTTAATAGAATAATTTTTACTTGTAACAAATTTATTGTTTTATATTTTGTTTTATTATTGAAATAAATACTTCGATTTATTTGGGCAAGTCGTGTGATTATCGATTAATGTTTAACATCTGCATGAAACATAAATATTTTCAAAAAAATACAAACTAAGTGTCTTAAATCATGTTTTACGATTAACATCTCCAAATATTAACATAAAAAAATTCACATTAAGTAGAAATCGATTCAAGTTTTCATATTAAATTGTTGAAAACTTTCAATAAATGTGATACTGTATAAATATTGTTCTAATCCAAAATTGGTATTATATTCATTCTATCAAGAGGCATATTACTTTATAAAGAAATACATGTTTTCATAAAGCATTTTCAGCCAATACAATTAAAAAATGGTTGGTTGTCAATGGTTTTCAAAGCTTTCAAGAAAGTTACAGCCGTATAAGAACACATCACGAGGGAATCATATTTTATGCCTATGATTCTGAATCATAGTTTTCCTTACGTCTACCACATAAAATATAAATACAAAATTTGTCTTGCCACTATGTTTTAACTCCTATGATAGTGTCGAATTGTGATAATGAGACTGTGACATGGTGAAACTAATTATGTTTTTTGTTTTATGTTGTAAGGTGAGCTTGATATTTTTATTGCATAATAGGTATATTTTTCTCATTCTATATAGTGCTACTGATCTCTACTAAAAATCTTGATGCTTGCAAATCCTCTATTGCGGTATTGATATTTCAAAGAATGTTCTACTCTTCCTGAAAACATCTCCTTGACAAAACTAATGGATCAACATCTTTATTTACCTTTAGTAATATTTCTTCATCCATTTTATGCTCCTTTATTATACTTTTCAATGTATTATTTTATTTGTTTAATAATACAAGTTTTTCCATCAAGCTGTGTAAATGAATTCAAACTTTTGGGGTATTCTTCAAATGTGCATCAAATATATCTACTTCTTTCTTTAAATTTTCATATATTTCTGTAAATACTATATAAAATATTTGCAACTTAAAAAAACATAATAAATACTATAAATTACCTTGCATGCTTGAGACATGACCATTCGATCTTGACACTAAGAATGAGTTTGATCTAGTTTGTCAAACTAGGAACTTTCTAGAAAAAAATGTGGAAATATTAAAATAATGTACCACTTATAGAACAAAGCTTGTTTATGGTTCCTCCTAATAAATTAATGATCAAAAGTAAATTTTATATTTGTATAGTAGTGTGATGGTATAAGATATAGGAGTGGTGGATCTATCGACCCCTAGTATTATTTTGAATAGGAACTCGTATCGGGGTTGATTTTGTTTAATACATATTAGAATCACCAAAGACTTGTTGAGAGTATTTACCTCAAGTAATATCCTCCTTATGATATATTCCAACTATAATTATTTTTGCGAAAGATAAAATTACTATAAGTATTGCATTGTAAAATAATTAATCATTATAATGTGAAAATTAAATGTTTCCTATTTTTATTCAAGGGAGATACCAATCATTTTTTCATTAATTCCAGTTGGATTTTTTTCATTCTCTTACGTAATTCTTAGAAATCTTCATGATAGAAAGAAAGTAGACAATTGGAAGAAGAGAACACAATACTAGATTTATAAGATGTATTCATACTAGCAAGGCCATTGTTGACATTTGTTTTTATTTGATTTGCAAAATATGTGCACCAATCGAATTATTTCCCTACCCGATGTACGTAATATATACTAAAATGCTCAAAATAGAATGTCAAGGATATACCTTCTAACACAATCCTATACTAAAATAGTGATATCAGTACATAAAATAATTTATTTGTAATACCTTGTATAACAAGGCATATTTTGGAAAAATTAACAAGATCTACAATGAGATACAATAAATGTTAGATACTTGGACAATCGAGTAATATTAAGATAAAACAATTGAAAATAATATTTAACTTACCATCATCCTGCACATTGTAATGAGATTCTAAAAAAACATTTCCTCATCATTTATTATTGTCTTTGTAGACATGGGCGTTTGGTTTTAGAAAGGTAATCATTTTCATTGATGGATGTCTATGGGATCCACGGTGAAAGAAAGCGCACGATACATAAGGAGAATGGAAAGATGTGCCTCTTTCTAACTATAAAAATAAAGAAGGTGTTCGAGGATTGAAGTATTTGTTTTGAATTGAGGCATGTGGACAATCTCGGTGAATTGTGTTTTGTGCATAAATTCCTCCTATGTTTCTATGAGGTGAAGTAGTTCTTAAATCTAAGGGCACATGAGATTTTTGTATTGGAATTTGTAGGTAGGAACAAATGTGGTGCTATTCATTGTTTAAATATTGGGAAATGGTCTAAAATTACATGAGAGGAAGGGGAAAATTATAGGTACATGTTGGTTGGGTATAATTTTTAATAGCTTAGAGGATTGTGAAAATTTTGTGAAAATGTGAAGAAATGAACCTCGTAGGGGTATATTTAGATCTTGGTTTCATGGTAATAGACACATGTGAACAAAAATTAGTGGAGACGTTTGAGGTAAGTGTTTGGGGACTCATGCAAAGGTTGGTCTTTCCAAATATAAGGTTATGGAAATCTTCCATGACACATCCAATATGAAAAATCCTACAAAAAACATTCAACATCCACCCGAAATGGAGCTCAAACTATGGAAGTAGGATAAATAACCCTATTTTTCTGTCAATAGAAAATGAAAGACTAACTAGTATAACTTGTATGGTCATTTAATATAGGTTAGAGAGTGACAGTTTCCATTCAATGAGGAACAGATTAGCTGTCCAAAATCATTGTAATAGAGTGGCTAACGAATATAACTTGGATGGCCATCCAATATAGGTTAGGCGGTGAGAGGTTCCTTCCAACGAGGAAGGGAAAGCTGTCTAACTTCACTTTGATATGAAATCTGCCCAATATCGACCATTTTTTTACCAATAGGTTATGTACGTACTAAGAAAGTGCAGCCACTAAGAGACGTTTGTCTAACAACCGTTCAAATGTATGAAATTGTTTGAAAAAAATTCCATCAACCAAATCCTCTTCAACACTATTTCATTTTGATGTGATTATTGTTAGATTGATACTTAGAAATTTTAGTATTATATTTTGAGTAGTAGATTATGGACTATGTGGAGATTTGGACTATTGACATTATGTGATTTACATTTTTATTATGATGCACTAGATGGTGATGATAGACAATTATATATATGTTGATTTGCGATATTCTGATTTTTATACTAACATTTCGTAATTTAGATGTATAACATATGTTGGATGTTTTGAGTAGAATTATGATTTTTATGAAAAAAAAATTCAATTAATTACATGTTGTTAGATGATGGAATTGCTATTTCGAATGATGATTATTGACTTTTATAGGTATATTATCTTGACGTTGTTAATACGGCCAAAAGGATAAAGAGGTATTTTGTTTGTGTTAAGAAATTTTATCATATACATCGAAAGGGAATAGGGGACCAACCACGGAAGGATGTCAGGTATTGAGAAAGGTGGCCACAATTTGTGAAGCTTGTGTAGTGTTATGTTGTGTTATTGTTGAATGCCTTTGTAGGATGTTTCCCTTGGGGGATACCTCACATATGTTTCCATAGGAGTAATGTTATCTTCTTTTAATTTTGTGTGTTTTTTATTTTTTTGTTATGTTTTAATTGTTTGAAATTTTAGTCACTTTATTAGCAATTAATAATATGTCTTAATTAAGATAATCCTACTTAATTTGTTAAATAAAATTAGGATGTTACAAATATATAGTTATGAGGGTAGATGGCCCTTGAAATATTGTGAATGTAAGTGATATTTTTGTTGGTTTGTAGGTGATGTACTCCACCCCAACTTCAAAATTCAGAATTTGACTTGGTAAGTCTTTTTGAAGGATTTTGGGACAAGCCAAACTTGTCCTAGGAATCTTAAATTTTGAGTGTAAAAGAATGAAAATAATTACATTGTTCCTTCTTACCTCAATTAATTTTTTTCCTTAGAAGGCATGGTGTGCGATATTGAGTTCCTTTTGGGTTGTTCATGTATTATCTTGGTCATGGTGTTTTCACTTGATCGCCATAATGGAGGAATGATGAAGTGGAATCCCACATGGAGCCACCTCATCATCCTCACATTCCATTTCTATATAGTGATGGAATTCGATGGAATGGGGGTTACTTGTTCATTTTTTCATTTTACATTTTTGAAATTAGGAGCTTGTTGGAGTTGCTTTTGGGAAATTTCTTGTCTTGGAGGTGTGAAAGACTTGTGGAGTGAAGTATTATTTTATTCTTGATGGAGAGGTAGGATCTCCATCCTTACATTTTCTTATTTAGGTTTGTAAATGTTAAAATGGTGCTTCTTTAATTTAGTATGAGTTTTGTGAATGTGATTTTGTGTGGTTGGGTAGTATAACTTATGTTTGGTGTGGGAGTTGGATTTATGGGACCACCTTTGGGGAGGGAAAAGGGAGTTTGTGAGGAATGCATTTTGTGGGAGTGTCATTTGGATTTTCACCTATGGGGAGTGAAAAGGAAATCATGGTCATATTGTTGCATACTTGTAAGGGAGAGATAAGGATATTGTGTTGTTTGTTTTGTGCACTTGGAGGATTAGCACGAAACTCCCAAATCACTTAGGAGGAAAAATTATGTGGTTTCCCATAGTCCTTACTCAATTTGGTTTGGTATCAAACCTATGTATTGTTTGAGAAGTTATAAAACATGTAGAGTACGTCATTTTGGTTGTGTTGAATATTTAGAAATGTATGTTGTTTGTGGAAACCATGTACGTTGAAAAGTTGTCAAATGTTGCTCAAGATCCTCATGGTTATTTGATTGGTTGTTGGTGCCCAATTTCAAACATCCCTATTTTACAAAGGAGAAATGCATTTTTGCCCTAATTTTCCCGTTTCAAATGCCTCTACCGTTTTTCATTTTTCCCGGCCTTTGGAGCTTGAAATTGTTTGATTTGTACTTATTTTCCCTCAAAAATCCCTTTCCATGGTCATAAATTGCCTAAAATCACTTTCCATTAGTCTTTTGATTAAAAAATTCTTCACCCACGAAGAAAAAATCAATTTTGGGGTCGTTGGCAATTTCTACATTTTTTACGGTCATACGGGTATTCTTTTCCCATAAAATTATAGCTCATATACTTTTTCATACGTGGTCATTTGTAATTGGACAAGGATCGGTGGGTCATTTCTAAAAACTTAACAGTTTTTGTGTTTTTGGAAAAATGTGCAAGTTTCAACCACAGCTCCACAAGTCCTAGAGGAGGACACATGGCAGGCAGGGAGATGGAAAGGAGGAGTTTGATACTTTTTGGCCTTTGGTGAAAAATATTTAAATTATAAAATTGGACCGCAAACTCACAACCAATGGGATGAAGACATGTGTCAACATCAGAGCACAGAGTGGAAGATGGGGCCTTAGAGGAAAGTTAGAATTTTTTCCCATTTTGGTAAAAAGGAAGAAAATCATCAGAATGGACCGCGGGCTGACTTTGAATCAAAGGATAACACGTGGCAAGCTCAGAGGTGGGGAGGCCGGCCGTCGGAGGCAAGTTGTATTTTTAACCACTAGTTACCAAAAGCATAAAATCGTTGAATCGACCTGCGAGCCCGAAGGTAAAAAGTCAAAAATCATCTGATGATTCAATGGCAGAGGAGCGGGCTAGCGGAGGAAATGTTAAAAAAATTTCTTTGGCAAAATAAGATTAAAATATGAAATCAAAGCACTTCCCCTCAACCAATCATATGAGGACATGTGTTTTGCGGGAGGACGGAGGCGTGGAGGAAAATTGAAATTTTTTTCTTTATCTAAAAAGTTGCTAAATGTGTAAAATTGAGCCATGACTCCATATCCGGTCAGATTATGCCACCTATAAGACCCAAATCGCAAATGCGAGAAAGGAGGAAATCAAGAAATTTTGTAAATTTTCAAAAAAGTTGTAAAAAGGTCAAAAGTGTCCCCGAGGCCCATTTTTCCCAGATCTGCCACATGGAGGGCTCAGATTTAAAGATAAGAACAGATCGATGGTAGCTGTGCATTTCACCAATTTTGCTACCATTTGAGCTCTAGGAAGTTTGGAGATATGTTTTTGCATCAATTTTCATCGAATTTTTGCCAATTCGTGTCGTTTTGGCCTGCAGGGTCTGAATTGATCGAATTGGGGGCTCAATTTGTGAATCCAAAGCACATTTCAAATGAATTTTTACTCTAATTCATGAAAAATGTGAATTACCAGATCCAAAGTTACAGAGTAAAAAATTGGGAAAGGAAAAGATGAAATAATGAAATGAAAGGGGTCTACATGCATGGGGAATGAAAAACGTGCTTCCACTTTGAAGAATGATGAAATTTTTGTAATGATTCACCTTTTGAAAAAACAACTGGTAACTTTTTGTGAGTTTGTTAAATTTTATTTTCCAAAAATATTGTAAAGCAAAGGTGCTTTGAATATTCCACTTTTGGAGGGAAGATTTGAGAGGCAAAGTGAGTGAGTGAGTGAAAATGTATATATTGCATGAATTTGTCATGTAAAGGGTTGGAGAAACTTAGAATTTTCATGGGAAAATATGGGAAGAAGCCCATTCTCTGAGAAACCACCTGAGAACCATTTTAACTCCTTTTTACATCAAATTTGTATCATGTTAGGTTGGTTGCAGATGTATAGCCACTAACAAGCTTTGAGATTGTTCTTATAACATTCCCTATTGATAAATTTGGTCATTCTGGATTATTTTGTGTTGTCTCTTGGTAAAATTTGCATTTACTTATGTTTCAGAATGTTTTCAATTTGTGTTTCTTGCTCTTGTTGCAATCTAGTGTTTGGAATTTCCTTTTGATCATGCAAATCTAATTCTGGTAATAGCTTAGTGGCATTTGCAATTCTAGAATCATAAGAGCTTTCATCTGATGAAGGGATAAACAAATTTAAATTCACTCTTCTTTCCTTGATATAGATTTGATTGTAAACCTTTGGGGGTACCTTAGGTATGATAGAATAGAAATTTCTAAATGCTTTTCTGATTCATTTAACTCAATATTTCATGATAAATCATTAGAGATTATGTGGAAGATTGCAGATTTGGGCTTCCATTTGATGCACATATCTTGGTTGAAGGAACACCTTAACCTCTTTGAAGCATTTTAGTTATCCGAGTCTTTCAATTTTTGCAAAGGTCCTCAAAGAGGTTGGAAAATTCTGGTTAGTCTTGTCTGAATATCTCCCACCTCAAAATTCATTTCATATTAACTCATCCTACCTATAATACCCCTGCATTGTATTGTGTGTCAATGAAAGAATACAATCCATTTACAAAAATGCACAAAGAAAATTAGGATCATACCATGTCTTTGGTAGCCTTTGCCTTGTCTTGAAAGCATTTCCATCATTTAGTAGTGACAGCTCTGTTTTGTTTGAATAATGGGAAATTGATCATGTTTTCTCAAGGCCATCTCCATACAATCTGCACAATACAATGATATTTTCACCTCCTTCACAAAATAGAGAGGCTACTGATATAGGTCTCTTACCACTGGTTGATAGGCACAACCTAAAATAGTGAGATTTAGATCAAATCCTTCCAAGGTGCTACCCACTTCTTTAAATCCTAAGTGCTAACAAGTCAGATAAATTGCTTCCCCAACTACAAAATGACATATAAACCATTTATCTACCTCTGAGTGTCTTGTAAAATCCATGATGTAGCTCAAGTTGTGAAGGAGATTAAATCTGGGTACCAATAGCGAGAATGACGCCGTTGCTTGGGGATGAAAAGTGCAATATCCAGACTAATTTATTAATCTACTTCCAGTTCATATTCTTTTGAGCCTTTCAACACATAAATGGCGTTGTTTTCGGGAAATGATTTGCATTGTTGGGAAATAATTTTCTTTGTTGAGACTAATTTGGTGATTTATTGCTAGTTCGTATACATTTGGCCCATCAACACACAAATGGCGCCATTTCCGGGGATGAAGAATGCAATATCTAGAATAATTTATTAATATGCTTCCAGTTCATATTCTTTTGAGCCTGTCAACACCCAAATGACGCCATTGTCGGGGACATTTTTCAGTATTTCAATTTTTCAAAATCCCTAGTAATACTTCTTGATTATTTTATGTGTAACTACATTCTTTGAACATCAATTTCTGATCAGATTTATACTGAGGAATGAGAGTAGAATTCTGATTTTGATATGTTCAAGTGTCTCTAATTTGTTGTTTCAAACTTTGCACAATAGTTGATAAATTGAGTGAAAGAAAATCAGATCTTCAAGCTTTGCATAGTGCTAATATTTGCAGTCATTTGATAGATCTTCATAGTGCATTTGCACAAACTAGGGTGAAAGTCCTTAGTGGCGACTCCTGGCTGTTATATTTTGATAAATACCAGTACCTTATCATACATTAAGTGAAGTGTGTCATATAAATCTGCAAACTTGGAAGGAAGAAGATCTCTCTTCAGGAGGGACCCAAGTAGAAAGCTATTTCAAGAATTTGGAAAGACAGTTTTAGAGGAGAGAAAAGTTTGGAAGGTTGTTGAAGGATAGACATCAAGCAAAGGTATATCCATTGGTGAGAGATATCAGCCTTTAATAGAGGATTATCACTCTTCTTCCAGTGATTTTGATTCAAGCAATCTTCTCATAAACTTGTTTACTTCAACTAGTGAAGGTCCTTCTACTATAACTGGTGAGTTCTTTCTTCAATCTGCACATGTGTCTTTCAATTCTAGTAAAACTTTCCAAGAAAATCAGCCCCTAGAGAATCCCAATCTTGTGAACCACATTCTTCAGCCCCAAAGACCTCATAATCCTCATCGCCTTGTGTCACCCCAAGATCACGTCCACCTAGGCCTCGATTTGTGGTCAATACCTTGGCCTAATAAATTTTAGGGGAATGGCTGGTTATCCTAATGTTGTGCCTCAAGATATTAGAGGTAGATTTCCAAAGTTTCAGGGAATAATGCCATAGCAGGTGATCAACATTTGAAACTCTTTATTAATATGATGGATTATTTTGAAATTGGATTTGAGGATGTGTACGTTAATTTGTTTGTCAACACTTTAGAGGAGGATGCTGAGGATTGGTACAAGGCCTTGCCAAATAATTCAATTGATTCATGGACTGAAATGCGAGAATGCATTCGAGCTGCAAATATGGTGACAAGACTCATCCCAGGTTCCTTTTATCGAGTTTGAAAATATCAAGAAGAAACCAAATGAATTGGTACATTACTTCAACACAAGGTTTAATAAAACTTTGAGGAGATTGCTGTAACTTTAAGACCATCTGATGAATATTGTTTGGTAAAATATTTTGATGCATTTGACAAGAAGGATGTATATTACTTGAGGGAAACAATTCCTAGAAATTTAAGGCGAGGCCTTCACCATGGTACTTCAAATTGAGAACCATATCAAGGCTATTGGGAAACCTTCTAAGAGAGATGGAGTTTAATTCGTAAACCATGACAAGCCTCAAGAAAACAAGAGTGTAGACCTGGAGGAAGTGGTGAAAACTTTGGCAGGGGTTGTCAAAGAGATTTCTGCAAATTGGCAAGAGCTGAGAAGGGAATTGGACAAACTTCACAAGGTCAGCCTAGGCATTAAGCACATGATAGATTTAGAAATCACCATAGGAATGAATAAATATTTGATGAGAAAGGTAAAGGGCCTATTGGATTTAGAAATAGGCAATCTTAGGCCAATGAAAGTAAGGTAGTTCTTGATCCGTTAAATGCTATAGTGACTATTGTTGATGATGCAAATCATATTGACTGGTGTGACAGATGTTTCTTACCCCATCCACCATGTCAAACAAATGAGAAAATTGAAGAGGAAGTTGTATATTATAATATGAATGATGATTCTTGTATGATGGACCTCCCTACACACTCATGTCAAGGAGCAACATCTACTAAAGTGATAAGTGTACGGAATGCTGCTAGCTTTTGGGATTGCATCGAATGTGTACATCTTCTTCCTCCTTCTCATGTTTTAGAAATTGATAATTTACAATCCTTTGAGCTTCCCAATAATGATTTTGAGTACTTGAGGGCATTGATGATCAAGAATTATGATGGAGGTATACCCTTGGAAGAAGATAGGTAGATGTTTATGAATGTTGTGGTTGCCTAAAAGGAGTATAACACAAGAAGTAAGGCTCTCAAGGGAGCTGTGCTTTAGGAAAAGAATAAAACCTCATTTCTTTCTAATATCCCAAAAGAGGTTCTTAAGAAACAAACATCTGCTAAGAGCCCTGTTGTTCCAAGTAAAATTTTTACTTCACCCCATGCTCAAAATGTTAAAAACCTTGTGCCATCTAATGAAATTTCCAGCCCTCCTTCTACTATTGTTTTTCCTAAATACATTCCCTATGACATTGCTCAAGTTCTGAGCCAAATCAAGGTTAGTGTTCCAATTGTTGAGCTACTTAGAATTCCTGAGCACAAGAAGAGAGCACTTGAGTATTTGGGATTGAAAGAGGAGAAGGCTGCCATGAAGAGAAATGTGAATGTTGTTGAAGCTCCACTTGCTATTGTAGAAGTAGGAAAGACATCAGCATTGGAAGAATTTGGTGAACCACCAGAGGTCTATTTGGGAACATCCTTGGTTGAAACTCAGCTGAGTGTTGACCCTTTCTTGAACTTTAATTATCAAGGAACAATTGCTACATAATATATGTACGTTTGACTCGGGGTGTCATGTAATGTCATGCCTATGGAAGTCAGGAATGAGTTAGATATAAAATTATTAGCATCGTATGGCAAGTGTAATGCCATGGATTCAAGGATGTGTCGGTTGTTGGGTGTGTCAAAGATTTGGTTGTGCAACTTGCAGCCTATCCGAATAAATTTTATTGAAACTTGATGTTGTAATTGTTGATTTCCATACCAAATGGGGTATGTTATTGTCAACAAAGTGGGTTGTAAGTGTTGCGAGGAGTGTTTAAATGGATATGTCTTTTGCCACCATTCCCATTGAAGGAAGCCTTGTAAAATTATATGGAGAGAAGAATATGTTGCATCTAATTGAGGATCCAAACAATGCTTCTTATGAAGTATTATTTGTTGATGTTGATGTTGATAATTTTGTTGGGTTTTCTAATGGTAAGGAGAAAAAGATGGATCGGTCTAAGTGTCTTGAAGAGGTACGCTCACCATGGACTTTGTTATTTGATGGAGCTTGCTCCAAATTTGGAAATGGTGCCGGTGTTATTGTAATCTCTCCAAGCATTGAGGAATTTGTTTTCTCCTTCAAACTTAAGCGAGTATGAGACATTCTTTGTTAGGGTAGAGGATTGCTTGGAAGTATGGTGTAAAATTTGTTGTTGTAAAGGGAGATTCTGAGTTGGTTGTCAAACAAGTTAGAAAACTGTATGCAAAAAAAAATCAGTGGATGAAACAATACAAACACGCAGTTTGGGATCTGATTGAGATGTTTGATTCCTTCAACATTCTTCATCATGACAGAAGTTTAAATATGATTTCTTGATAAGATGGTAGTGTTGGGGTCTAGATTTGACAATTGTACCATTTCTCCATATTGTGAATATGATGTTGAGATACTCATTAGGCCTGCAATCCCAAATAACATCAAGAATTGGCAAGTGTTTGATGATGATGCTCAAGTTCAGAGGTTTTTGCAAAACCAAGGTGAGTTTGTGGATCAGCATATTGATTTGGAACCATTGGTGTGTAATGTTGATGGAAAATAAACCTTGTTTGGCAAGGATATCATTCAATTGAAGACTAACACCATCCCTAGAGGGTTGGTTGCTCTTGAGTCAAATTTTAACAATGTTGATTATGTAATGAATAGAAACATGTTTACATCTACAGATGTTGAAGAGAATGACTTGGGAACAAAGGAAAAACCAAGGAAGATTTGGTTAGGGAGTAGTTTAAATAAGGAAGGAAAACAGTCCTAACTCCAATTATTGAAACAATATCAAGACTGTTTAGCTTGGTCTTATTTTGAGCTGAAAGCATATAGAGAAGACTTATTCCAACATGAGGTCCCTCTTGATAAAGATGCCAAACCATTCAAATAGAAGCAAAGGATAATTAACCCACTCCTTTCTATCAAAATGAAAGAGGAATTGAAAAATTTAAAGGATGGAGGAATCATTCAGCCCACAAGGTATTCTTCTTGGGTTGCAAACTTGGTGCCAGTTAGAAAGAAGAATGGAGATATTATAATTTGTGTCGATTTTAGAAATCTAAATAGAGAATCAATAAAGGACAACTATGCTTTACCAAACATGGAGAACATGGTACAATTAGTGACCTGGTTACGAGATGGTTTCTAGTTTGGATAGTTTCTTGTTATAACCAAGTTGTCATCAAATAATCGAGAGAGGATTAAAACTACCTTTACTACTCCATGGGGAACATATGTTTTATCAAGATGCCCTTTGGTTTAATGAATGTTGGAGCTACTTTTCAAAGAGTTTGTGGATGTTTCTTTTTCTGGTTATATCAATGATTTTATTTTTGTTTATCAAGATGATATTACTATTTTTTCTAGTAAAAGTATTGACCACTAGTAGCATTTGGAAAGAATGGTGATCAGATGTAGAGAATAAGGCATTTCACTCAATCCAAATAAGTGTCATTTTGGAGTGCAAAGAGAAAAACTACTTGGTCACATTGTGTCTAAAGAAGGATTTATGATTGATCCACAAAGGATAGAAGCTATCAACAAGATCCCGGTTCCAAAAACTAAGAAAGGAATCCAAACCTTCTTTCATTACAAGGTTTGTGTCTAATTTGGTTGAGTTGACTCTCCCCATTACTTGCATGTTGAAGAAGGACCAAAATATCAAGTGGGAAGAGGCTTCCCTTAAAGATTTTGATGGAATCAAGGAAGCATTGAAGCATGCTCCTGTTCTAAAGATCCCAAATTACAAGAAAACTTTCCAAATCATCTCCTTTTCTTATTAGTACACCATTACATCTATTTTATTGCAAAAGGATGATGATGGAGATGAAAGACCTATTTCCTTCTTTAGTGAGGCATTGCAAGCAATGACTGAGTTATTATACACAATTATGGAGAAGTAGGCCTTTTCATTGGTGAAAGCAATTAAGGTTTTTAGAACTTATATTTTGAGTTCCAATGGTAAAATATGTCTTATCAGAGATGGAGATTTCAAGAAAAATATGCGGGTGGGTTAACAAATTGCAGGATTATGATATGGACATTTAGACCACAAAGCTAGTAAGAGGTTTGGGTCTTGCCAAGCTCATGGCTGAAAGAAATTTGTAGAATGTTGAAGTAAATGAAGTAGAAGAAGAGAGGGCAGATGTTCTTGAAAAATTGTTGAACTCTAAGTGGTACAAGGATGTAATCTATTATCTCAGACACCTATGCTTCCTGGACATTTGAATAAAAATCAGAAAAGATCTCTCAAGTGGCTTCTCAAAAATATATAATTACAAAATTTGGCTTGGCTTGGAAGAACCACGAGGAATCCTCTTGAGATGTGTACACTGAAGATGAAGCTCCCAAAATAATTGCTGATTTCCATGGGGGATTTTATGGATGACATTTCTTGGGAGGGTTACTACACACAAGATTTTGAGGGCTAGTTATTAGTGGAAAAGTCTTTTAAATATGTAACTATATTGGTTACAAGATGTGAGAGTTGTCAGCGTTTCTTTGAAAGAATGAAAGCTTTAGGATCCCTTCCTTTACTGACCTATATCAATTGAAGATCCTTTCAAAAATGGGGTTGGACTTCATTGGTGAAATCTCTAGTTCATCAAGTACCAGGACACACGTGAATTTTGGTAGCTATTGATTTCTTCACAAAATAAATGGAAGCAATCCCCACTAGGAAGGCAACGAACCAAGTTGTAATGGACTTCATATTGAATCATAACATCTCGTAGATTTAGAGTGTCACTCAAGATTGTTGTTGATAACACCATGAGTTTTAGATCTAGACCTTTAGTGGGCAATGTGCAAAGAATATAGAAAAAAATTGACATATGATTCTAACTACAATCCACAAGGAAATGGACAGGTTGAGTCTAGTAATAAAAACTTGTTGAAGATTATTAAAAGGACTTTGGAATTAAACAAGAAGAAGTGGGGTGAACAACTAAAGTTTTTGTTTGGGATGATAGGATCACTAACAAAAGAGCTACTGGTAAAATCTCATTTGAATTGGTATATGGAACACAAGCTCTGCTGCCCTTGCATCTGTAGTTGTCTTCATTTCAGTTTGTTCAACAACTTGAAGATCAAGAAATCAGTTCATATGAAGCAAGGATTAATCAGATTGTTGAACTTGATGAAGCAAGAAGAGCATCCCATCAGAGGCATGTCAAATTTAGAGAGAGAATGAAGAATTTATTTGATAATAAGGTAACCCCAAGAGCTTTGAGATCGGAGATCTTGTCTTTGTTGTGGGATAATAGGCATGAAGATAAGGAAAACATGGTAAATTTTATGCTTTGTGGATGGAACCATATTCAATTGACATAAGAATTGGTGAGAATACTTTTTGCCTCAAGGACCTAGATAGGGAATTGCTTGAGCTGCTTGTTAATGGGAGACATTTGAAGAATTTCTTGGATTGATCCCCAAAGCTGAAGTTTTGATATCACTTATATAGTGTACAATTTTTTGTTTCTGCACTATTTTTTCTTTTTTTGGTTGGTTTTTGGTTTGCCTTTACGTGTGGCAGCCCTTTTTGTTGGTTTATTGGCTAGTTTTTTTGATGCTTTAGCTTTTGAATCCATTTTCCCAATGGTTTTTTGGCACATGGTTTACTTCATTTCTTTTGGCACTTGTTGGGAGTGCCCATCCCCAAGTTGGAGCCAATGTTGGTGCCAAATTTGAAACATCCCCATTTTGCTAAGTAGAAATGCGTTTTTACCCTAATTTTTCCCATTTCAAATGCCTCTACCATTTTTTCAATTTTTTTGCCTTTGGAGCTCGAAATCATTTTATTTGTACTTATTTTCCCTCAAAAAATCCCTTTCCATGGTCGTAAATTTCCTAAAATCACTTTCCATTTGTCTTTTGATCGAAAAATTCTTCACCCACAAAGAAAAAATCAATTTTGGAGGTCATTGGCAATTTCTGCAATTTTTAACGGTTATACGGGCATCCTTTGCCCATCAAATTCTAGCTCATATACTTTTACATATGTGGCCATTTGTAATTAGACAAGGATCGGTGGGTCATTTCTAAAAACTTAATGTTTTTGTGTTTTTGGAAAAATGTGCAAGTTGCCCCTGCAACTCCGTAGGCCCTAGAGGAGGACACGTGGCAGGCGGGGAGATGGAAAGGTGGGGAGTTTGATACTTTTTAGCCTTTGGTGAAAAATATTTAAAGTATAAAATTGGACTGCAAACTCATAGCCAATGGGATGAAGACACATGTCAGCATCAGAGCATAGAGCAGAAGATGGAGCCTTGGAGGAAAGTTAGAATTTTCACCCATTTTGGAAAAAAGGGAGAAAATCATCATAATGGACCATGGCTGCCATCGAATCAAAGGATGACACGTGGTAGGATTAGAGGTGGGGAGGTGGGCCATTGGAGGAAAGTTGTATTTTTAGCCTCTAGTTATCAAAAGGGTAAAATTATTGAATGGACCCATGAGCCGAAGGTAAAAAGTCAAAATTCATCTAAGGAGTCAATGGTAGAGGAAGCTGGCAGAGGAAATGTTGAAACATTTCCTTTGGTGAAATAAGATTAAAATCTAAAATCAGAGCGCTTCCCCTTAGCCAATCATATGAGGACACGTGTCTTAAGGGGGAGGCGGAGCCGCGGAGGAAAATTGAAAATTTTTCCTTTGTCTAAAAAGATACAAAATGTGTAAAATTGAGCTACGACTCCGTATCCAGTCATATTACGCCATGTGTCAGACCCAAATCACAAAGGCATATGGCGAGAGGAAATCACAAAAATTTACAAATTTTCAAAAAAATTGTAAAAGGTCAAAAGTGTCCCGAGGCCCATTTTTCCCTGAACTACCGGTGGAGGGCTCATATTTAAAGATAAGAACATATCGACGGTAGCTATGTATTTCACCAATTTCGCCGCCATTTGATCTCCAGGAAGTTTGGAGATGTGTTTTTTGCATCAATTTTCATCAAATTTTTTGCCAATTCATGTCATTTTGGCTTGTAGGGTCTGAATTGATCAAATTGGGGGCTCAATTTGTGAATCCAAAGCACATTTCAAATGAATTTTTACTCTAATTTGTGAAAAACGTGAATTACCAGATCCAAAGTTGCAGAGTAAAAAATTGGGAAAGGAAAAGATGAAATAATGAAATGAAAGGGGTCTACATGTGTGGGGAATGAAAAACGTGCTTCCACTTTGAAGAATGATGAAAGTTTTGTAATGATTCACCTTTTGAAAGAACAACTAGCAACTTTTTGTGAGTTTGTTAAATGTCATTTTCCAGAAATATTGTAAAGCAAAGGTGCTTCAAATATTCCACTTTTGGAGGGAAGATTTGAGAGGCAAAGTGAGTGAGTGAGTGAAAATGTATATATTGCATGAATTTTTCATGTAAAGGGTCGGAGAAACTTATAATTTTCACGGGAAAATATGGGAAGAATCCCATTCTCTAAGAAACCACCTAAGAACCATTTTAATTCCTTTTTCATCAAATTTGTATCATGTTAGGTTTTTTGCAGATGTATAGCCACTAACAAGCTCTGCTATTTTTCTTATAACATTCCCCTGTAATAAATTTGGTCATTCTGGAGTATTTTGTGTTGTATCTTGGTAAAATTTGTATTTACTTATGTTTTAGAATTTTTTCAATTTTTGTTCCTTGCTCATGTTGCAATCTGGTGTTTGGAAATTCCTTTTGATCATGTAGATCTAATTCTAGTAACAACATAGTGGCATTTGCAATTCGAGAATCGAGAAGAACTTTCATCAGAAGAAGGGATAAACAATTTTAAATTCAGTCTTCTTTCCTTGATGTAAATTTGATTGTAAACCTTTGGGGATACCTTAGTTATGATAGAATAGAAATTTCTAAATGCTTTGTAGATTCATTTCACTCAATATTTTGTGATAAATCATCAGAGATTGTGTGGAAGAGTGCATATATGGTCTTTCATTTGATGCACATATCCTAGTTGAAGGAACACCTTAACCTCTTTGAATCATTTCTGTTGTCTTAGTCTTTCAAGTTTTGCAAAGGCCCTTAAAGAAGTTAATAAATTCTGGTTAGTCTCTTCGAATATCTCCCACCCCAAAATTCATTTCAAATTAACTCACCTACATATAATACCCCTGCATTGTATTATGTGTCAACAAAAGAATACAATCCATTTACAAAAATGCATAAAGAAAATCAGAATCATACCATGTCTTTGGTAGCCTTAGCCTTGTCTTGCAAGCATTTCCATCATTTAGAAGTGACATCTCTGTTCAGTTTGAATAATGGGAAATTGATCATATTTTCTCAAGGCCATCTCCATACAATCTGCATAAGTACAAGAATATTTTCACCTCCTTCACAAAACAAAGGCTATAATATAGGTTCTCTTACCTTGGTTGATAGGAACAACCTAAAATAGTGAGGATTAAATCAAATCCTTCCAAGTGCTACCCACTTCTTCAAATCTGAGTCTAACAAGTCGGATAAATTGCTTCCCACTACAAAAATGACATATAAATAGTTTATCGCCTTTGAGTGTCTTGTAAAATTCATGATGCATCTTAAGTTTTGAAGGAGATTAGATCAGGTACCAACATGGGGATCGGGGGCCATGAATGGAATGGCATCTCCTCTTAATGAATTAAAGGTTAGGCAGAGAGAATTTCCTATTCCCCTTCCTTTTTATTATGATCCTTGTTATGAAAAAAATTGAAGTGAGCTAGTTTGGAGCTACATTTGGGGAGAAGACATGCAAAATGGAGACTTGTATTTTGGCCTTATTGATAGCCCTTATGTTGTAAATTGTTCATTTTATTATTCCCACTTTGAGTGGATGATTGTAAATTTGTGTGCTTTAGAGAAAGTTGTATCTTCATTTGGAAATCTCTATAATTTGTAATATCTTCTAAGAGTATTTGATTTAGAAATATGTATTTTAAAATGTGTTAGGTTTTTAGGAAGGAAACTATCAAATTTATATGGTTAGGTGAAAAATTGATATAGTTTCAAATAGAAATGCATCTCCTGTAATTAAGTTGTTTCATTATCCTCAACATGTGATATGTTTCAATTTATAAGACTATTGATAAATCTTGTTAAAATTTATTAGTTTTGGAAATGGTTGTCACTTCTATCTTGTGGAGGAAATTAATTATTTACATTTTGTAGCATGTTTAGACAAAATAAGTAATGGCGAGGAAAATTTTAAAAATTAATAATAATAATCTCATCCTTACTAGGTATAGTATGATGAATGTTATCCTTTTAGTTTTCCCCAATTTTGTTTAAATGAATAAAAAGAAAATTACAAAACTTCTTGCCTTGTATTTTACTTATGTCATAAATTTTTTATCCTTTTTAATACACAACCAAAAAAACATATACATCCATATATCGAATTTTACATTAGATGTAATTGTATTCATTGATTTAATATTTATATTAAAATGATTATTGTTTCTTTATAAAAAAATAATATATATGAGAAATTATATAAGTTCGATTATTGTATTATTACTAATGTATTAATATTATTGTAATTTAGTAATAGCAATCAAATAAAAATATATATATATATATATATATATATATATTAGTGTGTGTGTATATATATATATTTCATTATTGATAATATTGAAACAATTATTATTATATATGTTAATAAAACCTTATAATAAATAAATAAAATTAAAAAATGTTTTCATTATGGTATGCCTATGACGACACTTGTGTGGTGGTTTTAAATAAAGGGGAGGGGAGGATCCCCGACTCCACCCCCCCACCCTATTGTAATATGGGAGAGGGGGTCAGGTCGGCGACCCTCCCCCAATACTTACCACACTGTTAATTAAAATAGGCTGCACTGTATTAAGCTATAGTCAGCCGAGGCTTCTAAGCATACAGTCTGCATTTATTTCAAACTGCGAGCCACCATTCCTTTATCATTTACACACATACTTTTTGTGTATATATATATATATATATATATATATATATATATATATATATATATTATATATTGGTATATATATACATTATTTGAATGTATAAATTTTTTATTTCGGGTCTTTTCTTATTTTAATATATATATATATATATATGGAGACATACATATGTATATATAGTCATCAAAGAGTATATATATTATAAAAAAATACCATATTTATATTAAAAGGCTAAATTACCCAAATAAACAAGAAGGGTAAATACATTGAATAAATTTACATCAAATAGAAAATTTCCAAACAAACCCTAGGAGAGGGTAGAATAGAAAAATAATAATAATAATAATAAACTTTGGGTTGTGTGTATCGATCTCAAGTTCCATTTCCTCTTCCATGGCTTCCTTCACTTCTCCTTCCTTAAACCTACAAAATAAAAATGAGGAAATAAGTCAAATGAATTAATAAAAACCCTTCGTAGAGAGGATTAGGGTCATTTAGAATCTCATAGATCCAATTGCCTAGATTTAATCTATCCAATGGCCAATATTCTTCCCTACAAAAGTTAGGTGGGGGTTAAGTGAAATCATCATTTAAATGCATGAGTCAAGTTTGAATGGGGCCACTTAAAGTGTGTAGAACTTAACTCTAATTTGTTATCCATAGTGTTTAATTAGTGGTTCTTAAAAATAAAATCCCAAGACCTTTGTAAACTAATAAAGTCAAATTTACCCTTAGTATTTAGGTAATGCTTTTTATAGGAATTTCATTTAATTATTTTTGAATCAATGGGAGGGTGAATTAGACTCAGTGCTTTATAAGAATAAAGTAGTAAATGACCTTTGAACCACATTTTTAAATTATATGATGATTATAGAAATGGATATTTTAAAACCACACTATGAATAGAATAATATAATTTAACTATTAATTAAAATGATAAATGGTCAACTAAGAAATAAGTTAAACGTTGTAACTGCAGATTTATCAAAAAATAAATTATTCGTAATTTTTATAATTTAACCTTTGTTTTGTTTTAGGTTTCGTATGGAAATTTTGTGTATACGTTACACTTTGGGTATCGAGCCATGGGTTAAACGCTTAGACCCTAGGCACACTTGGAAACACGAAAGAAAAACAAATAAACCTAGTGCAACTCTAAACCTAGAAAAAGAACATTATATGATATTTTTTAAACATAGAAAAATTATAAAACTATAAAAAAACATAGATGATGATAAACTAATTCTCACCTTGGTGTGTGCGGGAGGCATGGACTAGGCGATCAGTTCCTACACGTGGACCTAGACCTACCACCCGAGATCGAGGTCATATGTTATTTTTCCTTAGATATTGTAGACATTACCTGATGTAAATGTCACTATATGCGGAGGATATTTTGGAGAAAAACCTAGCAAATATGACGAGAGAGCCATTAGTGGAGGATCATGCACCTTCACATCATAGTGCAGAGGATAGGGTAGAGAACTCCCACGTGGAGTCGGTTAGCAATAAGTCACCTCATAGGTAGCACAAAGATAGAGGTAAGGGACACGAGAGACAAGTGTAGGATCCCTAGGACAAGAGGTGATCATGCGAGAGAGACCTAGTGGCCGAAAATTCATGGAAGTAGATCACATTAAAGAGATCTTGAATTTACACCCGCCTCATTTTTACGGAGACATGTGGGGATTTATAGGTCGAGGCATGGTTGGTTAGCTTGAGTGGATGCTTTAAGCTATGTCCTTGTTCTAGCAACATGAAAGCTCGTGTTGACATCCACCTTCTGAGAGATAGAGGATTGAGGAGAAAAATCTCCATGTAGATTCGAGATACACTTACTTGGGAGATATTTGAGGAAAGATTATAGAGTAGATATATATCTACAATATTCATTTAGCTTGACATATCAATGAGTTTCATGATCTTCGATAGGATTCCATTACGGTGGTACAGTATGAGGGTCTATTTTTATATCTACTTTAGTATGTAGAATACATGCAAAATGATCATGTGAGAGTTCATAGGTTCATTTGGGACTTGAACTTAGAATTAGGTGGGATAATTCATATTCATTTCCCATGAGACACTATCATAGGCCATGGAGGAGGATAATGATAGAATAAGGAGCTGGAATTGTGTGCGGGATTGAGGAGAAGAAGCTCCATGTGGATTCGAAACATTTACTTGGGATATATTAGAGGAGTGATTTAAGAGTAGATATATATCTTGTAGATTCACTCGGTTGATGAATGCGAGTTTCATGATCTGTGATAGGATTGATGTGATGTAGTAGAGTATGAGGGTCGGGTTTTAGATCTTCTTTAGTATGTAGACTATATGTAGGACTGGCAGGTGAGAGTTCACAGATTCTTGTATAGCCTGAACTTAGACTTGTGGGAAGCAAATAGATAATAAGAAGAATGGAGAGTAAATAGCTCTCAACACCTTGTATTATTATGGAGAAATACGTACAATATATAGGAGAAATGGTAAACAATATCCCCTAAATAGAAGGAGGAAGATATGAAGGTGGGTGAGAGAATAATGGAATACAACACATACGAGAGAATCAAGGGATAGAATAGAAACAAACACTCCTAAAAATATAATCTATGTTACGTATGCCAATATTCCCCCCTTATTACATTATTCTTGCAAATGTGATCTCTGAAGAGATCAAATTTAACTTTTCCAAGAGCTTTGGTGAGAATATCAGCTACTTTTGCTTCCGTAGGATAGTACTGGAGTTGAATGTGATGGTTCAAGACATGCTCTCGAATGAAATGGTAGTCAATTTAAATATGCTTTGTTCATTCATGAAATACTAGATTTTGCACGAGCTTCAACACACTCAGTTGTTGCAATAGAGAATAGGTGACTATTTTCAGAATTCCTGTGTCATCCAAAATGTAATGTAACCATATCACTTCATACATAGCTCCTCATGCGGCATGTTATTCTACCTCTGTGAATGAGATATAAACAACATTGTGCTTCTTGCTTATCCATGAGATAGGTCTAGATCCGAGATGAAATATGCATCCTGTATTTGACTTCTGTCATCAATAGATCTTGCATGGTGCAGTCGGCGTATCCCCTGTAAGAAGAATTAATCATTATTCTTATATTCTAGACCATAATCAGTTGTTCCTTGGACATATATCAAAACATGCTTTGTTGCAGTCTAGTGACATTTCTTCAGCTCCTGCATGAACGTGGAAAGATAGCTGATAGCATAGCATAGATCTAGTCTGGTATATGTCAAATAAATGAGCCCTCCAACAAATTCCCTATAGAGAGTAGCATCTACTTGAGGTGAGTCCTAGAATCTTGAAATTTACAAGCCTTTCTCTATGGGAATGAATATAGGTTTATAATCAAACATTTTGTACTTTTCGGGAGTGTCTTGGTGTAATTTATCCGGGAGATAAAATTTTAATGCTCCTTTTGCCATATTTCCAAGCCAAGCCACATGTAGTAATGTAGTATGAAAATTTTTCATGTCGAAGGTTATTTTGAGATCATTCTTTACAATATCAACTCGATCTTCGAACTTCCGGTGATCACAAGATCATCCACATACACAACGAATGACAATTTCTTTTCCTACCTTCTTCATATACAAATTAGAATCGAGGGGGCTACGAGTGAACCCATGCTGCAAATACATAAGGTGATTGTTGATCTTGATATACCATGCCCTTGGAGCTTGTTTCAGTCCATATAGTGATTTGATGAGATGAAATACCTTTTTAGGATGCTTTTCCTCAACAAATCCTTCAGTTGGGTCATGTACACTTCTTCTTTGAGATCACCATTGAGGAAAGCACTCTTGACGTCCATCTATTGAAGTTTCCATCCATTTTGTGTTGTCGGTGCACAAACAACTCGATGGTCTTGATCTTTGTAGTGGGTGTAAAGGTTTCTCCATAGTCGATGCCCTATTTACGAACATATGATTTTACTACAAGACATGCTTTATTATATTTTCCGATGGATATGTCTTATTTATATTTTGTCTTGAAAACCCATTTGTAGGCTATGGTTTTCTTTCCTATAGGAAGATTGAAAGTTCCCATGTCTGATTTTTCATAAGTGAGTCATATTTTGTATCCATGGCTTCCTTCCACTGAGGTTAAATTGAGTGCTTCATGAACATTTTCTGGCTTAGATCTATTAATCAGTGAACTCAAGAGTGTAAATTTTACCTCATTTCTTGTTTGAATCCTTGTTTTGACTCCGGATGATGTATCTGGGAGTTGCTGCAAATGTGAGTCCTTGATGGTGCTTTGTATCCCCTTGAGACAAGAATTTGGATGGTTTTGAGAAGAAGCGTGACATTGCCATGTTGATTGATGTGGAGTCACATTCTCTAGTTCTCCAAGGTCAATAAATAGCTCTCTGGCAGCATTTCTTTCTCTCGAGTAGTCTCCTCTCGCTAATGATCATCGATTTAGAGACTAGTCGGTGAGAGGTGGTTGAAAGTGTATCTTATTGATACTATTGAGTCAAAGGATAACTCGTCACGAGACCATGTCCAAACTCTCATATATTTTCTTTGTCTTAGGATCCATGAGATGATACGGATTCGAGGTACTACCGCAGCCAATTAGAATGCATGGGAGAATCTTTGGCTTAACCTTATTTCTCTTCGAGTTGGGACATGCATATATGTTGTGTAACCAAATACTCACAAATGAGAAATTTTTAGTTTTCTAGCAGTCCATACCTCTTCCGGCATTTTAAAAAAAAAAAAACTTTGTCGGTGCCCTATTGAAAAGATATACAGTTGTCTATACTACTTCATCATAGTTATATTCTTCTAGCTTTGCGAGTTGTTAGCATGTTCGAGCCATCTCCATCATTGTGCGGTTGTGATGCTCAATAATGTCATTCTACTGGGGCATGTATGGAGCATTTAGGTGCTGCTTAACGCCTTGTTGTTTGACAAATACCAAGAACTTATTTGATGTGAGTTCCCCCCTCGATCTAAGTGAAGTAGAAGAAGATATTTTCCTGTCTCTTTCACAACACGATGATAGAAGTTCTGGAAGTGTTGAAGAGCCTCACTTTTCTTCTTCAAGAAAAACACCAACATCTTGTGGGAGTGGTCATCCACAAATAGTTGAAAGTACTGTTAGTGCAAATCGGCAGCACTCTGGATGTTGATCAGATTTCTAGGTTGATCATACTAGCATCTAGTGTGATTACACAACATTGAATCCTTTCTCCAAGTGTGGGACTTGCAAAAATGAGAAAGGAATCTCCAGAGAAGGCTGGTTCCTATTCCTCTGTTCAGATGCACACACGAAAAAATGTAGAGGGTTTACTCAAAATCTAATCTAACTTGCCAAGGAGACAGGGTAAGAAGATGCATAAAAATAAACCTAAGCTAACAGAGGTGATGCACCGAGGAATGAAGAACACCTATCTTGCCAATAAACACAAACCATTAAAATGTGATGCAAGATCATGCACAGATAAAAAAATTTGTAGTGAAAGATCAGGAGGATGCAAATGAACACAGAGAGGGTTGAGAATCATCCACAAACATGCATTACTTGATCCAAAGATTGATACAATACACTACAAAATGCCAAGAGGCAAAGTTTCATTACAGTTTTAAATGGGAGGTTCGAACTCCACAAATTCACTTCTGAAGAGAAGGAGGGAGGGGCAAAACAAGAATGTCTGACCTTTAGAAAGAAGCCCCTCCTTACAATTTATAGGAATAATGAGAGAGAAATGAGAGAGGAATTCCACATCTACCCCAACCACCTCCGGGTTGCATTTAATTCATCTCATTATGATGGTAGGTGAGAACCCTAGTGAACCTAAAAAAGTGGCAAACTGTATTTTTAATTTTTAAGAATTTTTTCTCATCCAATTAAACATATCTAGTTGTAGTTGGATAGAGGACCTTGTAAGCTTTCCAAAAATTCCAACCTTGCATGAATCCGAGCTCCCTGTAAAAAGTTATGGCCATCTGAATATCTCTGCGCGTAGAGGAGTGCACTGCTTTTGTCGGCGCTCATAATGTTGCGCCTCCTGAAGGTGCACCATAGGCGCATCCATATTTGTGTCGACATCCTATTACGTGTGCCAAGTCGTGAATTTATTTGTGTCGAAACCTCTTCTTTGTGCACCTCTAACCTGCGCCATGGGCGCAACTTTTGGCATGTCGACATCTTATTACTTGTGGCATGACATGGGCGCATCCATTTTCATGTTAACACCTTTTGATGTGCACCTTTTACCTGTGCCATGGGTGCATCCATTTTCGTTTCGACACCTTTCCGTCATGCGCCTCTTACTGCATCATGGGCACATCCATTTTTATGTTGACACCTCTTCTTGCATGCGCCTTTTACACTGCTTGTGGCGCATCCATTTTCGTGTTAACACCTTTTGATGTGTGCCTTTTACCTGTGCCATGGGCGCATCCATTTTCATGTTAACACCTTTTGATGTGCACCTTTTACCTGCGCCATGGGCACATCCATTTTTGTGTTAACACCTTTTGATGTGCGCCTTTTACCTGCGCCATGGGCGCATCCATTTTCGCATGTTAACACCTTCTGTTGTGCACCTTTTACCTACGCCATGGGCGCATCCATTTTCGTGTCAACACCTCTTGTTGTGCACCTTTTAATCATGCGCCATGGGCACATCCATTTTCGTGTTAACACCTTCTGATGTGCACCTTTTACCTGCGCCATGGGTGCATCCATTTTCGTGTTAACACCTTCTGATGTGCGCCTTTGCAATAAATTTTGGGGTCTGAGTTTCTTTGATTTCCCATACTCTTCCACTTGTCTATATCTACCCAAGGGGAAGATATATACAACAAGTACTTGTATCCTTAAAATGAAGTAGGTAGAGGGACATTCAGATCGGTATGAACTACCACCAGATGCGTCTTGACATGAAAGGTTCTTGGTGAAATGGATCCCTTTGAGTCAAGGAAAATAGGCAAGGAATTGGATAATTTGGGTAGTCCATGAACCACTTTAGACGTGTCTTGTGACCAAGGAAAATAGAAAAGAAACTAGATAATTTGGGTAGTCCATGAACCATTTATTTTGAACTCATCTGATGCAATGAACTAGCCAAAAAGTGTCCATATCTAAAATGCCAGAGAGTGCAGTATATTGAATTGTTGATGCGGATTAAGCAATTACAGAAGATGAAACAATATCTAAAGCAAATAACTTATCTTTTAGAAATGCTCTAGCAATAATTGTACCTTGTCACGAGATCAAACATGATTTGATGCCATTTTGGACAAAAAATTCTACCTTCGAGGTGATGATTCAATAATTGAGTTACTGATAGGAGGTTGTTAGTCAAGCCAGGAACATATAGTACCTTTGTAAGTGTACATTTTCATGGTCCCAGAGGAATGGTGACTCTTCCTATTCCTTCTACAATGTACTCTTTGTCATCGGCTATCCAAACCCAATCTCCAAGTGGGTTCTTCATTGAGTGAATCAAACAGCTCCTTGTCACCTGACATGTGCTTACTTGCATCGGAGTCTATCAGCCAGAATCTCTTTGTGGTCGGTGAAGTCTGAGAGACAAGTACAAGATTCTTACCAGAATGTGCTCCTTCTGATGTCTCTTCATCAGACTCATTATCTTCTTGGGCTGCAAGATGCCCCTTTTGCTTTCACCAATGGGGACATCATTTGGACTTTTGAAAATCTTTGCACCCTAATGTGCTTGTTTGACTTGAAGACCCTTGTTTCAAGCTATTGTACCAGTAGTGATCAGTGTTGTGAGTGTTTTTTCTACAAATGTGACACCACCTCTTTGACTTTGGATCTTTCTGATATTATTTTGGTTGCACTTGATTTTTCTTCTCTAGGGGACCCTTCGATTCTTCTAGCCATGGTATGGCTTTGAGAACATGGCTTTATCCTGAGACTCCTCTTGGGATGAATTGATAACCTCTTCCTGCTCCAGCAAATTCACGAGCTCTTCGAATGCCACTATTTTTTAGATACATTCAGTGTTGTAATGAACACTCAGAATTGAGAAGGGAGTTCTCTCAAGGTGATCGGTATGACAATTTTGTCTTCCACTATTTTACTGAGCACTAATAACTCTAATCACAACTCAGCCATGTCACATAAGAACTAATCAAATTTCTCATTGGAACTCATAGAGAGGGTATGCAGCTTTGACTGAAGATGGAGGATCTTAGTCTGATTTTTGGCTTGATAAATTGTTGCCAATTTGTCCTAGGCCTCCTTTGGTTTCTCTGCATTCTGAACATGCATTTGCACATCATCATTAATACTGAGCATTATCAGCATCAAGGATTTTGCACTAGCCATCTCATACTTCATTAATTCATCAGGAGCAGTGGGAATGGGCACAATCTAGTCACGATGCCCCATAATCCTTCAAACTGAAGGATTTTCCGCATCTTGGTTTTCCAAGCCGTAAAATTAGGCCCTTTAAGCAACTAAGCATCGAGAGAGGAGCAACTTTGGAGCAGACATCTCCTTTTTTATATAAAAATAATAAATAAATAAATAAATAAATTATTTATTTATTTATTTCAAGAGATATTACAAATATTTTTAACTCACTGATGTGAAGTACGATCTCGAGAGATGCTCTCGATACTCACGTGCTATTAGATGATATGATTTATGGGGCATTCATCCTTGTCTTCACATTCAACATTGTCGAGTTTTTAATTCTTCTTGAACTCGATTTTCTTTGCAGCTAATGTCAAAAAGAAATATTCAAGAAGTCCTCCTTGAACTAGCTCATCGAAGGCTAGATTTCCAGTGTTTTGAAGCTCGTTGAGCAATGAAAAGTAAAACCTAGAGCTCTCAGGAGCTTCTTCATGTGTTCTCTAGCTTGCGATTTTATGTTTCAACTTTCGGCAGTGTCTATCGTGTTATTCATGCTATAAATTGAGTTATCTACACTCGACATTCGGTGTAGTTTTTGTAGTAGCTACTTCCTCCTCTCCGTGTAGCAAATAATAACTCTACACATCTAGCTCTCCTTTTTCACACTTCTCCTCTCTCTTACGTATAGAAAGAACTCTATGTATTTTTTCCACGTAGAGAATGATTTACATGCGTTGGAGAGTGCAACAATGCAAGTGGCTTAGTAAATCTTCACATAAATTGATTAGAAATTCCACAAAGGAACTCAAAACAAAACTCCACTTTGTTTGCTTCTACATACGAGATAGATCGGACAACGGGCATTAGATATCTTCTACACTACAACAATGAATTTCTTCCCACTTGGCTACAAGTAGAGAAATGCTTCAAATGTAGTTTTTATAAGACTAGGTTCATTGTTTGCTTGATAATGGTTCGACGCAGAAGTTTGGACCATACAACTCTTTCTCTCTTTGTTGAAGACTCCACGCAACTTCCACACACCAATAGATTGAAGCCTCCACATAGGTCACGGGAATGATATATTCTAGCTTTCATGCCTTTGTTCTCCTTCATATTTCCATGCAAGTTGAATTATTCTCTCCTTGGTCATTGCAGTCTCCCTTTCTTCATGATTGAATTCTTCTCCACGCGGCTTCCGAAATTGAAGACTTTATGAAACCACACATAGACACATAGGTCGAGTATTTGATGCTACGATACCAAAATGTGGGAAGAAAATAGATTACAAGAATAATGGAGAGTAAATAGCTCTCAATATCTTGAATTATTATGGAGAAATATACAAAGTATATAGGATAAGCGATAAAAAAATTCCCCTAAACATAAGAAGGAAGATATGAAGTTGGGTGAGAGAATAATGGAACACAACACATAGGAGAGAAACAAGGGATAGAATAGAAACAAACACTCCTAAAAATATAATCTATGTTATGTATGCCAACAAGAGTTGGGTGGGGTAGTGCACATTCATTGCCCACAAACACTATACGAGGCCGTAGAGGAGGCCTATTAAGTAAAGGAAACAAGGGGAAGACTCAAAAATCTCATGATAGAATAATGAGACAAAATAAAATTGATGTAAGATAGTAGGTCGGGGATCAACTCCTCCTCCTCATGGTGGAAACACATCGACATAGTCTTCCTTCCGGCCTCATGTACCTCCTCAACAATAATAACAACAACAATATATTTGACCACCTTTTCGACCTCCACGGTGTCATGATGCTCGGAGAGCAGGTGTAGTATGGGACCTCTAGCTAAGGGCACAACATGACACAAGCTCCAACTCGAGCACACTCGGTAGGATTACATCAATGCATCACCCAAGGAGATATGTGGTGGGATCATCGAGGTTCTTCAACACGTACTTCCGGTTCACCTAGAGGACTATCTACTCATTGGAAACAACCATGTAGTTGTTATGGAGTGCGGTATGCATGGAAATAATTGGAGAGAGTTCCCTCAAAACCCTGTTAATCAAGGTAAGGCACCTATTTCTAAGCCTATGGTGGGTGACATGGCTAGGAGTCACAATATTTATGTAACGGTACATAACCACTAGGTAGAGTACCACTGCATGGTGATCGAGAAAACATGTAGCATTAGTGTTATTTCTACCCCTACCTAATTTGACTTAGGCTCTTCAGATTCATTCATTTCTCCATTATTAGTAAAGCCTCGCAGGCTGGTGATAGTTAGGAATGGCCTTATTTGGGATTTCGAAATGACTTCTAGAGCCAGGATCTCAGTAGACTCCTTAGTCAAGGAGTGCGTAGTGGACCTAGGACCCTTTATCACTACTTTACATCTTTGTATCCTTCCCTTGGGTTAGTATGAATTTATCTTGGGCATAGATATGTTGTCTATGCATAGAGATATATTCGATTATCACTGAAAGTTTATATCTTATGCACATGATTTGGGAGTGGAGTCAGTGATTTTTAGAGTTAGGAGACCCATCTCTATTTGCATTATTTCTACTATGCAGCTGAAGAGGTGTGTGTGAAAGGGTTATCAATTTTATGCTATTACGATTATTGATAGCTTGGAGGATAGGTATAGTATACCTTCACTTGATGATCAACCCATTTTGGAGGAGTTTTCTGATGTTTTTCCTAGTGAGCTCTCAGTGATTCCTCCCAGTGTAAGATTGATTTTCACATTGATTTGGTTACAAGAGATGATCCTATGTCACGTGCTCCTTATAGGATGACCAAACTTGAGCTATGTGATCTCATTTTGCAGCTAGATATCCTTCTTGAGAAAGGCCTAATCCATCCTAGTGTATCCCTTGGGGTGCCCCGGTGATTTTGTGAAGAAGGATGGATCCTTGTAGTTGTGTGTCAACTACAGGAAGTGAGTAGAGTAATGATCAAGAATCATTACCCCTTTCCTCGCATTGGTGATTTGTTTGATTATATGAAGGGGGCACTTTGTTTTTAAGATTGATCACAATTCAGGCTACCACAAGTTGAGGATTGCAGAGGAATATATTCACATGATATCTTTCCATATGAGATATGTTCACTATGAGTTCATAGTTGTTTCATTCGGTCTTACTTAATTGCATTCGGTGTTCATGAGTTTTATGAACTAGGTCTTTAGGACCTTTCTAGATGGATTTTTACTTGTGTTCCTTGATGACATTTTGATTTAGTCACATATGTGTGGGGAGCATGGGGATCACCTTTGTCATCTTCTGCAGTGTCTTCGTGAGCAACAACTTTATGGGAACCTAGATAAGTGTGCATTCTTTCAAACAGAGGTACAATATTTGGGTCACATTATTTATGGGAAAGGTATTGTTGTTGATCCTTCAAATATTATAGCCATTATGAATTTTCTAACACCTACCAATGTGACCGAGGTGTGCAGTTTCATGGGGTTGGTAGGATACTACATGAGATTTTTTCAAGATTTTTTCGGGTTACGTACCCCATTTATTCCCTTCAATTGAAGGGAATAATCTTAATTAGTTAGATAGATATGAGTAATTCTTTAGGATCTTGAATGAATTCCTTACAAAAAACCCCAATCTTACAAAGTGTCGGATCCATAAGGATAGTTCTTTGGCAGGATTAGGAGGTGTATTGATGCAAGAGGGACGTGTAGTAGCCTTTGAGTATCACAAAATCAAGGATTATGATATCAATTATCTAACTCATGACCTTGAGCTTGCAATAGTTGTGCATGCTTTGGTTTTATGGAGACATTTCGTTTTAGGCGGGATATTCATACTTAGGAATGATCACTTGAGTTTTCATCATCTCTTAGCATAACCCAATCTCAACACTCATCAGCGGCATTGGACGGAGTTGCTTTATGATTACAACATGGAGATAGATCATGTGAAGAGGATGGAGAATGTGGTTGTAGACATGCTAAGTAGATGAAGAGATTTGGTTATGGCTACTTCGGTGGGTACAAATTTACAAAGTAGGATTTTGTAGTATATTCCGAGATGATAGATTCATTAGAGGAAGATGGTCTTCTCAGACACAAAGGCCAGATCTATGTACCTAGGGATGGAGGTTTGACATAGGATATGTTGGTAGAGTCTCATCTCACATGTTATTCATCCCATCCATGAGTGAATAAGATGAACACCACCTTGAGATAGCTTTTATATTGGAGAGGTCTACAGAGAGATTTAGCTCGGTTTGTGTCGAACTTTTAAGAGTGTTAGGAGGTGAAGGACGAGCATCAACATCCAACTAGATTTCTCTACCCACATGATATACCAAAGAAGAAATGGGACACCATTTCCATGGATTTCATAGTAGGGCTACCGATGTTGAGATACCACCATGATGCCATCATGTTCATGGTTGAGAGATTGAAGAAAGTGGCTCATTTCTCTCTGGTGAAGACCACCTATATAGCTCTGTAGTGGCTTGAGTATATCTAGATGATATTGTTAGACTGCATGGTATTCTATAGAAGATCATTTGAAACTATGATCCCTTGTACACTTCTCATTTCTTTACTACCATGCAGCGTGCCCTTAGGACAAGTATCAACTTCAGCATAGATTATCACCCAAAGGCAGATTGATAGACAAGGTGGGTAAATAAGATTTTAGAGGATATGTTGCGAGATGTATGTCTTGGACCATCATTCTAGGTGGGACGAGTACTTTTATTTAGTGGAGTTATCCTAAAACAATATTTTTTAGAGTTTGATTGGTATGGCTCCATTTCGGTCATTGTATGGCAGGGGAGTGTAGGACACAACCGAGATGGGACAAATTAAAAGATAAGGTTTCTCTTGGGAGAGTATTATTACAAGATATTAAGCATCACTTTTTCATGATTCGATAGATATTACAAGAGGATTGCGATAGACATAAGAAATATGCAAATGAGAGGAGGACAGATCATATTTTTGACGTGGGAAAAAAGTTGTTTCTTCATATAAGGCATCATAAGAGTCCTCTCCATTATGGAAAATGCTATTTCTTTGTTAACTTGATACTTAGACATTTGAGTATTATATTTTTATCAGTAGATGATGGAATATGTGGAGATTTGGACTATTGACATTATGTGATTTAAAATTTTATTATGATGCGAGATGACGATGATGATTATATATATATATATATATATATATATATATATATATGTTGATTTGTGATATTTATATTTTATAGTAACATGTCGTAATTTACATGCATAATTTATGTTGGATGTTTTGAGTAGAATTATTATTTTTATGAATGCCAAAATTAAATTCATTGTATGATGCTAGATGATGTAATTATTATTTTGAATGATGATAATTCATTTTTATATGTATATTGTCTCAATGTTGTTTATACGGATGAAACACCAAAAGGTATTTGGTTTGTGTTGTGGGAGATTTTATCACATACATCGAAAGGGGATAGGGGACCAACCATAGAAGAATATCGGTGTTCAGCAACATGGCCAATATTTCATAACTTGTGTAATTTTATGTTGTGTTGTTGTTGCATGCCTTGTTAGGAGGTCTCCCTTGGGGTATTGACCTCACATGTGTGGCCATAGGGTTAATGTTATCTTCTTTTAATTTTGTGTGTGTTTTAATTTTTATGTTATATTTTAATTGTTCAAAATTGTAGTCACTCTATTAGCAATTAATAATGTGTCTTAATTAATTTAATCCTACTTTATTTGTTGACTAAACTTAGGATGTGACAATTAGATAGTTATGAGGGTAGATGGTCCTTGAAATTTTGTAAATGTAAGTGAGATTTATGTTGGTTTGTGGGTGATGTACTCAACACAACTTAAAAATTAGGATTTTCAGTTGGGATGCCTTTTTGGAGGCTTGTAGGACAAGCTAATATTGTCACATGCCTCTTAAATTAACCCAACAACCCTACTTATGGGTTGGAGAGTTTTATTTTGAATTATTTATCCTTTTTGAGTGTAAAAGAGTGAAAATAATTTGCACTTTACTTCTTACCTTGATTAATTTTTTTCCTTAGAAGGCATGGTTTACAAGTATGAGTGTCTGTCGGATTGTTAGGCTTACAAGTTAATTTATTATCTTGGGCATGGTGTTTTGACTTAAGTGTTAGAATGGATGAATGATGAAGTAGCATCCTACCTAGATTCAACTCATCAGCCTCACATTCCATTTCTATTTATTGATGGATTTGATGGAATGGGGGTTATTTGTCATTTTTCCTTTTTGCATTTGTGAAATTAAGATCTTGTTGGAGTTTCTTTGGGGAATTTTATTAGCTTGAAGGTGTGAAAGAATTGTGGAGTGAATTTTTCTTTGAACCTTGATGAAGAGGAATGATATCCATCCTTGTATTTTCTTATTTAAGTTTGGAAATGTGAAAATGATGTTTGTTCAATTTAGTATGAATTTTCTGAATGTGATTTTGTGTGGTTAGGTGGTATTCCTTAATTTTGGTGTGGGATATGGAATTATGGGACCATTCGGGAGGGAAAAGAGATTTTGTGAGGCATGCATTTGGTGGGACTGTTATTGGGAATTTCACCTATGGGGATTGAAAAAGAAATCATGGTCATATTGTTGCATACTTACAAGGGAGAGATAAGGATATTGTGTTGTTTGTTTTGTACACTTTTAGACTTAAGGTGAAACTCTCACTTCACTTGGGAGAAAAAAAGAGGTGGTTTCCCATAGTACTTGCTCCATTTGCTTTTGTATCAAACCTATGTATTGTTTAAGAAGTTATAAAACTTGTTGAGTATGTCATTTTGGTTGTGTTGAATATTTTGAAATGTATATTTTTTGTGGAAGGCATGTTTTTTGAAAAGCTGTCAAATGTTGCTCAAGATCCCTCATGGTTATTTTGTTAAGGGTCGGGGGCCATTAAGGGGATGGATTTTCTTGTTAATGGATTAAAGGTTAGGCGGAGAATGTTTCATCTTCCCCCTTTCCTTTGTATTGTGATCCTTGTTGTGAAAAAAATTGAAGTGAGCTAGTTTGGAGCTACATTTGGGGTGGAGAACTACAAATTGGAGACTTGTATTTTTACCTTGTTGATAGCCGTTATGTTGTAAATTATTCATTTTATTATCCCCACTTTGAGTGGATGATTGTAAGTTTGTGTACTTGAGAGAAATTTTTATCTTCATTTAAAAATTTCTATAATTTGTAATCTCTTCTAGGAGTATTTGATTTAGAAATATGCATTTTAAAATGTGTTAGTTTTGTAGGAAGTAAATTATCAAATTTATATGGTTAGGTAAAAGAGAAAACTTGATATCGTTTGAAATTGAAATGCATATACTTTAATTAAGTTGTTTCATTATCCTCAACATGTGATATGTTTCAATTTCTAAGACTATTGAGAAATATTGTTGAAATTTATTGTTGTTGGAAATGGTTATCACTTCTATCTTGTGTAGGAAAAGAATTATTTACATTTTGTAGCATTTTAGACAAAATAAGTAATTGATTCAAATTAAAAAAAAAAAAAAGAATAATCTCCTCCTTACTAGTTATACTATGATGAATGTAATCCTTCTTAGTTCTCCCCAATTTTGTTTAAATGAATAGTACAAAAATCAAAAAACTTTTTGCCTTGTATTTTACTTATGTTATAAAATTTTCACCCTTTTTAATACACAAAAAACATATATAGCCATATATCCAATTTTACCTTATATGTAAATGTATTCATTGATTTGGTATTTATATTAAACTAATTATTGTTTCTTTATAAAAAAATAAAATATATAAGAAATTGCATAAGTTTGATATTATAATGTATTAATATTACTAATGTACTAATATTATTGTAATTTAATAATATATATATATATATATATATATATATATATATATATATATATATATATATATATATATATATATATATATATATATATATATATATATATATATGTATGTATGTATGTATACGATAAAGGAATAGGTAGTAGCTTGAGTTTAAAATAAATGCACATCGCATGCTTAGAAGTCTCAAATGATCGTATTTTATTTCTAAGCATGCGACTGCATTTATTTTAAATCTACCACCTATTCCTTTATCGTTACATATATATATATATGTATGTATGTAAAGCGATAAAGGAATAGGTGGTGGTGATTTAAAATAAATGCATCGCATGCTTAGAAGTCTCAAATTGACCGTATTTTATTTCTAAGCATGCGATGCATTTATTTTAAGCTCATGACCACCTATTCCTTTATCGCTTACATACATATACATACATACATATATATATATATATATATATAATATTGGTATAGATATACATTCCTTGAATATATAAAACTCGATTTTGGGTCTTTTCTTATTTTAAAAATTTGTGTATATATATATATATATATATATATATATATATGGAGACATACATATGTATATATACTCATAAAATAGTGTATATATTACAAAAAGAAACAAGATTTCTATTAAGGGGGTAAATTACCCAAATACCCAAGAGAGGAAAATACATTGAATAAATTCACAATAAATAGAAAATTTCCAAACAAACCTTAGGAAAGGGTAGAATAGAAATGGAAAAATAAAATAAAATAAACTTGGGGTTGTGTGTATCCATCCCAAGCTCCATTTCCTCTTCCATGGCTTCCTTCCCTTCTCCTTCCTTAAACCTGAAAAATAAAAATGAGGAAATAAGTAAAATGAATTAATAAAATCCCTCCATAGAGATTATTAGGGTTGTTTGGAATCTCATAGATCCAATGGCCTATATTTAATCCATCTAATGGCCAATATTCTTCCCTGTAAAATTTAGGTGGGTGTTAGGCGAAATCATCATTTAATTACATTGGTCAAGTTTTAATGGGGCCACTTAAGTGGTGTAGAAGTTTAGTTTAATTTTTTATCCATAGTGTTTAATTAGTGGTTCTTAAAAATAAAGGCACATGAAATTTGTAAACTAATTAAGTCAAATGTAACCTTAGTATTTAGGAAATGCTTATTATAGGAATTTTATTTAAATTGTGTTTAATTTATGGGTAGGTTAGTTAGACTTAGCCCTATAAGAATAAATTAATAAAGGACCTTTGAACCATATTTTAAAATTGAATGAGGATTATAGAAATGGATATTTTAAAATGAGACTAGAAATAGAATAATATAATTTAACTATTGAATAAAATGATAGTTGGCCAAATGAGAAATAAGCTAAACCTTACAATCGATTTATCAAAAATATAAAATTATTCCGTAATTTTTCTAATTTAAACTTTGTTTTGTCTTGGGTTTTATGTGAAAATTTTATCGGTGTTACACTTGGTATCAGAGCCATGGGTTCAACACTTGGACCCCTACCACGCTTGGAAACATGAAACATAAACAAATAAGCCTAGCACAACTCTAAACCTAGAACACACAACATTGTATGATATTTTTTTAAATGAAGAAAAGTTAGAAAACTAACTCTCACCTAGGTCTATACAAGAAGAAAAAAATTGATGAGTGGTTCCTACAAGTGGAACTAGACCTAACACCCCCATATCAGGCCATAGTAGCTATTTTTCCTCAGATATTATAGATACGACATGATGTTAATTCCGTTATATGTGGAGGATATTTAGGAGGGCGGCCTAGAAAATAAGATAGAGATTCATCGGTGGAGGATTATGCACCTTCATGTCATAGTGTGGAGGATAGGAAGAGAATTCCCACATGGATTTGGTTAGGTATGAGTCACCTCCTAGGGACCACAAAGATAGAGCTATGAGACACATAGAAAGGTCTAAGATCCCTAGGACAAGAGATGATCATGTAAAGAGACCTAGGGGCCGAAAGTTGATGGTAGTTGATCACATTAGAGAGATATGTAAGTTATACCCACCTCTTTTTCGGAGACACAGGGGAATTTTTCGCCAAGGCATGGTATGTTAACTTAATTTGATGCTTCAAATTATGCCCTTGTTCTAAAGAACACAAAAGCTCGTGTTTCCATCCACCTTCTAAGACACAATGATGGAATTTTGTGGAGGACTGAGGAGCAAAAGCTCCATGTGGATTTAGAAACATTACTTGGGATCTCTTAGAGGATTGATTCAGGAGTAGATAAATATCTAGGAAATTCATTCAAGAGCCAATCGATGAGATTCATGATCGTGATAGGCTTCCATGACAAGTAGAAAGTATGAGGGTTAGTTTTTAGATCTTCTTTAGTATGTAGACTATATGCGGGATGAGTAGGAAAGAGTTTAGTTGTTCTTCCATGGCCTAAACTTAGACTTGGGTGGGGCAAGTACACATTCATTATTCATAGACACTATCGGAGGCCATGGAAGAGGTCTATTAAGAAAACTAAACTAGGGGGAAGACTAAACATGCTTGTGATAGAGTAAGAAGCAAGATACAATAGATGTAGGATAGTCGGGTTGAGGGGATCGGATCCTTGTCCTTGTGGTGGAGACATATCGGGAAAGTCTTCCCTCTGGCCTCCTCCACCTCCTTAACAACAACAAAAATAGATTCGATCGCCTTTTCAACCTCCACATTGTCATGAAACATAGAGAGGGAATAGTATGGGACTTCCATTTAGGGGCCCAAGACGAAACATGATCTAATTCAAGAATACTCGGTAGGAGTACATCCACCGTATCACCCAAGGAGATCTATGTTAGCATCATCGGGTTCTTCAAAGCACATACTACTTGGTTCACTTGGAGGATTATCTAGTTAGTGGACATGACCATGTACTTGTTATGGGTGTGGTATACATGGACATTGTTAGAGAGAGTGCCCTCAAAACCCTGTTAATCAAGGTAAGGCACCTATTTTTGAGCCTACAGTTGGTGACATGGCTAAGAGTCACAAGATTTATGCAGCGATCGAGAACCGCCAGGAAGAGCACTAGGGAACGTTACTCAAGAAAATAGGTAACATTGGTGGTATTTATACCCCTATCTTATTTGATTTGCGTTGTTCAGATTATTTCATTTCTTTTTCATTAGTAGAGCATCGAGCTAGTGGTAGTTAGGAAGGGCCTTAGTTGGGATGTTGATATTTCTTCTAGAGCAAATATCTTAGTAGACTCCTTAATCAAGGAGTGTGTAGTGGACCTAGGACCCTTTAAAACTACTTTGGATCTTTGTATCCTTCCCTTGGGTTCACATGGAGTTATCTTGGGCATGGATTGGTTTTCTATGCACAGATTTAGAATTAAATTTCATAGCAAGGCTATATATTGTGCAGATTATTTTGGAGTGGAGCCAGTGATTTTCAAGTCGGGGACCCATATATTTTGCACTATTTCCACTATGTAGATGTAGCGGTTCACCTGAAGGAGTTGTTATTTTTATGCTATTACAGTTAGTGATAGGTCGAAGGATGTGGCTGGTGGACCTTCAATTTATGGTAAGCCCATTTTGCAAGAGTTTTATGATGTTTTTCCTAGTGAGTGGCAGGATGCCTCCCTCGCATGAGATCTATTTTCACATTGATTTGGTCCTAGGAGTGGAACCTATCTCACGTGATCCTTCTATGATGAATACACATGAGATATGTGAGCTAAAGTTACATCTAGAGGGCTTTCTAGAGAAATCCCTAATTCATCCTAGTTTATCCTTGGGGTGGACTAGTGATTTTCGGAAGAAGAAGGATGGATCCTTTTGCTTGTGTGTGGACTACCGGTGAGGTTAACAAAGTAGTGATCAAGTATCATTTTTCCTTCCTTGCATTAATGATTTGTTTGTTCGGATGAAGGGGGGTACTATGTTTTCTAATATTTATCTTAAGTATGGCTATAATCAGCTGAGAATTGCAGAGGAAAATCTTCACAAGACAACTTTCCATACGAGATATGGCCAATATGACTTCACATTTGTGTCATTTGGTATTATGAATGCCCCTGCAATGTTCATGAGTTTGATGAATGGGGTATTTAGGACCTTTCTAGACTACTTTGTACTCATGTTCCTTGATGAAATTTTGATTTACTCACGTATGCATGGGGAGCATAAGGATCACCTTCGTCTAGTTCTGTAGTGTCTTCGTGAGAAGAAGCTTTATGAGAACACGGAGAAGTGTGGATTATTTAATTCATAGGTACAATATTTGGGTCAAATTATTTCTAGGGAAGATATCAGTGTCGATATTTCCAAGATTAGAGCCATTATTGATTGGTTAGTACCTACCAAAGTGTGACCAATGTGTGTAGTTGCATGGGATTGGTAGGGTACTTAAACAAATTTGCTTAGGAATTTTCTCGGGTTGTGCACCTCATCACTTATCCGAGCTGAAAGCAGAAGAAGCTCAATTGGTAAGATAGATTTGAGCAGGCCTTTAAGACACGATAGAAAGCCTTACGAAAACACCCATTCTTGCGAGTTGTCATATTCACGGGGAGATTTCTTCATTTGCACAAATCATTATTTGAAAGGATTAGGAGATATATTGATGCAAGAGGGCCGTGTAGTAGCCTTTGAGTCTCACAAACTCAAAGATTATGAAATCAATTATCCATCTCATGACCTTAGGCTTGTAGCATTTGTGCATTCTTTAGTTCGATGGATTCATTTCCTTTAAAGAAGGAAATTCATACTCAATACTAATCACTTAAGTCTTCATCACCTCTTCACACATGCCCCAATCTCAATGCTCACAAAGTAGCGTTGGATGGAGTTTATTTTTGAGTACAACATGGAGATAGAGCATGTGAAGGGGAAGGAGAACGTGGTTGTAGATTCTCTTAGTAGATAGAGACATTTGGTTATGGCTAATTTAGTCGGTATTGATTTCGGGAGTAGGATTTGTTTTTTTGTAGCTTTCACATGACATCTTGTACCTTCAATCCAGATTGGAGATTAAGTCTTAGAGACCCCTTGAGGGTAATTTTGATGGATTTTAATTAGATTCAGATGGTTTTCTCAAACACAGAGGCCAGATCTATGTACCTAGCGATGAAGATTTATGAGAGGATATCTTAGTCGAGACTCATCATGCACCTTATTTATCCCATCTACGGCTGAAGAAAATACACCCCACTTCAAGACAAGTTTACCATGGGAGACATCTACAGAGAGATGTAGCTCAGTTTGTGTCACACTTTTTAGAGTGTAATAAGGTGAAGGTCGAGAATGATATATCGTGAGTGGAAATGGAACACCATTTCCATTGATTTCATATTAGGGATAGAGACATCAAGATACCACCACAATGCCATCATGGTCACGGTGGATAGATTGACAAAATTGACTCATTTTTATCCGAAGAAGAACATCTATACAACTAGTGCGGTGGCTTAATTATATCTAGATGATATAGTTAGACTCGCTCGAGGTTACGATGAAGATAATTTGTGACCGTGATCCCTTGTACACATCTCAATTCTCGACTACCATGTAGCATGTCCTTGGGATGAGTATTAAATTTGTGTAGCTTATAACCCAAATAAAAATGGACATACATATTGGGTAAATAAGATCTTAGAGGATATGATTGATTTATGTATTAGACCATTAGCCTAGGTGGGAGGAGTACTTGTATTTAGTGGAGTTATCCTACAACAAATGAGTTGGATTTGTATGGCTCTAATTCAATCATTCTATGGTAGGAGTGCATGACACCACCGAGTTGGGACATATTGGAGGATGGGGTTTGTCTTAGGCTGATATTATTACAAGATATGGAGCAAGCATGTTTTCATGATTTGACAAATATTAGAGCAGAGCTCGGGATAGATAGAATAAATATGCACATCGAGGAGTACATATCATATTTTTGAGGTGGGCATGTAGGTGTTTCTTTATTTTAGGCCTCATAAGAGTCCTATCCATTATGGAAAAGGCTCTAAGTTATCTCCTAGATTTATGGGTCCCTTTGAGATCTTGGAGCGTATTGGTCCTTTGGCCTATCGTCTAGCATTACCACCCATCGTGTCTCGCATGCACGATGTATTTCATGTTTCTTTACTTAGGAGATACATTCCAGATCCCTCTTATGTTTAGGATTGGATCACATTGAAGGTGCAGGAGTAGGGGGTGTTAGTGGCGGTCGTGCACATCATAGAGTATATGACCTTAGGCCTTCAAGGCCATGAGATTGACAAGGTCTGGGTTCATTGGGATATGTATGATGAGACCGCAGCCACATGGGAGGTTGTCATTTTATTTTAAGCCCACTTTCCTTAGCTATTCCTATTACTTCTAGGAGGAAGTCGACTCTAAGGGGAGGGGTTGTAGTTCCCGCCCATCTTCGACACTATTTCATTACTATTTTATTTTGATGTTGTTAATGTTAGATTGATACTTATACATTTGAGTATTATATTTTGATCGATAAATGATAGACTATGTGGAGATTTGGACTATTGAAATTATATGATTTATATTTTAATTATGATGCACAAGATGTTTATGATAGACAATTATATATATGTTGATTTGTGATATTCTTTTTTTATACTAACATGTCGTAATTTAAATGCATAACATATGTTGGATGTTTTTAGTAGAATTATGAATTTTATAAAATCCAAAATCAAATTAATTGTATGATTCTAGATGATGGAATAGCTATTTCGAATGATGATTATTGATTTTTATAGGTATATTGTCTCAATGTTGTTAATACGGCCGAAAATCTAGAGATGTGTTTTTTTTGTGTTGCCAGACATTTTATCACATACATTGAAAGGGGATAGGGGCCAATAATGGAATGATGTCAAGTTTTGTGTAATGTGGCAAAAATTTCACAACTTATGTTATGTTATGTTGTGTTGTTGTTACATGCCTTGTTAGGAGGTTTCACCTAGGGGTGACCTCACATGTGTGGTCATAGGGGTAATGTTATCTTATTTTAATTTTGTGTGTGTTTTATTATTTGTGTTATGTTTTATTGTTTGAAATTGTAGTAACTTTATTAGAAATTAATAATGTGTCTTAATTAATCTAATCCTACTTAATAAGTTAACCAAAATTAGGATGTGACAATTAGATAGTTATGAGGGTAGAGGGTCCTTGAAATATTTTGAATGTAAGTGAGATTTATGTTGGTTTGTGTGTGATGTACTCCACCCCAACTTTGAAATTCGGATTTTGACTTGGAAGGCCTTATTAGAGGCTTGTGGGACAAGCTAAGGTTGTCCCGTGCCTCTTAAATTTACCCAATAACTATACCTATGTGTTGGAGAGTATATTTTTGACTTATTTATCCTTTTTGAAGTTTAAAAAAGTGAAAATAATTGCACTTTCCTTTTACCTCAATTAATTGTTTCCTTAGAAGGCATGGTGTGCAAGTTTGAGTGCCTTTTGCGTTGTCATAGTTTTACGAGGTCATTTATTGTTTTCAGCATGGTGTTTTGACCTGAGCATGCAAATGGAGGAATGATGAAGTTGCATCCTACATGGATTCACCTTATCATCCTCAAACTCCATTTCTATTTATTGATGGAATTTTTATGGAATGGGAGTTACTTGCTCATTTTTCCTTTTTTAATTTTTGAAATTGGGATATTGTTAGAGTTGTTATTGGGAATTTGTTGTCCTTCAAGGTGAGAAATACTTGTGGAGTGAAGTTTTCTTCAAAACTTTATTGAGAGGTAGGATCTCCATCCTTGTATTTTCTTATTTAGGTTTGTAAATGTGAAAATGATGCTTGGTTAATTTAGTATGAGTTTTGTGGATGTGATTTGTTGTAGTTGGGATGTATGCATTAATATATGTGTGGGAGATGCACTTATGGGACCATTGGCAAGGGAAAAGGGAGTTTTGAGGCATACATTTGGTGGGAGTGTGATTGGGAGTTTTGACTATAGGGAGTGAAAAGGAAATTCTGGTCATAGTGTTGCATACTGCAAGGAGAGACAAGCATATTGTGTTGTTTGTTTTGTGCACTTGGAAGATTAGTGTGAATCTTTAACATAAATTGGGAGGTAAAAGGAGGTGGTTTCCCATAGTACTTGCTCCATTTGGTTTGGTATAAAACCTATGTATTGTTTAAGAAGTTATAAAATTTGTTGAGTATGTCATTTTGTTTGTGTTGAATATTTTGAGATGTATGTTGTTTGTGGAATCGATGGTTGTTGAAACTTTGTAAAATGTTGCTCAAGATCCCTCATGGTTATTTTTGGGGCTCGGGGGCTATTAAGGGGATGGATTCTAATCTTAATTCATTAAATTTTGGGTAGAGAGCGTTGCTGATTCTCCCTTCCTTTGTATTGTGATCCTTCTGTGAAAAAAATTCAAGTGAGCTAGTTTGGACCTATATTTGGGGAGAACAAATTCAAATTGGAGACTTGTATTTTTGCCTTGTTGATAGCCCTTGTGTTGTGAATTGCTGATTTTAATTTCCTCACTTTGAGTCGATGATTGTAAATTTGTGGACTTAAAGAGAAAGTTGTATCTTCATTTTGAAATTTTTATAATTTCTAATCTCTTACAAAAATATTTTATTTAGAAATATGCATTTGAAAATGTTTTAGTTTTTTTGGAAGGAAACTATAAAATTTATATGGTTAGGTGAAAGAGAAAACTATAGATGGTTTGAAATGGATATGCATCTCCTTTAATTAAATTATTTCATTATCCTCAATATGTTTTGTTTTTTCTAGTTTCTATGACTATTGAGAAAGTTTATTAAAATTTATTTTTGTTAGAAATGGTTGTCACTTCTATGTTTTGGAGGAAATAAATTAGTTAAATTTTGTAGCATTTTTAGATAAAATAAGTAATTGATGAAAATTCAAAAAAAAAAAAAAGAATAATAATTTCCTCCTTACTAGTTATAGTATGATGAAATTAATCCTTCTTAGTTTTCCCCAATTTTGTTTAAATGAATAGAAAGAAAATTTCTAAACTTCTTGCCTTGTATTTTACCTATGTTATAAATTTTTAACCCTTTTTAATACACAACAATATACCTATATATAGCCATATATCGAATTTTATATTATATGTAATTGTATTTATTGATTTAGTATTTATATTAAACTAATTATTGGTTCTTTAAAAAAAAAAATAGCAATGAAATGAAAATATTAATAATATATATATGTGTGTATATATATATATATCATTATTAGTAATATTAAAGTATTTATTATTAGCTATCTTAATAAAACCTTATAACAAATCAATGTTAAAACAAAAAAGTTTTTCGTTGTGGTATGCCCATGCGCCCTTTGTGGTGGTTTGTTTTAAATAAAGGGGGTAGGAGGGTTTCGACCCCACCTCCCACCCCATTGTAATATGGGATGGGGGTGGGGTCAGCAACCCCCCCCCAACACTTAGCACTTTGTATGAAAATACGGATCGGTGAGAATTCTAAGCATGCGAGGCTATGTTTATTTCAAACCGTGACCCTCCATTCCTTTATCATTTACACACAGACATATATATATACATTTTATGAATATATAAAATTTTGATTTTGGGTCTTTTCTTATTTTAAGAAATTTTTATATATATATATATATATATATATATATATATAGACACACACACACACACAAGTGTGTATATATATTCATCGATATGGAGACATATACATATGAATATATACTCATCAAATACTTGTATATATTACAAAAATAGACTAGATTTATATTAAAGGGTAAATTACCCAAATACCCCGAGAAGGGAAAATACATTGAATAAATTTACAAAAATATAAAATTTTGCAAATAAACTCTATGAGAGCATAGAATAGAAATGGAAAACAAAAATAAAATAAAATTGGGGTTGTGTGTATCCATCCCAAGCTCCATTTCCTCTTCCATGGCTTCCTTCCCTTCTCCTTCCTTAAACACCGTAAAATAAAAATTAGGAAATAAGTAAAATGAATGAATAAAAGACCTCCATAGAGATGATTAGGGTTGTTTGGAATCCCTTAGATCCAATGGCTTAGATTGAATCCATCTAATGGCCAAGATTCTTCCCTACAAAATTTAGGTGGGGGTTAGGTGAAATCATCATTTAAATGCATGGGTCAAGTTTGAATGGGGCCACTTAAGTGGTGTAGAAGTTAACTTTAATTTGTTATCCATAGTATTTAATTAGCGGTTCTTAAACATTAAATCCCAATACATTTGTAAATTAATTTAGTCAAATTTACCCATAGTATTTAGACAATGCTTATTATAGGAATTTCATTTAAATTGTGTTCAATCAATGAGAGGGTGAATTAGAATTAGCCCTATAAAAATAAATTAGTAAATTACTGTTGTGCTCAAATTTTTCTCACCCCATTTATCATTAAAATTCTTGATTGTGGCCTATGTTGTGTTTTCTATCTCCCAGGATCAAATGGTGATTGTCCTACATTTTATGGTTTGACGGGTGTAATTTCCCGGTCAATACTACTTCTCGGCATCAGTTGAAAAGTGGCCCTTTCAGGTTCGATGCGTCATTGTGACACGTGGCGGTTTGAGCAGTCAAAGAGGCAAGGAAGCGGACCATCGAAGAAAATTGGATTATTTTCCTCTTGATATCAAAAGGATTAACATCCCAAAATGGCCCATGCATCTCGATAAGGGAAAAGTCAAAGCTTTCCCTCAAGCGGTGGAGGTGCAGACTCTCTATGGAAATTTGGAAAATTTTCTGTTCGGAGAAAAGGGTTAATAATGAAAAAGGAAGCACGATACCACTTTGGGACCCACATTACGATAGGTATCAGGCTCATTTCCCAAGTGGTCTGAGGTACAGAGAAAATGGAAATTTTTCCATGTTTTCAAAAGATTGTAAAAAGTCAAAGAAACTCCACGAGCCTGTTTTAAAGTTGAATCTTCCACATGGACATCCCAAATTCAAAGTAACGATCAATGGCGGTTGTGAATCAATCTGATTTTCCCCATTTTTACTTGAAACGCCCTTGAAGTGGGAGTCTTCATGATTTCTTGGTGTTTCCTACATGCCAAACAGAAAGGAGAGTTAATTTTTATATCTAAGTTTTATGGGGGAGATCTAGAGATGTATTTCGCCATTTAAGTGGTTTGACTCTCGAGCCTAATATGATTTTTTCTGTTTTTCTTTTCTGAGCACGCAAGAAACCAAATTTGATATATTGGGGGTGGAAGTGGTTTCCGAGTTGAAGGAGTAGTGTTCTACAAGATGAAGGAGTTGAATGTTGATATTTTCGAAGAGATCTACCCCATGAGCACCTGACAAATTTTACAGATCTGATTCTTGGAATCATGATCGAGATCATGGCGAAACCTTTGGTACCTTAAATGTTTTTATTTTTGGGAACAAGGGGATATGTTGTAAATGTTATAAATGGCACAAATTTTTTGTGTAAATGGTTGGAGTGTTAGAGGTCGAAGAAAATTCCCAAGAGGAAAATTTGACAAAGCCTGTCTTTTGAGAATCCGTCTGAGAAGCCTGTATATCTCTTTTGTATTATTTTTGATCGTGTTAATGTGGTTGCAAGTGTTCGCCATTAAAAACTTTGAGATTGTTCAATAAACTTTCCCCATTTGATAAATTTAATAAAACTCAAGTTATTCGCATGATCTTGAGCAAAATGTGTCTATTTCATCTCTCGAATGTATGTGAGTAGTTTTTCTTATTTCGTTGTAATCATGTATTTAAAATATGATTCAATCACACATGTCTCAATCCTTGTGATGTTTAGTGGCATCTGTAATTTCATTTCTCAGGAGAGCTTTCATCTAGGAGTGAAATAAATGATTTAAAATCACTTTTCTTTCATCTGTTCGACAAAGATTATCTGTAAGCCTCTGGGTGTACCTCAGGCATGATTTGGCTTAGATATTGATGCTTTGTTGGGTTTTCTAACTCGATATTTCATGTTAGAATCTTATAGATTGTATGAAAAAGTGCTAATCTGGGCCTCCATTGAAGCACATATTCTGGTTAAAGAAACATTTTAGCTATTCTGTGGCATTCTGTTGGTTTAGTTTTCCATTTTATAAAAGCTCTCAAGGATTTGGTAAATCAAGTTCACTCTACCTCACCTCCCACCAAAATCCATTTAAAACATCCAATCTTACCTGTATTACCCCTGTTTGTCCTGTGTGTATACCAATGCATAGTTTCTAGTACCAAAACATGCAGAAACAATCAGGTTTCCAAATGTCTTTAGTAACCTTTTCCTTGTTTTGAAAATATCTCCATAATCTGAAAGTGACAACTCGTGAGAGTCAAATTTGGTGTGTTGATCATATTTTCCCAACGTATTCTCTATAAAATTTATACAAAAGAAGGATTTACCGACATTCTTCGATAATGGAGGTTACAAAATAGGTTCTTTTACCTTGGTTGAAAGGCACAACCTAAAATAGTTAGGATCAGATCACATCCTCTTAAGGTCCTACCCATTCCTATTAAAATTCTAGCTTCCTAAAGGTCAGATAGATTGCTTCCCCGGCTACAAAATGACATATATAATCATCTATCTACCTCTAAGTATCTTTTCAAACCAATGATGTTGCTCGGCCTTTGAAGGAGATTAAATTTGGGTACCAACACACTTTTGGCACCATTCTTTGAGGACTTATTTTATTCTTGAGACTATGTGTTGACTCACTACCAGTTCATATCTATTTAGCCCATCCACAACATATTTGGCGCCATTACCAAGGACTTATTTGAGTTATTGAGACTATTTTTTGATTCTTTGTCGGTTCATATCTATTTAGCATGTCAACAATGTATCTAGTGCCATTGCTTGGGACATAGTGATTATAGTTCATATTCAGACCCTGGTAAAACACTTCTTATATACTCCAAGTGCCTAGTGCAATTCTTTCAGTTTCTACACCTAGTGCACTAGCTTTCATTGATAGATCTGGGTAAAGAAAAGTTAGAGTCTCTCCATTTCCAGTTTCTAGTGTTGAAAAACATTTGACAGATCATATTTAGTGCATCTACATAACTAAGGTGGAAATCCTTAGTGGTGACTCCCTATTGATCTAATTATTGAAGAGTACTAGTGTCTTAACCTCTATCAAGTGAGTTTTATTACTAATCTTTGCAAATCTGGAAGGAAGAAGGTCTTTCTTTGCTAGCAGGATGCTGCTAGGAAATTATTTCCAAAGCTAGGAAAAGCAAAATCAGAAGGAAGAAAATCCTAGAGAGCTATTGGGGATCAACAGACAATAAAGGGGATCTCTATTGATGAAAGTGATCGGCCTATTTTTGAAGACTGTAATTCAAGTGCTTCTGAATTAGGCCGCCTCTTTGTTGAATTGAATTCTCCAACTAGAGAGGGGGCTTTCATTTTATTTTGAAAAGTTTACTTCTCATTATTCCCCTGTATTTTCATAAGTTCATAGGGATTTCCAAGAAACTAGGCCTTTAGGGGATACCCATTTTGAAAGTTATCCCTTTGTGTTTCAAAGACCTTCTTCCCCTCATCAATTTTTCACCCCTCAAGGGTCACATCCTCAACACAAGTTGGTCTTACCCCACCTGACCTCCATTTGTTGTCTGGAGGTCACATCCTCTACCTATAAATTTTGCGAGGGATGGTGGTTATCCAAATGCGTTCCTCAAGAAATAAGTAATAGAATAACAAAGTTCCAAGGAAACAATGCTATAACTGGTGATCAACATCTAAATCTTTTTATCAATATGATGGAATACTTTGAGATTGAACATGAAGATGTATATATCAAACTATTTATCCATACTTTGGAAGAAGATGCCAGGGGACTAGTATAAATCTTTGCTAGATAACTCTATTGATTCTTGGACTGAGATGAGAAATGCATTTAGATTACAGTATGGTGATAGAACTGACCCTAGGTTTCTTTTGAAAAAAATTGAAAACATAAAAAAGAATCCTAATGAGTCATTACATGATTTCAACACAAGGTTTAATAAGACCTTGAGGAGATTACCTGTTAGGATAAGGCCATGTGATGAATCATGTTTAATCAAATATTCAGATGCATTTGATAAAAACGATGCTTACTACTTGAGGGAAAAAAACCCTACTAATTTGAGTGCAGACCTTCACCGTGGCTTTACAAATTGAAAACAATATAGAAGGCAATTAGGAAACCTCCTAAGAGGGATGGTCTGAAGCTAGTTAACCTAGAAAAACCCAAACAAAAAAGGCTCCAGATTTGGAAGAATTTGTGAAGATCTGTGGCAAGGGATTTCAAAGAAATATCATACAAACTAGCCCAGGAAGAAAAGGGGATTGGGCAGAGTTCACAAGGTCAACACAAGCAACAAGGCCAAGATAGGTTTACAAATCACCAAAGAGCTGATGATAGAGGCAAGGGACCTATTGGATTTGGAAACAGGTAGTCCAAGGCCAGGGAAAATAGAATGGTACCTGATCCTTTGACTTCCGATTTGTTGTTGTGGAGGAGACAGATATCATTGATTGGTGTGACAGATGTTTCATGCCCCATGCTCCATGTGAGGAAGATCAGTAAGAAGAGGAAGAAGCTGGTGATGATAATGATGATGATGCCTGCATGATGGAGATCCCTGTAAGTTTTCCAAGGGAAGCAAATTCAACTAAGGTAATAAGTGCTAGAACTCTTGTTGTTTTTAGGATTGCATACACGGGTACCTCTTCTTCATCGCTTTCATACTTTAGAAGTAGACCTTTGCAAGCTTTTGAATTTCCCACTAATGATTTTGAATACTTGAGGGAATTAATTATTGAAAAGTATGATGGAGGAGTTCCTTGAGAAGAATATGGGCAGCTATTAATGAATGTTGTAGTTTCCCAAGAAAAGGATCACAATACCACAAGTAAAGCTATCAAGGGCCACAAGCCTAGTAAAATTTTCCATTGCTTACCAAAGAAACCCCAAAGAAAAATGCATCTGGAAGAGAGCTTGTTTCCCAAAGCAAAACTTGTGTTCCTCCCCATGCCCAAACTGAAAAGAATCCCATTCCATCTGATGAATTTTCCAATATTTCTCCTAGTGCTGCTTTACCCAATTTTTGTCCATAAGACATTTCTCAAGTTTTGAGTCAAATAAAAATTCCTTTCCCATTTGTTGAGCTGCTTAGGATCCCTGAGCACAAGAAGAGGGCTTTTGAATACTTAGGATTCAAAGAGGAAGAGATCACATAGGATAGAGATGTAAACAAGGTTGGGATTCCCCTTACTATTGCAATGTTGGAAAAGCCACAAGTGTTGGAAGAGATGGGGGAACCACTAGAGGTTTATTTAGGAACTTCTTTCGTTAAATCCCAGCTGAATGTGGATCCATTTTTCACTACCCTAGTTATCAAAGACAAGTTGTTACATAACTGTATGTTTGATTCTGGAGCTTCATGTAATGTCATGCCTCTTGAGGTCATGAATGAGCTAGGTATCAAAGTAACAACAACATATGGGAAATGCACTTCCATGGACTCTACAAAGGTGCCAGTGGTGGGACGTGTCAAAGATCTAGTTGTGCAACTTGAATCTTATCCTAGACGGAACTTAAAACTTGATGTGGTGATTGTTGACTACATTGCCAAGTGGGGGGTGTTGTTTTCAAGAAAGTGGGCAGAAAGTGTTGGTGGTAGTGTGCAAATGGACATGTCTTATGCCACTATCCCCATTGAAGGAAAATGGGTGAAATTATATAGAGAGAAGAAGACGTTGTACTTGATTGAAGACCCAAGTAATGCATCTTATGAATTTTTGCAAGCACATGTTGATCTTAACAACTTTGTAAATTTTGTGGATTTCAAGGAGTATGAAAGTCTTGATAACAAGTGCTTCTAAGTATGTTGTTTTTTCTTGTAATTTGGTCTACGATTCAGCCTTGAAAAATGTTAAAGAATTTGACTTAAACACAATGGAGGAGCTTCAGAGAAAATGGATGGTTTACAAACTAAATAGAGAAGAAAAAGAGGTATATTTCTGTTGATGAAAACATATCAGAACCTCTTGGCATGGTCATATCCAGGATGGTAGATGCTTGAAATTTTTCCTTGATTTTTTTCTCTAAATCAGGGTAAACATCTTTTGTACAGTGTATAGCTACTTGTTTGTTTCCTATTTTTGTGTTTTGCTCATTCTATTCCCGATGACCTGTTTTTGTTGGTTTCTCTATTTTTTTGGGGGATGGTCCTGGTTTTGTGCTCTACAAGCTGACTCCTTTTCCCAATGGATATTTTTGGCACTTGGTCTACTTTTGTTCTTATGGCACTCACAGGGAGTGCCCATCCCGAGTCGGAGCCTGTGTTGGTGCTCAAATTTGTCTCACCCCATTTGTCATTAAAATTCTTCAGATTGTGGCCTTTTTGTGTTTTTGTCTCCCGGGATCAAATGGTGGTTGTCTTACATTTTATGGTTTGACAAGTGTAATTTCCTATCAAAATTACTACGGGCATTAGTTGAAAAGTTGCCATTTCTAGTTGGATGCGCCATTGTGACATGTGGAAATTTCAAAAGTCAAAGAGGCCGGGAAGCGAGACCATCGAGAGGAAAATTATTATTTTTACTTCTTGACATCAAAAGGATTAAAATCTCAAAATGGCCCACAAGCCCGATAAGGGAAAAGTCAAAGCTTGCTCCAGTCAACGACAAAGGTGCGGACTCTCGAGGGAAATTTGGAAAAATTTCCTCTTGGGAGAAAAGGGTTAAAAATGAAAAAGGAAGTGTGGTTCCATTGGGACCCACATTAGGACACGTGTTAGGCTCATTTCCCAAGGGCGGAGGTGTGGAGCAAATGTAAATTTTTTATTTTTTCAAAAGGTTGTAAAAATTCAAAGGAACCCCCAAGCCTATTTTAAAGTTGAATCTTCCATGTGGATGGCCCAAATTCAAAGTAAAGATCAATGGCATTTGTGTCTAAATCTGATTTTCCCCCATTTTTACTTGAAACGGCCATGGAAGTCTCGAGTCTTCAAGATTTCTTGGTGTTTCCTAAATGTCAAATAAAGAGGAGAGTTAATTTTGATATCTAGGTTTGGTGGGGAGATCTAGAGACATCTTTCACCATTAAAGTAGTGTGACCTGTCGGGATCGATATGATTTTCCACTTTTCTTTTCCTGAGCAAGCAAGGAACCATATTTGATAGATTAGGGGAGGAAGTGGTTGGCGAGTTGAAGGATGAGTGTTCTACAAGATGACGGAGTTAAATGTTGAGATTGTAGAAGAGATCAGCCACATGAGCACTGACAAATTTTACATATCCGATACTAGGAATCGCGATCAAGATCATGGCAAGTCTTGGTACATTATATGTTTTTGTCTTTTAGGAAGAAGGGGCTTTGTTGTAAATGTTATAAATGGCACAAATTTTTTGTGCAAATGTTTGGAGTGTTAGAGGTCAAAGAAAATTCCCAAGAGGAAAATTTGACAAAGCTCGTCTTTTCGTAATCCGTCTAAGAAGCCTATATATCTCGTTTGTACTAAGTTTGATCGAGTCGAGGTGGTTACGAGTGTAAAGACATTGACAAGATCTGAGATTGTTCTAGAAACTTTCCCCTGCTGATAAATTTAATCAAAATCGAGTTATTCTGTGTTGATCTTGAGAAAAATGTGTCTGTTTCATCTCTAAATGTATGCAAGTAGTTTTTCTTGTTTCTGTTGCAATCTTGTATTAAAAATTTGATTCAATCACACAGGTCTCAATCCTTGTGATAGTTTAGTGGCATCTGCAATTTCATTTCTCATGAGAGCTTTCATCTGGGAGTGAAATAAATGATTTAAATAACTTTTCTTTCATTTGTTCGATAGAGATTATTTGTAAGCCTCCGGGTGTACCTCAAGCGTGATTTGGCTTAGATCTTGATGCTTTTTTGGGTTTTCTAACTCGAGCTTTCATGTTAGAATCTTATAGATTGTATGAAAAAGTGCTAATTTGGGCCTCCATTGAAGCACATATTCTGGTTAAAGAAACATTTTAGCTATTATGTGGCATTTTGTTGGTTTAGTTTTCCATTTTATAAAAGCTCTCAAGGATTTGGTAAATCAAGTTCACTTGCATAGTGGAAATTTTATTTAACTTAAGGGGTTGTTAGTATTTAGAGCTTCGATCTAATGAGTTTTCAAATTGAGAAACTACCAACTTTCCAATCCATATAAACACTTTTACGAGGTTTACAACAACTACCATAAAATAAAAATCATTTTTTTAATAACTTCTTTCAAGTCAACCTAAAGTAACTTACAAAATAGATCTTTATTTCCATTTTCGATATCTAATATAACTTTTAAAGTCCAAAATAGAAACAAATTTTCATCACAAAAACTAATACAATGTCTTCCACTTAAAGTGGGAAATTTTTTTGCAATAAGGAAAACTAAAATGAACTTCAAAATTGGTCTTCATACATAGCTCCAAGATCAAATTTCCAACCAATCTCCATCTTCTCATCAACAACAAGAGAGATCCACCATGCTTCATTTGATCACAACAAAAGTGGGGAGAGGCAACACTCTCCACCAAACCAAGAATTCCAATGAAGAGGAGAATCCATCCTCCTAATTGGCCCCCAAGCTCCAACCACATTGCAATTAAAAATGGATTCAACTCATGGCAAAAAAATAAGCTTCCACATCATAATACAAGATATAACAACCATACCAAAATCCAACCAATATAACTACAATCACAATAAGGAAAGCAACAAAGTACACAAGGCTTCAACCTGCAAAATCCAAAGGAATAAGATCTATGGGGGTCACTTATGCCTCCCAATGGGAAATGGGTGCCCACCTACAAAACCTCTAATAACATCTCAAATCCCTACACACTCTTATTCCTACATCAAGTACCTCACACATTCTCTTATGGCTCCCTCATAAAAATAGACCAAGTAAGAAATGTAAGCAATTTCTTGTCCAAGGTGGGGCACCCAACCGAACTCTGTCCAAAACATGAAATAAGCTCTTATTCCTCCCCACATGTAAGATCCCCATAGTTCCCTTCTACACCACACTTAAGCAATCTACCCAAGAAACCAACAAGCATACCAAAACACTCAAAACACATGCACATATGCACAATATAAAAGGAAAAAAATAAATTTTACAAGAGTAAAGCTCCTACCTTTCCATGGTAGATCTTGATCCAAGATTTCCACACCAAGCTTCTTCGAGCCCAAACAATAACCAAAATTTCCAACAAATCCACTAGCATTCCAAAATCCTCTAACTCCTAAATATGCAAGAGCACATGGAAATGAAGTAATCACCAAACAAGCAAAAGAACATGAATAAATATAAAAAGGGAGACAAGAGAGTGAGGTAGATCCATGTAGGATGTCACATAAATCATCCTCAACTCCACCTTAGAATTCAAACCTTAACCCTAATGCATCATAAATTGGTGGGTGGGAGAAATGACAAGTTACTTACACAAACAATCCAAGCCCACACTACTAAGGACAATATTTAAATTCAAGAAGGAAAGTGCAATAAAAATTACAATGTCTTCCCAAAACCCTTAATGGGGCCTAATTTTGACCCCCCAACCCATAGGTAGGGTTGATATAGCAATTTAAGAGGTGTGGGACAAGTTTAAATTTTCCCACAAGCCTCCAAAACTAGCCCTTAAGGCCAAATTTAAATTTTCATGAAAGGGTAGAGTGTACAACACTAAAGATCACAAGCACTCAACTTACAACACATAATCCAAGATCCATCTAATCTAATAAATGAATTCTTTTGACCCTTTATAATTTAGTTCAAGTAAAATAATTAATTTATTAATCTAGACATAAATCAAGTAATTAATAAAAGAAGAATACATAAGCGTAAAATCATATACGAAATTAAATAAAGGAAACTAAATGAAAGAATAACACATAATCCATTGGTCACAATTGGAGGTGATTCCCCCATGGGAACCCCCTAAAAAAATTCAAACATACACACATAACAAAATACATATTGCCATGGTGACCCTCGTTGAATTCATCTGGAATTCTAATTTTGTTGGTCTCCCATCCCCCGATATTTGTTGTGACATGTTTACCTGCAAAACACATAACACCTCCTTCATCCTCGTGGCTGCATCAAAACATCTAAAATAAATATACAATATAACTTCACAATCATCTATATATGAACAAAAATATCATCAAGTGAAGTAACAACATCATTTACAATTTGTAATAACATCTTGGTGCTACATTTCATCAATAACCATATGATCATAAGATTAGTTCAATTTCCTAGGTCTACCCAATATGATGAAATATCGCATGTCCGAAATATATATATATATATATATATATATATATATATATATATATATATATATATATATATATAAGCATGTCAACAAAATATCAACATCAATATAAAATATCTCTAATGATCCATACACATCATATATGAATTGAAATCAACAACATTCCATTATCTCTAACATCTAACATCAAACTAAGTCAAAAATGATACTATAATGTTCATACATATAGCCAAGAGTATCAAAATCAAAAGTAATAGGTGTTGAAGGAAAGTGGGCACTACATCCCCCTCCCCTTAGACTTGACTTCCTCTCGGAAGTAATAGAGAGAGAGGTAGGAAACAATGCAATAGGAAAACGGTCACACCCTTTGTGGAATTGGTTTGCTTCAAACAAGTTTGGGTCTACGTAACCCAATTTTTGTCTAGTACAATTCAAAAAGAAGAAGGGAGATTGTAAGGGATGAGTTCTAAAATTTCTTCATGCAAGGTTGTGAACAATTAATTCTATAGAGTAAGTATACATGATCAACAAAGCTACAACACAACATCAAAACATGAAATGGTCAAAGGAGTCTCAATAATAACCACCAAGTAAAGTACTATTATCACCGAATCACAGCACCCTTTTGTTTATACAAGTGCATATACTTGAACTCACGGTGTGATTGGATAACATGGGTACTATCTCCAAGTTGTGGGACTTGCTACTTGAGATAGACCTCCAGAGAAAGCTGGTCCTTGCTCCTAAACTACCTGCCACAATCTACTCTAATGCAGGGGAAACTAAATATTTTAATCTAAATTTCCAAGGGACCAGGAGAGAGAATGCATAAAATGAAATCCTACACCGAAGCGGTGATACACCATAAAAGGAGGGTGTGAGAGTAGTTCTCCAAATGTGTGAAATACAGAAGCAAAGTGCACACTAGAAGAGGTGATGACAGTTCTCCATAATCTAGCAAAATGCATTCACAACGATATTCTAAGCATACACAATGATAATGAATCCCTGCAAGAACATAATAATAGACACAATATTCTTGTAGAAATATTAAAGGGGCAAGAAGAATGCAAGAAAACATAGCAGGGGAAGATACATCCACAAACTGATATTTTATTGCTTCATGATATGCACAGTTCAATCTATTACAAGATAAGGGCCTAGATCACCATGCAAGGAGTCCACTACAAGGGCCTGTAGCACATTGGCTTCACAAAGCAATTTTGATAGAGCTTTGCTACCAAGAACTTCCTCCTTTTATAATGAGCCCAACACTCCAATTTATAGAAAAGGAGAAGGAAAAGGAAAGGGAAAATGGAAATCCCGAAATCTATCCTTCAACCACCTATAAGAGGCATTAAATGGATTAAAATGATTATACATTACTTGTAAAAGGCTCCCCATACTGTCCCATGTGCTACAGCAGAGAAAGAATGATGACCATGCCTCTTAATTGCACTCCCAACTACCAAATAAAACACATTATGAACTCGGCCACATTTTCCAAAAATATCAACAAATTTCTCATCAAATCTAGAATTTCTTAATTTCTATGCATTGGGCTCAGAGCCATAGTTCCAACGGTACCAATTTTGTGTGATTTCGTTGAGAAATGCAAAAGTTATGACCTTCTGAGTGCGGGAAGCTATTTTGGGTCTGGCAGGCGTTTTCTGTCTTTTGACGGGAATGAGCATTAAGCGACTGGAGCCGAATATTTTTACCTTAATTAAATATATATACCCTCATTAAACATATGAAATCTAGTTTTTTTGGCATATAGGCCATCGTGCTCATTCCAGAAAGTCCAATTTTGTGAAAATCGGAGCTCGGAGTCAAAAGTTATGGCCGTTTGAAGTTTCACGGGTCAAACGTTGACTTTTCTTCTTTGCCTTCGGCCGCTTCAGCTTTTCGCATCCCTCGCATCCTGCATGTACCTTTGTCCCAACTTTCCTGGATGAAAATATCCCGCGGTCGATTGGCGGGCTTCGGGCTTGTCCCTCTTTGCGGTCAAGACACGTGGCGAGATTCCATTCGCTCTCGGCTCTTTCGGCTTTCCACGTCCCACGCGTCCCTTTGGCCCGGATGTCCCAGTACGAAAGTCCTTTGTTTCAGCCGAACCAGCCGGTTCACGTCCTCCGTGCACTTTTGTCCCAACTGTCCTGATCGGATTGCCTGGGACAAATTTCTTGAACCGCCCGAAATGGTGACTTTGCGCCAAACCGCCCGATCCGCGTCTTTCGTGTACCTTTGTCCCAATTTGTCCCAACTGCGTGAAAACAACACTTAGTCGATTTCTTTTTTATTTTTATTTTTTAAACTTTTCAGCCGGTTCATCTTTTCACGTCCCGCACGTCCCGACGTCTTGGATGTCCCTTTGCTTTGTAGATCGCCCTGGCGGCCTTTCGACCGATTTGCGCCCGGACGTCCCTCATGTCCCGACTGTTACGAGGACTAGGACTTAGCCATTTTTAATGATTTTTTCTGGCCCGAGCTTGTTTTTCTGCAATTTTTTCACCTTTTCTCAGAACTTGCTCTCTTCTTCTTGGACAGGGGAGTTAGAAAAAATCTGAGGGGACCCTAGAAACATGACTTTTTCCCTGACTCAATCTATTTGCTTGGGACTTGAGAATTTAATGCATGTTATCAAATTTACCCTGCGGGGTGAATTTTGGATAACAAGTACTAACAGGAGAATTTTGTGAACTCGATATGACCACATAGTTTCCCATGGATACAACATACTGCAATAAAAAAATTTAAGGTTTCCACTAAGGTTGAGTTACGCTTCAAAGTTCGTTATTTAGACAAGGCTAGAAAAATCAACCATGACCAAAAATTTATATGAGAAACATGTCTACTCAAAGGTCTCACAATTTTGAGATCACACAAGATGAGGTTAATCAACAAGGAAGGACACCTAAATCATCAAAACATTTACAATCAAGGAAACTATTCATGGGAAGCACTTCTATAACTTGAGAGGGTTCAAATAAACTTTGATGATAAAACTGAGCAAAGTCATGACCACAAGTTTTCCTATAACTTGAATTTGCACTCAAAATTGAACACACAACATTTAACATGATTTAGAAATGTCAAACATTTAGATAATGTTTCCATTAGAAACTAACATATCAATACAAGAGGCATCACTCACTCTACATAACACAATGTAATTTATTTATCTCAAATCCTGCTTAAGTTCAAAATAGCCATAAACAAGCATATACATAAATCGTAACACCAAAGAGCACTCAAGGGAGCTAGAGAGAAGAAAAAGTAACAAGAGGGGTCTAACTACAATCCAAAAGTGCATCATACCAAAAATGAGTAACGACTTATGGAAACAACTTGCACTTTCCTTCCCAATGGAAAAAGGGGACAACAACAACAAGGTGTCACAAGAAAATAAGAAGAAAAGAGGAATTCCCAAATTTATTTCATATCCTTAACATATGTTGCCTTAAAATTACAATAACCTAGGTCACCAAGGACTAAATCAGCACACAAGGAGGTTGCTTCTAAAAAAATAAGAGATAAGACCCAATCCTAAAAGGCCACAACTCACACTCATCTAGCTATGAGGAAAAAGGGTATGATGACCCAAAATCCTACAAGGGAAAAGGACATATGCCTATGAACAAGGGAGTACTATGCAATTAGAACACATCACTATCAACAAGGTGTTTCACAATTCTAGGTAGGTAGCAGAACTAAAGGTTCAACTATACATTATACTCAATACATAAATCTTATTAATTTTATAAATAAACTTATTAAGTCAAAAGTTGTAATTTTACTTTCTAAGCACAATACTTATGCATTTTCTAAATTAAAACTTCCTCCTATTATGACATCACAAGTTTGTGTTAGAAGGAGCACCACTAAGGTGGGCATGATATCTCACCATTGTGAATAGGCAGAAACAATATTTATTTTTACTCCTAGGGAAGGTATATGGAAAAATTTTCCTTTCTATTCTTCTACATATATTTTATTTCTTCTATTAATCTACCAAGGTTATAGCAAGGACCATTTCCCTTTTCTATGTTCCAATTTATTTGTTAAGTTTCAAAGTCAAATCCCCTCAATTATAGTTTTATGGTGTTTGGGTGAATCATCTTATCAATTAATTTTTAATGAGAAGGAAGATTCAAACATATCACATTATTACTTTTATGGGAATCAACATATCACGTTTTTAATTCTAAAGGAATAAGAGACATTCAACATAGCAAACACATCATTAATTTTGTAAGAACTAGGAATCTATCAACCAACATGGATCACATCAATATTTCAAGGGTTTACTAAATAATTACAAGCATCATTAAACATTCCTAGTGGGTCTCTTACAAGTCTCAAAAGAAGTTACAAGGAAGGCCCATTAAAGACGCATAATTAATTTTACGAATCTACAAAGGTTTAACAATGGTTTTTGTTTAGGCTAAAAAAATTTACTCACCGATAAGACATTCAAATCTATGCCCATATTTCCACAAGATACCACCAACCAAGGAAAAAGATGAAAATGCAAATTTTACTCGAAGGACACCACATTCCCACTAGAAAGCATCAAAGGTAAGTGAACAATTGGCTAACCTATTCAACATGGAATTTACGACCAGGAGTTATAGTTTTAAAATCAAGTATAATATAAACCTTTGCCGAGATTAAAATATCAATATCTACCAAACTACATCTCAATAGGAAGGTCAAAAGGCCCAAAAGCATTCATAAGTTTCTCCACGTAACTCAAATATTAATAGGTCATAGAGTGTTATTCATAGCAATTTAAAATGTTAAGGAAAGGGTAGGCTTATTTATAGGTCAATGTGAGAAAAAAACACACTTAATTAAACACATTTCCGAATGGGCTTAAATCTAATCATAATTACCAAGATACCTACAATCCACAAGTCAATACTTTTATAATGAAACAAGGAAATCATGATAAAACTTAGCATGCCATCGATGAAAAGTCACTACCAAACAACCTCTTTTCCACTAACATCCACATTCAAGCAAAACTCAATCCGATCCTAACACAATCCATAAACCCATAACCAAACACATCTACTTGATGAGGATAAAGGCTATTACAAGGTTGTAGTATAATCACCACCACCACTATGAAGCTATCAACTAGATCGCACTACACAACAAAATCCCTCTCTGGAAAGGATGAGTAACGAAAGAGTCACTTCAAAATCCTAGAAAAACTCAAGGTTCCATCTTTCCAAAACCAAGGAATAACTTAAAGCACCTAAGAAGACATTCAAGGCACCTAGGGTGTACCCCCATATGATGGAATGTCACAATACAAAAAGCATAGAATGAACTCAACAACATGTAAAAAATAATCCCATAACATTTAGCTACATAGCCAATAGATAATGATCTCTGAGTCACCAATCAATGTAAAATCCAAGAAATATCGGCAATCAAGGAAAGTGGCTATGTAGTCGCATTGGAATGTCTTAAAATTCTTGCCAAAAATATAAATAACTAAAAGAGCCTCAGAGCTTCTCAATCCAATCATAACCAAAAAAACAAAAATGTTGGTCCTTGATAAAATAACACCAATTTACGTATATATAAAATACATAAATTCAACATCACAATCACTTTGCAACTTTTAATGCCCGCTAATAGGGGTATTATACCTCGAGCTCTGTTCTAATAATGCAAACGTACAACTAGATCAAATGTGACACTAAGACCTAATATCCACTTACTCACACGGGGATTAAGTCACAAAAGCGTAACCAAAACTAACTCTTCTAACCATTGAAGGAAAGAGGGGAGCTTTAGATGACTAAAAACTTCTAAGTTACTTTGTCTGACCCCCTAAACCCAACCACTATCAAAAGTAAATTTATTCCAACAAGGAAGAGTCTCAATGGGTTTATCGCATCATATGACTAAAGAAAAAATTAGTACTCATCCAACAACATATTTTTAAAGGAAAATGAAGTTCTTGCTATGCCACAAGTTTGCAAGAATATCAATCTTATTCAACATTTATAGTTACGGGTTCGACAAAACGCCACTAGGAAAGTACAAAAATTCGAACAACTTTATTATTTAATTATTATTTTAATTATGGCAGTTTAAAATCTTTTAACTGATTTACGGGTTTCAAATTTGACCGAGGGTCCAAGTGTTGAACCTACGGCTTTGATACAAAGTGTAAGTCCCACTAAAAACACACACACGAGACCCAAGAACAACCTAGGGTTAGCTAGAATTTAAAAAAAAAAAAATTGTCCCCACAAAAGGTTTCGAAAATAACGATTGCAACATTAATGTTTCTAGTCATTTATATTTAATAGAAAAAAATTTCGAGTTATAAAAAGAATATTAACCCCACATTAAAAAATAATGAGTATAATTAGTCCAAGCATGGATAAATTCTCTCTAAGAGATAAATTAATAAACAACTAAATTCCTACTATAGTTAAATATTCTATATTTAAATTTAAAGGATTAAAGGGTCCAAAATAAATAAATACCCAAGATATTTAATTCCACAAGGTTTGAACAATGAACAAGTTCCCCATTTTACTTCGGGTTAGAATAAACATTCCATTACCCCATAAAGTGAAACCTTAAAAGGTCAACTCATGTTTTGAAATTAAAACATTTAAATTAAAAATGTAATTTCCACTCACGCACTCCCACCTAATTTTTGTAGGGATGAATCTCATCCCTTGGATGGATTCAATTAGGACCCTTGATGATGAAAAAGGAAATCTAACCCTAAAGTATGCTTATGAAGGCTTTTTCCTCTTTTCATTTGGTTCATTGTTTTCCATTTGTTTTACAAGTTTTGGAGGAGGAAGGGAAACCATTGGAGGCCATTCCAAGATTTTGAAGGAATGAACATTCTTCAATTATTTTCCTTTTGTTTATAACCTCATTAGGGTTTCTAAGTGTACTTATATTTTTTATTTAGCTTATTTCCCTTGTATTTTCCCAACTGGGCTTGTGGGTTTTACCCATATTTTGGTATAGTTTATGATTTGATTCATATACTTGCTTGGATATGTGAAGAAGTATATATATATACCACTATTAGCACAAAGTGATTAAATCTATTAGGAAATCTCTTGTTATCTATATGCATGTATGTATGTATGTATGTATAATAGATTAAAAATATATGTTGTGGCCTTTACCCTCAAAACAGGCCACAGATTTTAAAAAAATGTGCAGGATCATGTGGGTAGTATTAGTAGGTAGGGTTAATTAGGGGGTGCATAAATATTAAAGTCTAAATTGGTTGGGTTGGGGGGAGGGTCCCCGTAACACTTATCTTATTTGTAGTACCCAATTTCCTTTGACACCTTTTTTATACTAATCATGATATTGTTGATTATATTATGGACATGATTATGGACCTTATTATAGTATGATGTTAGATGTTAGATCATGGATTATTGTTGACTTGATTTAGTTATGATGCATGATGATTATTAGAGACATTTTGGATATTGATGATGATATACTATTTGACATGGTTATATTATGGATGTTGTGCAAACTTGTGATATTTGGATATTGTGAGTAGACCTAGAAATGGAAATCATTTGATGATGATATAGTTATTGAGTAAAATTGCAAATGATATTGTTAGATTGTTTGATGTTGTTGTGATTCATATATCTAGATGATTTTGGGAATTATATTTATATTATTTTAGATGTTCTGATATGGCCATGAGGCTGAAGGAGGTATTTGTATTTTTCAGGTTTAAAATATCACAACAAACATCGGGGATTGGAGACCAACCACATTGGAATTCTAGATGAATTCAACAAGGTCACTATGGCAACTAGTAATTCTTTGTGTGTGTTTGTGTGTTAAGGATTCCCATGGGGGATAACCTTTAATTGTGACCAAGGGGTTTTATGTATTTCTTTTATTTTGGTCCCTTTGTTTATGTTTGCATGTGTTTATTTTGTGGTACTTTTACCCACTTTCATTAATTATTAAATGGTGTGTAAATATTGTGAGTAATCATGTTGTTAAGTTAGTTAATTAAAATATGTCGTAAGAAAGTAATTAATAGAGTTGTTGGCCATGATTAAATATGTGTAAGTGATGTGTAAGTTAACTTTTGAGTGTGAAACACTCCACCTTCTTGGAAATTCAAAATTGTCCTTGGAGGTTGATTTTGGAGGCTTGTGGGACAAGTTAAACTTGTCTCATACCTCTTAAATTTAATTACCAACCATACCTATGGTTGGAGAGTTTAGATTAGACTTTTTAAATTCTTTACGAGAAGGAAAATTGTAGATTTTAATTGAAGTTTTTTTACGTGATTTAATTTTAGTCCTTTGGGGTATGGGTTAGATTTGAGTCTCGTAAGTAAAAGCTGTCATATTATTCACCCTCCTATTTATTATGCATTACTGAGAATGAATTTGAATTTTGGGTTGGGGTTGAAGATGTGTGATATGGAATCCTACGTGGATATTCCTCATCCTCTTCCCTTCCCTCTCCTATTAAATTTGAATTCCTTGCCTTGTTTTGGGGTTGCTTCATTTTGGAGACTTTATTCTTGGGACGAATTCCTTGTTGTTTTTGGAGCTCTTGCTTTAAAGAAGTTTTTGGAAGATTATTACATGCTTGTGCTTGGCTGATTTGGATTTCTTGCATTGGGATAAATATTGTTTTTTTGGAACTTGGGACAACTCCATCATGGAGTGGTAGGAGCTTGACTCTTGAAATTCTCTTCTTGTATGAATGTAAATGTTAATGTATGAATGTTTTGGCTTGTTTGTTGGCTTTCGGGTAGATGTCCTAGGAATGGTGTAGGAGAAAACTATGGGGTTTATTTTGTGGGAGGCACAAGTGTGTTTGAGGGATGTATAAGGGTCGACGGAGTTGGGATTTGGGTTTCACCTTACAAAGAAATGGGTTGCATTTCTTTACTTGTTATGGGGTTCCATAAGAGGTTGGGGAGGCATAAGGAAATGTGAGCAATAAGGGGTACTTGGGGAGGAATAGGGGCATGTCATGGATTTGAAATGCTATATATATATATATATATATATATATATATATATATATATATATATATATTAATGGTTTGTTTAGGTGGTGATAACCATTTCCCCTTTGGGAGGCATAAGGAACATCCCCATAGTTTTTTGCTCCTTTGGCTTGCTTGATGAAGCCTTAGTATTATTTTTCATGTTTTAATGTATTTGTAAAACCACATTCTATTTTAGACTGTGTTTTATTGTGAAAATGTCACTTGTGTGCTTGTGGAACCCTGTTGTTGCCATGATTTGGATCACATCTTTTATTGTATTATGGTTGGGGATTGTGGGCCAAAGAAGAAGGATGGATTATCATCTTCATTGGATCTCTTGGTTGGGTTTAGGAGGTTGCCTTTCTCCTACTCTTGTTGTGATCAAATTGGAAGGATGAGAAATACACATGTTGTTGTTCTCGAGCAAGCAAAAAGGAATGACTTGACATGACCCCTTTTGAAAGGAAATATTATTGTAGCCATTTACCACTTTAAAGTGGATGATCTATATATTCATTTTGATGGAAAGATACTTGGTATTGACAATGAAAGTTGAAATCTGAAATGTAAAAGAGTTACACTCTGTATTCTCGCATTGGAAAGAATGTGAAAGAATGACACGTATTTTGTATGTTGATATTTGAAATCAAATGGAAAGGATGTTGTAAGAATTTAATTTGAATTAATAGAAGTGTTTTCCTTTTTCATATGATATTATTTCCATTAGAAATTTGTGTTTAACATGCAGTATGAAATCCTGGTTGGAAATTAGAAAATTGAAACACGTGAGGAGAAAATGTATTATTCTCCCTTGTTCATAATATATGATTTTGGAAAGAATAGAGATAGCATTATTTTTTTAATATTTGATTGAAAGAAATAAAACTATTTATGATAGCATGGAATGAATTTAAAGTTTTATTTCATGGAAAAAGAGATAGTAAATTTTTGTTACGTAAATGTATACACTTCTTTCAATTCATTGTATACTTTGTAAAAATCCTTTATCAAATGTTCAAATAACACTACAAATAGATAAGAGGAAAATTAAATAAATAAATTGGACTTAAGGAGGCCAAAATTATCCCAAACCAAGCTAAAAACACTTAAGGAATTTCTAAGAAAACTTAGCAAAATCAGGCTCAAACCGTGTTATAGTCATTTTGCTGCCAAGAAATGTAAATGTTCAAACTGTAAATCAATCAAGCAAATTGATTCTTGAAATATTTCTTAAATCCACTTAAGAACAATTTTCCATGTCCATTTGACATGTTGAGAGAGGAAGAAGATCAAAATGAACGATTCTCATGAGCTAAAATTTACCAGTTTGAATTATAAAATATTGCATATCATTGTCATGAAATTGACCCCTTAAACTATATCAAAATTAAAAATGAATGAATCCTATGCAAAGAGGATGTCGAGAGCTTTCAAGAAATTCCTCGTTTTTCCAAAACCAAGATAACTATCAAAATTTATGGCCTTCTAAATTTTTTCTTCACTTGGCATAAAAAAAAATTGGGAAAAATTTCCTTAACGGGCCCACATGTCCAAACTTTTCCCTTAGAGTTTTGGAAAAAAATTGAGAATTTTTTTGAAATTTTCCCCACCGGCCTCGCAACTAATCGGGTAATGCCACATAGTGTCATGAGGCATCGATGGAGGAGTGGGTCTCTTTTTTCCTTTTTATGTTTTGGAAAAATTTGAGAAATTTTTCAATTTTTTGAAAATTTTCTAAATTTTCCCTGCCGCCTCGCCACCCTACGCCTAATCAAGAGTCTGCCGCATGGCATCACGTGGTGTCAATGGAGGCAAGGGTGAATGCATCCTTCTTAGTCCTTTGGGGTGTTAAACTAATTTTCTCCCTACCACCCCACCTTCTCCAAGTTGGCTTAGGAGACGCCATGTGTCCCTTGCAAGCTTGCGGGTGTGTAGGGGCAAAGTTGGATTTTCACCCCACAAGAGAAGATTTTTCAAAATGTCTCCTGCCACTCGAATCTCCCATGATGACTTGGGAGGAACCACGTGTGCATTTTCAAATTACAGACCCACGCGTGCATAGGAACAAAGTTGGTTTTTTTCCCCACGCTGGAAATTTTCCAAAAGTCTCTCTGCCGCCGCCTGCTCTTCTTCGGGAAAAATGTCACCCAAAGGCCCGCCGACCCATAATTTAAAAAAATATTAGGAGTTAGGAGGACTTATTTATATCAATGAAAATGTGAGGAAATTTCCTATCAATGGGAGTGATTTAATGAATTTTTGAATGCATTAAATATGAGAAAAATCAATTTGAACCTTTAAGCATGTTAGAGAGTGGGTATGGTGAGGAATTACCTTCTAAACCTAATTGAACCTTCTAACCCTAATTTTTGAACCTAATGACCTCTAATAATTGTTAGTAAATGAAAAGTATGTTCTAGTGGATTAGAATTGTTGTAGAACCTATTAGTGATATTGTTGTCTTGTAACTGATTGTAGATTCTTTAATTAAATAAAAAAATTATTCCATAATTTTCCTAACTAATCCTAGGTTGTTCTATGGTCTCAAGTGGGTTGTTTTAGTGGCCATGACACTTAGTATCAGAGAAATGGTTCAAAATCCTAGGCCATTGGGAACACTAGAAACTTGAGACATGAACCTTAAACCTAAAACACTTTTAAATCTAGAAAACAACTTAGTTTAGAAATTACATATTTAAGTAAACATAAAAACTAAATAAAACATAGAAAGGTGAACTAACTCTCACCTTGAGTCCGCATACGAGAAGGTCCAGATGGGATGAGGGTCTTTTCACATAGACCTAGAATTACCACCACCGAGATCATGCTATAATAGCCATCTTACCCTAGATTTTGAGACTCTTCAAGATGTTAATGCCGCTCTGCTTGAGAGGATCGATAGGAGGACATGCAATAAGACATGATAGAGTCCCTTCCATTGAGGGTCGTGTATCTCCTCGACTAAAGCCAAGGAGCATGGAAGAGAGAACTCCCATGCAGATTTAGCCAAGAGATGAGTCGCCATAGAGGGAATAAGGTGACCGAGTTTCAAGACATAGAGAGAGGTCTTAAAGCCCTAAGCTTAGGGATGAACATACAGAGAGACCTAGAGGCCATCATACCACAACCGCAGATCACATCGGGGAGATCGTAAAGATTCGGCCATCCCATTATTCTAGTGACACATGTGGATTTTAGGCAGAGGCCTAGTTGGTGAGCTTGAGCGGGTTCTTCAAGCTCTGTCCTTATCCTTGCAACACGAAAGCTTGTGTTGCGATCCATCTATTGAAGGATGGAGCTGGTGTCTAGTGGCGGACAGAGGAGCAGAAACTCCATGTTGATTTTGAGACAATTACTTGGGAGATCTTTACGTAGCATTTACGGAGTAGATATTTATCACATTGATTCAATCAGCAGTGGATAGATGAGTTCCATGACCTCCAACGGGCATCTCTTACAGTGGTAGAGTATGAGAGTAGATTTATCGATCTATTCCAAAGTATGTTGGTTACATGCGGGATGATTAGGTTTGGATCCATAGGTTCATCTCGGGGCCTGAACCTAGACATTAGAGGTGCAAGATCTTGATCCATTTTCTACAGACATTAGATGAGGCCATCGAGAAGGCCTATATAGCAAAGGAGACTTGAGGAAAGACCCAGCAATCTAGAGACTAAGTTCGGAGATGCATAAAGCGAGATGCAGTCAATAGATCAAGGGTGTCACTACCCCTTTCTCATGGTAGACAGGATTTAGCATAGTCATCTTTAGACCATAGCAGCAACCCAAAGAGTGGCAGTCCCTCCCACCTTATAGACCTCCACAGAGATTTGATGCATAGAGAGGTCAGAGTATGGGGCCTCCTCCTAGGGTTCCCATCGGGACATGGGGTGCCCAAAGATCTCACTCAGCAGAGCTCACCAAGAGAGACCTCGGTAGAACATAAGCTGGATCATCGGGATCCACACCACTGCACCTCCAAAGTACCGACGGGACCTACTACATAGGGGAGAGGATCAGGTGGTTATTTTGGTTGTGGTGTTACTGGACATTTTTGGAGAGATTACCCACATAACCCTAATAACAAGGCTAAGACACGGATCTCATATCCTCTTTGTTGGTGATATGGGACATAGTCATACAATGTACGCAACATTTGATAACTACCAAGTAGAGCATTAGAGTACAATTATTGAGACTGCAGGTAACATTGGTGGTATTCCTACCTCCATTTTGTTTGATTTTGGTTCTTCTGATTCTTTTATTGCACCATCTTTAGTAGAGCGATGCAAGCTGGTGGTAGTTAGGTAGGGTCATAGTTGGGATGTTGAGATGGCTTCTGGAGCCAAGATCTCTATAGAATCCTTAGTTAAGGAGTGTGTGGTGAATTTGGGACCTTTCACCACTACCTCGGATCTCTGTATCCTTCCTTTGGGCTCTTATGGAGTCATCCTGGGTATGGATTGGTTTTCAAGACACAGGGGCAGGATGGATTGTTACCACAAGATAATATCTTGTGCAAATGATTTGGTAGTTGAGTCGGTGATTTCACAGGTCAAGAGACCCGTTTCTTTTCGCACCATCTCTTCTATACAACTTAAGCGGTGTGTACGATAGGGTTGTCAGATGTATGCTTTTACATCGGTGATGATTAGAGGATAGGTTCAATGGACCATCACTAGATGATCACCCCATTTTGAGAGAGTCCAAAGATGTCTTTCCAGGGGAGCTCATTGGGGTTACCACCCCATGTGAGATTGATTTTCATATAGATCTAGTTTCGGGAGTAGATCCTATCTCATGAGAACCTTATCAAATGACCACACCAGATCTTTGTGAGCTACGGTTTCAGCTTGAGGGCCTTTTAGAGAAAGGCCTTATCTATCCTAGTGTATCCCCTTAGGGTGCACCGGTGATTTTTGTGAAGAAGAAGGATGGATCCTTGCGGTTGTGTTTTGATTACCACTTGCTAAACAAAGTAATGATCAATAATCATCATCCCCTTTCATGCATTAATGATTTGTTTGATCAGATGAAGGGAGCCACAAATTTCTCTAATATAGACCTTAAGTCAAGTTACCATCAGCTAAGGATTTCAGAGGTGGACATTCATAAGACCGCTTTCCGTACGAGATATGGTAAATATGAGTTCACAGTGGTGCCTTTTGGTTTGACTAATGCCCCTGCAATATTTATGAGTTTGATGAATGGGGTATTTAGGACCTTCTTAGATTACTTCATTCTCATATTCCTTGATGACATTTTTATTTACTCACGTACACGTGAGGAGCACGAGGGAACCTTCACTAGGTTCTTTAATGTCTTCAGAGTAGCAACTCTAAAATAACCTAGATAGGTGTGCATTCTTTTAGACATAGGTGTAGTATTTGGGTCATATAATTTTTGTGGAAGGTATATTTTTTTATCCTTCCAAGATTAGAGCTATTATGGATTGGCCATCACCCCTACTGTGACTGAGGTGTGCAGCTTTATGGGATTAACAGGTTACTACTGGAGATTTTTTCAGGACTTCTCTTGGATTGCACACCACATCACTTCCCTTCAAAGGAAAGGGAATAAGTTTGTTTGGTTGGATAGGAGTGAGTAAGATTTCGGTACACATCGAAGGAATGTCTCACTACAACACCTATTATTCAAGTGTCAAATCCACGGGGTGAGTTTTTGTTTACACAGATGCTTATTTAGTAGGGATTAGAGGTGCGTTGATGCAGGGGAGGAAGAGTTGTACACACTTTGGTCCGAATGAGGCACTTTCGCTTGGTCGAGTGATTCACACTCGGGATAGATCACTTGAGTCTTTGCCACCTCTTCATGTAGCCATATCTCAATGCTCATTAGCGGCGTTGGATGGAGTTACTTTGTGAGTATCATATGGAGATAGAACATGTGAAAGGCAAGGTTAATGTGGTGGTGGAGACGCTCTCGGCAGATGGAGAAATGTGGCTATGGACACCTCGGTGAGAAAATATTTGTGGAGTAGGATTCTTCAGAGCTTCCTCTTGATAGCTTCTACATTCATAGTTTAAGAAGAGACCGAGTCTCGAGATACCCCTTGAGGGGAAGTTTGATGGTTTCTCACTAGAGGTAGATAACCTTCTCGGGTAAAGAGCTTAGATTTATGTTCCCAGAGAGGGAGGATTGAGGAAAGATATCTTGGTAGAGGCACATCGTGCCACCTATACAGCCCACCCACGGGGTGAAGAAGATGCATACCACCTTGAGACGGTTGTATCATTGGAGAGGACTTCATAAAGATGTGGCCGAGTTCATGTCATGATGTTTAGAGTGCCGAAAAATAAAGCCGAGAATCAGCATCCAGTTGGCCTTCTCTTTCCTCATGCTATACCGAGAATGGAAGTGGGAGACCATTTCTATGGACTTCATTATTGGAGTTCTCGATGTCGAGATATCACCATGACGCCATCATGGTCACGGTTGACAAATTGAAACAATTGGCTCACTTTTATCGATGAAGACCACCTATATAGCTAGTGCAAAGTGGCATGGGTATATTATGATGAGATTGTCAGGTTTCACGGGATTCCACAAAAGATCATTAGTGACTACGATCCTTTGTACACTACCCATTTCTAGACTACCATGCAAAATCCCCTCGGGATGAAGATCAATTTCAGCACAACATATCACCCGAGAGACGGATGGGCAGACTGAGCGGGTGAATCAAATTTTAGAGGACATGCTCGGGATGTATGTAATGTATCATCATTCTAGATGGGAGGATTACTTGTACTTGTTAGATTTCGCCTACAATAATAGTTTTCGAGTTCTATAGTCATAGCTCCTTTTCAGATTTTTATTGTAGAGAGTGTAGGACACCTCTTAGTTAGGACGGGCTAGAGGATAGGGTTTCGCTTGTACCATCTTTGTTGTAGGACATGGAGAAACAGGTGATTTTGATCAGACAGAGACTATAGGAGGCACATGATAGGTAGAAGAAGTATGCATATTAGCATAGGATGGACCGTAGTTTTGATATGGGCATGAAGGTGTTCCTTCATGTCAGGCCACATAGGAGCCCTATCCATTATGGAAAAGGTTCTAAGTTAGCTCCTAGATTTTTGGATCCTTTTGAGATCTTGGAGCATATCGGACCTTTAGCGTACCATATAGCATTGCCACCTAGATTTTCTTGCATACATGATGTGTTTCATGTTTCGGGTCTTAAGAGATATGTTACGAGATCCTTCTCATGTGTTAGATTGGACATCATTACAGTGTGGGGTCAAGGGTAGGTGATGGTGGATCCCATTTGCATCCTTAATCGTAGGACCCTAGGCCTTTGGGAAAGAGGTTGATCAGGTCTGTTTGTAGTGGGATAGATGTGATGAGACTACAACTACATGAGAGGATGATACTTTGCTACGAGTTAAGTTTCTACATTTTTTCCAGTGACTTCTAGGAGGAATTCAAGTCTAAGGGGAGTGGGATTTAGTGCCCACTTTCCTTTGACACCTTTATACTAATCATGATATTTTTGATTATATTATGGACATGATTATGGACCTTATTATAGTATGATATTAGATGTTAGATCATGGATTATTGTTGACTTGATTTAGTTATGATGCATGATGATTATTAGAGACATTTTGGATATTGATGATGATATACTGTTTGACATGGTTATATTATGGATGTTGTGTAGACTTGTGATATTTTGATATTATGAGTAGACCTAGAAATAGTAATCATTTGATGATGATATAGTTTTTGAGTAAAATTACAAATGGTATTGTTAGATTTATTGATGTTGTTATGATTCATATATCTAGATGATTTTGGAAATTATATTCATATTATTTTGGATGTTCGATATGGCCACGAGGTGAAGGAGGTATTTGAAATTTGTAGATTTAAAATATCACAACAAACATCGGGGATTGGAAACCAACCACATTGGAATTCTAGATGAATTCAAGAAGGTCACCATGGCAACTAGTAATTATTTATGTTTGTTTGTGTGTGTTAGGGATTCCCATGGGGGATCACCTTTAATTGTGACCAAGGGGTTTTATGTATTTCTTTTATTTTGGTCCCTTTGTTTATGTTTGCATGTGTTTATTTTGTGGTGCTTTTACCCCTTTCATTAATTATTAAATGGTGTGTAAATATTGTGAGTAATCATGTTGTTAAGTTAGTTAATTAAAATATGTCATAAGAAAGTAATTAATAGAGTTGTTGGCCATGATTAAAGATGTGTAAGTGATGTGTAAGTTAAATTTTGAGTGTGAAACACTCCACCTTCTTGGAAATTTGAAATTGTCCTTGGAGGCTGATTTTGGAGGCTTGTGGGACAAGTTAAACTTGTCCCATACCTCTTAAATTTAATTACCAACCATACCTATAGTTGGAGAGTTGAGATTAGACTTTTATAATGCTTTTTGAGAAGGAAAATTGTAGGTTTTAATTGCACTTTTCTTACATGATTTAATTTCAGTCCTTTGGGGTGTGGGTTGGATTTGAGTGTGTAAGTAAACTGTCATATTATTCACCCACCTATTTATTATGCATTGGAGAATGAATTTCAATTTTGGATTGGGGTTGAAGATGTGTGATATGGCATCCTATGTGGAACTTCCTTATCCTCTTCCCTTCCCTCTCTTATTAAATTTGAATTCCTTGTCTTGTTTTGGGGTTGCTTAATATTGGAGACTTTATTCTTGGGTGAATTACTTGTTGTTTTGAGAGTGGAATATTGTTGCATGCTTGTGCTTGGCTGATTTAGATTGCTTGCACTTTGGGATAAAGTTTGTTGTTTTGGAACTTGGGACAACTCCATCATGGAGAGGTAGGAGCTTGACTCTTGAAATGCTCTTCTTGTATGAATGTAAATGTTAATGTTTGAATGTTTTTATTGTTTATGGGATTTACGGTAGATGGCCTAGGAACGGTGTAGGAGAAGACTATGGGGTTTATTTTATGGGAGGCACAAGAGTGTTTTATGGAGTTATAAGGGTGGAGGGAGTTGGGATTTTGGTTCCACCTTACCAAGAAATAGCTTACATTTCTTTACTCATTATGGGGTGCCATATGAGGTTGGGAAGGAATAAGGGGTACTTGGGGGAGACATAATGGCATGTCAGGGATTTGAAATGATATATATGTATATATTGGTGGTTTGTTCTCGGGTGGTGATACCCATTTCCCCTTTGGGAGGCATAAGCAGCATCCCCCATAGTTTCTTTCTCCTTTGGCTTGCATGATGAAGCCTTAGTATTGTTTTTCATGTTTTAATGTAGTTGTAAAACTACATTACATTTTTTGACTGTGTTTTATTGTGAAAATGTTACATGTGTGTTTGTGGAAGTATGTTGTTTCCATGAGTTGGATCACATCTTTTATTGTATTGTCGTTGGGGCTCTGGGGATAAATAAGGATGGATTCTCATCTTCTTTGGATTTCTTGGTTGGGTGGAGAGCGTTGCCTTTCCCTACTCTTTTTGTGATCAAATTGAATGAATGAGAAATATGCATGTTGCTATTTTTGAGCAAGCAAAAGGACAGGTTAATGAGGCCTTATGAAATGAAATCTTATTGTAGCCCTTTACCACTTTAAAGTGGATGATATATATATTCATTGTGAAGGAAAGTTACTTTGTATTGACAATGAAAGTTGAAATTTGAAATATAAAGGAGTTACACTCTGTATTCTGTTTTGGAAAGAATGTGAAAGAATGATACGTATTTTGTATGTTGAATTTTAAAATCAAATGGAAAGGAAGTTGTAATGAGTTTCATTTGAATTAATGTAACTATTTTCCTTGGTCATATGATATTATTTTCATTAGAAATCTATGTTTAGCATGCACTATGAAATCCCTAGTTTGAAAGTGGAAAACTGAAACATGTGAGGAGAAAATGTATTATTATGCCTTGTTTATAATATATGATTTTGGAAAAAATAAAAATTGCATTCTTGTTTTAATATTTGATTGAAATAAATAAAACTATTTATGATAGCATGGAATGAATTTAATTTTTTATTTCATGGAAAAATAGATAGTAAATTTATGTTATGTAAATGTATACACTTCGTTCAATTCACTATATACTTTGCAAAACTCCTTTATCAAATGTTCAAATAACCCTGCAAATAGATAAGAGGAAAATGAAATAAATTAATTGGACTTAAGGATGCCAAAATGATCCCAAACCAAGCTAAAAACACTAAAGTAATTTCTAAGAAAACTTGGAAAAATCCGGCTCAAAGCGTGTTACAATTGTTTTGCTACCAAGAAATGTAAATGTTCATCTTTGTAAATCAATCGGGAAAATTGAATCTTGAAATATTTATTAAATCCACCTAAGAAAAATTTTCCATGTCCATTTGACATGTTGAGAGAGGAATAAGATCAAAATGAACGATTCTCACAAGTTAAAATTTACCAGTTTGCACTGTAAAAGCCTGCAGATCATTTTCATGAAATTGACCCCTTAAACTCTATCAAAATTAAAAATTAATGAATCATATGCAAAGAGGACATGAGAGCCTTCAATAAAGTCCTCATTTTCCCAAGCCCGAGGTCTCTATCAAAATTTATGGCCTTCTGAAGTTTTTCTTCACTTGGCATCAAAAAACAATTTGGGAAAAATTTCCTTGGCAGGCCCGTGGGTCTGAATTTTTCCCTTAGAGCTTCAGAAATTTTTTGGGAAAATTTTCCAAATTTTCCCCACCAGCCCACAACCAATTAGGTGATGCCATGTGGCATCATGAGGCATCGGCGGTGGAGCAGTCACTTTTTGCCTTTTAACATTTCAAAAAAATTCAAAATTTTCCCCACCACCCGCAAGCCCAATCGGGAGCCGTCACATGGCATCGTAAGGTGTCGGTAGAGGCACAGTGAGAACTAACCTCTTATCCCTTCGAGATGTTAAAATAATTTTTTTCCCACCGCTTCACCTTCCACGCATGTCCTTGTGGACTTGTTGGAGCGTGGGCACCAAGTTGGCTTTTCACCTCGTGCGGGAAGATTTTTCAAAATGTCTCCTGCCACCCCACTCTCACTACGTTGACTTTGGAGGTGCCACAAGTCCCTTATGGACTTGCAGACCCGCGGGCGTAAAGTTGGTTTTTTTCCCCGTGTGGGAAATTTTTCAAAAGCCCCCTGCGGTCCGTTGACCCACCTTTGGGGCAAATTTTCACCGCTTGCCCGCCCATGCGCATAGGCCCACTCTTGGGGAAAAATTTCACCCTAAGGCCCGTTGGCCCATAATTCGAAAAATATGAGGAGTTAGGACTTATTTATATCACTAGAAAGGTGAGGAAATTTCCTATCCAATGGGAATGATTTAGGAAAATTTTGAATGCGTTAATTTTGAGAAGAATCAAGTTGAACCTTTAAGCTTGTTAGATAGTGGGTATGGTGAGAAATTACCCTCTAAACCTAATTGAACCTTCTAACCCTAAATTTTAAACCTTATGACCTCTAATAATTGTTAATAAAAGAAAATTATTTTCTATTGGATTAGAATTGTTCGGAACCTATTAGTGACACTATTGTCTTGTAACCCAATTTGTAGATTCTTTTAATAAATAAAATTTATTCCATAATTTTCCAAACTAATCCTAGATTGTTATTTGGTCTCAAGTGGGTTGTTTTAGCGGTCATTACATTATTCCTTTCCCCCTGTCATAGCCTTAAGGCTTAAAAAATGTAACTTCGTTCTCCCTTTCCATGCATTCTTTTATTTATAAGTTTTTTTGTTTTAATTTTATAAAAAAAATGTTTTTATTTCATATAATATGTGGATTTATACATGTAAATGTGTGTGTGTGTGTGTGTGTGTGTGTGTGTGTGTGTGTGTGTGTGTGTGTGTGTGTGTCATTTTTATTTATTTATTTGGCTATAGATTTCAATAGCATATCTTCATTAATGTTAATAGTATATTATGACTAATATATTTTTATATTAATAGGTCCATTAGTATCAAAATATTTAATTATTAACTATATATAGAAGAATTATTAACTCCATTATCAAGTAAAAAAATAACATATAGTTAGCATTATTGACAAATTAAATGTTTGCACTTACTTTCTTCTTTAACAACTTAATAACATTTTATAGGGGTAAATTATATTTCATTTCATTTACCTTAATAATTGGTAATGGATTTACAATAGATTTGTAAATGAGAAAGGCATACTAAAGTTAGAACTTAGATCACTTCATTGACCTATTTCAAAACTAATTAAAACTTAAGTAATTTCCATCTACTTGAAGAGCTTTTAAAATATACATATCATCCACTATATGAAATGAACCTATGCAACTTATTTTACTACATGCCTTTTAATATCCCTTGACTTCATACAACATAAGCAATTTCCTTTATTTCTTTTATAACCATTCTCACCACCAAATTTTACAATATGTCCAATGAGTTTTCAAGTTGAGAAACTACTAACTTTCCAATCCATCTAAACACTTTTTTGGGGATTAAAAAAACTACCATAAAATAAAAATATATATTTTTCTTTATAACTCCTTTCAAGTCCACCAACAATAACTTACAAAATAGATCTTTATTTCCCTTTTCCACATTCAATATAACTTTTAATGTCAAAAATCAAAACAAATTTTCATCACAAATACTAATACAATGTCTTCCACTTAAAGTGGGAAATTTTTTTTGCAATAAGGAAAACTAAAATGAACTTCAAAATTGGTCTTCATACATAGTTCCAAGATCAGCTTTCCAACCAAGCTTCATCTTCACATCAACAACAAGAGAGAATAACCATGCTTCATTTGATCACAACAAAAGGGGGAGAGGCAACACTCTCCACCCAACCAAGAATTCCAATGAGGAGGAGAAGTCATCCTCTCATTGGCCCCCGAGCCCCAACAATATTGCAATAAAAATAAATTCAACTCATGGCAAAAAAACAAGATTCCACATCATAATACAATATTTAGCAACCATACCAAAATCCAACCAATACAAATACAATCACAAGAAGGAAAGGAACAAAGTACACAAGGATTCAACTGCAAATGCCAAAGGAGTAAGAACTATGGGGAGGTCACTTATGCCTCCCAATGGGAAATGGGTGCCAACCTACAAACCCTCCAATAACATCTCAAATCCCTACACAATCTTATGCCTCCCTCAATTACCTCTTATACCTCCCACATTCTCTTATGCATCCCTACAATTTCTTATGGCTCCCTCATAAAAATAGACCAAGTAATAAATGCAAGCAATTTCTTGTCCAAGTTGGGGCACCCAACCTAACTCCCTCCAAATCATGAATTGAAATCTTATGCCTCCCCACATGTAAGATCCCCATAGTCCTCTCCTACACCACACTTACGAAAGCTACCCAAGAAACCAAAAATCACACCAAAAAACTCAAAACACATGCACATATGCACAATATAAAAGGAAAAAAACTATTTTACAAGAGTAAAACTCCTACCTTTCCATGGTAGAGCTTGATCCAAGAGTTTTGTTGGTATATAATTTGATTCTCCATTGGAAATTGAGTAGCATCAAAGATTTAGCGAGGACATTGAGAGACGCATGCAGATCATATTATGAGTCATTTTGTAGCCAGGAGGGTAATTGTCTAACTCTTTGTCACTCGGGCATTGGAGAAATGGATAGCACTTTCATCAAGGATTTGATCTATCCTTACTATTTTAGGCTGTGCCTTTCGACCAGGGAGAGAGGACCTGTTTTGTAACCTCTTTCGGTGAAGGATAATGAAGATATCCTTCTTTAAAACAATTTTAAAGGGGACTCTAAGAAATTATGATCAATGCACCACAATTTAACTCTCACGAGTTATCACTTGTAAAGAATGGTGATATTTCCTAGAAAGGGCTATGGTTACTAAAGACATTATGGAATCCCGATTACTTCTACATATTTTAGCAGTAGAATTTATACATTTGTGGTCACACATGGAAAACAGGGTAGTTTAAGATGGATTCATGGTTTTTTGAATAATTTTGGTTGGATTTTAAGCTAGATAAAATTGGTTATACTAGATATTTGAGAGACTTCACAACAACTGGAAAAATAAATGACAAAAAGCTTCAGTTAAACTAAGATATTCCTTAAACCAGAAGGTGTGTATCAATGGAGGCCTAGATTTGTATGATTTAACACAATCTCCAAGAATTTAACATGAAGGCTCAAGATAAAGACTCAATAAAACATCAAATACCCCGGTTCCTCATTTGAAGATACACTCGAAGGCTTACAGATAATATTTATCAACAAATCACAGTTAAGTGATTTTAAATTGTTTATCTCATTTCAGGATGAAAGCTCTTCTTGAAATGAAATTGAAAATTCCACTAAAATTTCATAGGGATGAAATCCTGTGTGATTGAGAGGACTTTAACACAATATTGCAATAGGAATAAGAAAACTACTTACTTGGAGACATTTTGAAACAAAGAAAACACAAATTGCTACAAGATAGAAAAAAATTAACTCAAAATTGATTAGATTCATCAAGCGGGGAAAGTTTCTTTGAACTCTCTCAGAACTTGTCAATGGTTGTACACTTATAACAAAATTGACGTGAGTGAAATCTAAAACATGGGAAATTAACATGTTTCTCGGATTGGTCTCTCAAGAATATGGGCTCTCTAAAATTTTCTCTTAAGAATTCAACCCCGACCCTTTGCAAGAGTATTCTCATTGCATTTATACATTTCACTTGCTCACTTATCCCAAATTTTCCCCCCAAAAAAGAAGAATATTCGAGGAACCTTTGCTTGTTACCAATTTTCCTCAAAAAGTGATGTTTAACAAATTCGCATCCGAAAGCTTCCAAGTGGACAAATTATGAACTGATCACATTTCTCAGACCCTCAACTAATGACTAGGATGCCATGCCAAACCTTTTTGATAGTCCTTTTAATCATTTTGATTATGTCATGCAAGAAATCCCCATTTTAATCATTCTCCGAGAGGCTCTGTATAGTTGGATCTAACAGGTAATCCTTTTCACTCTTGAGGTAACACCTTTTTCATCTTTTGCACCTGTAACCTCCATCATTTCATCCTTTTCCCTTTCTTTCCTCTGTAACTCTACCCCACATCCATCTTCTCGGGTAATTCACGTATTTACAAGTGCCCAAGCAATTCTAATTTTAAAATATAAACCTTAACAATCCTTGGACTCACAAATTATGTTCTAAATCCATTCAATGGTAGTTTGTAGAAAAAAATAGAAAGTAATTTCATCAAAAACGATGAAAAAAGCAGTGTGTATTCACATCTCCAAGAGTCTTGGAGAAAAAATGACAAAAAAATAGGTGAAATGCACAGCAACCATTGATTCTGCCCCTTCTTAACTCTAGATTAGATTTGTCCATGTGTTTTCTTGGTACAACTGCAAAGGTGAGGTATAGTGGAAAGTTTCTAAATGATTGTGGGCCTTTCATGTTTCTGGGGCCAAGAAAAATGCCTTTTGGCCTTTGAAAAAGTCTTAGTAAAAAAGGATCCAATGGAAACCTCCACTTGTCGCCTTGGCACACCTTTGGTATGGTCCTCAAAAGTGGATACCCCAAACAAGCACGGGCTCACCATATGTCTCAGTTTGGTAGAGTTTTTAAAAAATTGAAGGATCAGTGGAAGGTGCCATGTGTTGAGGGTCTGAGACATTTTTCCTTGGCCGTTGAAAAGTCCAAGCAAGGGTAGAGTGATAGGAAGCCTCAAAGTGTCCTCCTGGCGCTTCTTCAAAATAAAATTTAAGGTCTAGTCCCCAAATAGGCGTGGTCCCTCCACATGTCCTAGGACTTAGAAAATTGCTTTGAAAAGTTTAAGTATAGAGCGGAGCCAGTGGAATCCTCCACATGCCTCACGGGCACAACTTTGAGATGGTATCCAAAAGCTAAGAACCTGAACAAGCGTGGGCTCACCACATGTCCCCTTGGCACAACTATTAAGGTGGTACCCTAAGGCATACCCTCAAATGAGCGTCACCCCTCCATGTGTCCATTGTCGGCCAAAGTTACACCGGCCGCATGAAAAAATGTCTAAGTCTAGGCAAGGTAGCGGAAACCTCCACTTGTCTCCCTGGCCCAACTCCAAGGTTAAACAAAAGGTGAATTTTTAGATGAGAGCCAACCCTCCATGGGGACAAGGTTTGAGTTGAAGCGGGCCTTATATTTTAAAATTTCCCCACTAAGCCGCATCCAACTAGAAAGGTCTACATTTCCACAGATGTTAAGATGTAAATTTGACAGGAAAACACACCTATCAAACCATAAAATTCAGGGAAATCACCATTTGCGCTTGGAAATAAATCTTTCTTTCAAGTTAGAGAATTTTTAAACAATATAAGGCCCAAATACGATCCTCCAAGCTGCATCCAATCACGTTTCCATAGATCTTGGGATAATAATTGATAGGGAAAACAAAACGTGACTGTGGAAAATGGAAGGAAGGGAAAAAACTTGAGTTTTTGCCCAAGTTACAAATTCTTTCACATGGACAGAGGAACGGAAAAAAAACTCTTCCTTTAAAGTGATCCTCGACCAAAGGAAGGGACTGATCATGGAAACCAAATGTAGGAAAGAGTTTTCATGCATCAATATGGGGAGATAGAAAAGAGAACAGATCCCGCAAATTGAATAATTTCAATGACAAACGGGGCAAGATCAAATTGAGCACCAACATCGGTGTAAAGCTGGGTTGGGCACTCCTGTGAGTGCCATAAGAACAAATAGCAGAGACAAGTGACAAAAAAACCATTGGGAAACAGATTCAAAGAATAATCTTACAGAGCGAGAACAATAATAATCAACTCCCCAAGGATGAACCGAGAAACCAAAAAAACGGTTGTCAAGGACCGGGAAAAACAAAAGCGATAAACATGGAAGTAGAAAGAAACCGAGAAGACTATACACTTGTACAATAGAGTATACCTTGATTCGAGAAATCAATCAAGGAAATGTTTTGAATGCTGCCATTATTAATGTGCAATTCAAGCAATTACCCATCTAAGTCTTTTAAGAAGAAATTATGTTCACTAATTCAAATGTCAATTGAATAAGGGCCCATCCACAATGCATCAAACTTTCCATGTTTTCCCTTATCCTCGTGTCTGCTGTCCCATAATAACACAAGATCTCCCACACTGAAAGCTCTTTGAGTCACTTTTTTATCAAATAACTTCTTTAACGTTTCTCTGACCTTCACATGCGGCTGATGGGATTCCCTTCTTTCTTCATCTAGCTCAATAATCTAATTGATTTGAGCATCATATGGACTAACTTCTCGATCTTCAATTTGTTAAAAAATTGAAATGAATAAAATTGCAAATGAAGGGGCAGCAAAGCTTGAGTTCCATATACCAACTCAAATGAGCTCTTACCAATATCTCTTTTGATAGTGATTCTTTCATCCTAAACAAAAAAATCATGTTGCTCACCCCACTTCTTTTTGTTTACCTCCAAGGTTCTTTTAGTGATCTTCAACAAGTTTTTATTGTTAGACTAAATTTGTCCATTTCCTTGGGGATTGTAGTTAGAAGCATATGTCAAATTGATTTCATACCCTTTGCACATTGCCACCAAAGGTTTGGCTTTGAAACTCATGGCATTATCAGCAATAATCTTAGTTGGCACTCCAAATCTACATATGATTTGATTCAGCATGAAGTCCATGATAACTTGGTGTGTTGCTTTCTTGGTGGGGATTGCTTCCACCCACTTAGTGAAATAATCAATGGCTACAAGAATCCATTTATGACCAGCACTAGAAGGATCTAAAATCTCACCAATGAAATCCATTCCCCATTGCTTAAATGGGGCTTTAATTGACACAAGCTACAAAGGAAGGGAACCTAAAGATTTCAGTCTTCTAGAAAAATGTTGGCAACTTTCACATTTCCTAACCAATAGAGTTGTATCCTTGAAAAGAGTTGGCCACCAATAACCAGCCCTCAAGATTTTATGTGTTGTAACTCTTCTAGAAAAATGTCCCCCACAAACTCCTCCATGGAGATCAGCAATTATTTTGGGGGCCTCATCTTCAGTGATGCATCTCAAGAGCACTCCCTTGGGGTTCTTCCAAGCTAACCCAAAATCAGTAATGACATATTTTTGGGAGGCTAACTTAAGAGCTCTTTTCTAATTTTTACTCAAATGTTCAGGGAAGCATAGATGTCTGAGATAAAAGATTATATCTTTGTACCATTTAGAGCTTACTAACTTTTCAAGGACATCCACCCTTTCTCCTTCTACTTCATTCACCTCAATAGTTCGCAAGTTTCTCTCAACCATAAGCTTAGCTAGGCCCAAACCTCTTATCAATTTTTTGGTTTGGATATCCATGTCATATTCCTGTAACTTTTTTACCCATCTGCATATTTTTCTTGAGACCTCCATCTCCGATACAATATCTTTCACCATGGTGTGGGGAACATAAGCAACAACTTTAGGGCTAAATATGTAAGGTCTAAAAACCTTTTTTTCTTTTACTAAGGAAAATTATTTCTTCTCCATGATGGTGTACTTCTACTCAGCTCCTTGCAATTCCTTACTTAAAAATTCAATTGGTCTCTCATCCCCTTCATCATCCTTCTGTAACAAGACTAATGCAATGGTCTTTTCTGTAGAAAAACAAAACATTTGAAAAGGCTTCTTGTAATTTGGAGATGCCAAAACAGGGGCATGATTTAATGCTTGTTTGATCCCATTGAAAGCTTGAATGGAATCTTCTTCCCATTTGATAACTTGGTCCTTCTTCAGCATGCTAGTAATGGGGATAGTCATCTCAAGAAAGTTACACACAAATCTTCTGATAAAGTTTATTTGTCCAAAGAAGGATTGAATTCCCTTCTTATTTCTTGGAATTAGAACCTTGCTGATGGCTTCCACTCTCTCAGGATCAACCATGACCCCTTCCTTTGATACGATCGACCAAGTAAATTTGCCTTTTGTAGTATAAAATGGCACTTCTTGGGATTCAATGATATGCCATACTCTCTACACCTTAACAACATTCTCTCCAAGTGTTGCAAGTGATCATTTCTTTTTCTAGAAAACACAGTTACATCATCTTGATAAACAACAATGAAATCATTAATATAACCTAGAAAACACTACATCCATTTCTCTTTAGAAAGTTGCTCCAAAGCATTCATTAAGCCAAAAGGCATCCTGATATAGACATAAGTTCCCTAAGGAGTGGTAAAGGAAATCTTTATTCTTTCTTAATCCTTCACAAAAACTTGATTATAGCCAGAGAAACCATCCAAAGTGGATAAAAATTTAGAACCAGTTACCAATTGTAGCATATTCTCCATGTTTGGTAGAGGGTAATTATCTTTCAATGATGCTTTATTCAAGTTCCTAAAGTCTATGCACAACCTTATATCACCATTATTTTTTTTGACAGGTACTAAATTTGTAACCCAAGATGAGTACCTTGTGGGCTGAATGATCCCTCCATCCCTCAAATTCTTCAATTATTCTTACATCTTCAAAGAAAGGAGTGGATTGATCGGCCTCTGTTTTTCTTAAAAATCTTTGCATTAGATTCAAGAGGAATTTCATGTTGGAACAAATATTCCTTGTATGCCTACAACTCAGAGTAAGATCAAGCTAGGCAGTCTTGATATTTCTTCAACAATTGAACATAGGACTGCTTCTCTTCCTTGCTTTGAGATTGTTTCTAACAAGATTTTATGTGGTTTTTCCTTTGTGTCCAAGTCGTTCTCTTCAACATCTCTTGAAACCAACATACTTCTTTTAATAATGCAATCAGCTTTATCAAAGTTTGATTTAAGTGCCACTAAAATTTTGGGAATCATGTTTGTCTTTAGCTAGATGATGTCTTTGCAAAATAAAGTTTCCTTTCCTTCAAAGAGGACACACCATTGGTTCCTAATCTATCTTTTGGTTAGAAAACTCACCTTGGTTCTATAAAACCATTTCACCCGGGCATCATCGTCGAACACATGCCAATTTTTAACGTTTTCAAGGACAAGATGGCCTTGTTTGTAGTTCAACATCATACTCAAAAAATTGAGATCTTTTGTACAATCCCCAAATATTTATCCTAGCATTTCTAGCTTGTTTGCAACAACATTAAAATTTCTATTGTGGTGCACAATATTAAATGACTCAATTATTTCAATCAAATCCTAGACTGCATGCTTATAATGTTTCATTCTCTAATTTTTAGTAGCATATAGTTTTCTAATTTGCTTGACAATCAGTTTTGAATCTCCTTTGACAATGATATCTTTTACACCATATTTCCATGTAATTATCAAACCCAATAACAATGCTTCATATTCAGCAATGTTGTTAGTGCATTCAAAGTTGATTTTGAAATAAAAACAAACTCTTCCTAGCTTGGAGAAATCATAACAATACCAACACCATTTCCAAACTTGGAACAAGCTCCATCGAATAACAAGGTCCAAGGAAAACCTACTTGTTCAAGAAATTTACATTGATCAATATTGTGCTCTTTTCCATCAGCAAATCCAACAAAGTTATCAACATCTACATCAGCATACAACACTTCATAAGAAGCATTATTGGGATCTTCAATGAGGTGCAACATCTTCTTCTCTCCATACAACTTTACAAGGTTGCCTTCAATTGGAATGGTGGCAAAAGACATATCCATCTGAAAAATTCCACCAACACTTATAGCCCACTTTCTTGATAACAGCATACCCCATTTGGCAAGTCAATCAACAATAACAACATCAAGTTTCAAGTTCTTACCCGGATAAGTTACAAGTTGTACCACCAAACCTTTTACACATCCTATAACTAGCACCTCTCTAGAATCCATTATAGTACACTTGCCATAAGTTTTTGTCACTTTAATGTTCATTTCATTCATGACCTCTAGAGGCATAACATTTCATTATGCTCTAGAATCAAATATACAATTGTGTGTGATCTGTCCTTTAGAATTAGTGTTGTAAAAATGGATCAAAATTTAATTGAGACTCAACCAAATATGTTCCCAAGTAAACATCGGGTGGTTCACCTATCTCCTCCAATCTGGTGATTTTTCTAGGTGCGTAATGGTTTTACGGAGTGTCTACATTATTTATATTTCTACCTTTGGTACTCCTATCTTATTCTAATCCCAAATACTCAAAGGCCCTTTTGTTGTGCTCATGAATCCTAAGCAGTTCAAAACTTGGAACAAAAGTCTTGATCTGACTCAAGACTTTGGCAATGTCATAAGGAATGTATTTGGGCAAAGCAGCACTTAGAGAAAGATTGACAAACTCATCGGATGATGAAGATTTTTTACATCTTGGGCATGGGTGGGAAAACCAGTGCTACTTGAGACAACAAGGAATTTGTAAGATGCATCTTTCTTTGGAGTTTTTTTTTAGGATATGGGTTTGAACTGGGGTTTTTGGTTTGGCTTGAGGCCTTTCCCCTTTGACAACTTTACTTCTTATGTTATACTCCTTTTCTTGGGTAACAACAACATTCATTAACAACTACCTATCCTCTTCTGATGGGATTCCTCCATCATACTTCTTAATAATTAGAGCTCTTAGGTACTCAAAATCATTTTAAGGAACTTTAAAAGCTTGTACCATATATATTTCTAAAGTATGAGAGGGAGGGAGAAGAGGTACCTGTTTAATGCAATCCCAAAAACTTGCAGCATTTCTTGCACTTATTACTTAAGTTGAAGTTGCTCCTTGTTGTGAGCTTGTAGAGTAGTCCACCATGCATGCATCATCATCAGTGTTATCATCATCATCAACCTCTTCAACTTGCTGATCTAATTCACATGGCGGGTGGGGTAAGAAACATTTGTCACACCAATCAATTTTATTTATCTCTTTAACAACAACAATTGTGGCATTTAAAGGATCATGCACTACTCTATTTTCCCTAGCTTGGGGTTTTCTAGATCACATGGGTCCTTTACCTCTATCATCGATCTTTGATCATTTCTAAGATGATTTTAAAATCTATCTTATTTTTGTTACGTATGCTGACCTTGGGAACCTTGTCCAATTCCTTTCTCTACCCTAGCTAGCTTGTAAGATATTTCTTTGACGACTCCACCAAAGTGTTTACAACTACCTCAATATCCAAAACCTTACTTGATTGAGGATTCTCTGGTTTGATAATTTTAACACCCTCCCTCTTAGGAGGTTTTCCAACTACTTTAATGTTGTTCTCAATTTATAGAGCCATGGTAAAGACCTACCTCAAATTTCCATCGTTCTTATACCTCAAATAGTAAACAAATTTCTTATCAAATGCATCTAAATACTTTATCATACATGATTCATCACATGGCCTCAAATTAACAGGTAGTATTCTCAATGTTTTGTTAAATCTTGTATTGAAATCATGCACTAATTCATTAGGATTATTCTTAATATTTTCAAACTCTGATAAAAGAAACCTAGGGTATGTTTTATCACCATATTGCAGTCTAAAAGCATTATTCATTTCTGTCCAAGAATAAATGGAATTATCTGGAAAATCTTTATACTCGTCCCTTACATCTTCTTCTAGAGTATGGATAAACAATTTAATGTACACATCCTCAAATTCTATTTCAAAGTCCTCCATCATATTGATAAAGAGATTCAAGTGTTGATCACTAGTGATTGCATTATTTCCTTGAAAATTAGGCAATCTATTTCTTACATCTTGTGGCACAACATTTGGATAGCCAGCCATACCTCTAAAATTGATGGGACCAAAAGTATTAACAACAAATGGAGGTCTGGGTGGAGGTTGAGCCATATTATTTTGAGGAGGTGACCTTGGAGGAGATGTAAACTGATGAGGAGTGAGAATTCTATGTGGTATAGGGATGCAATTCTCAGAATGACTTCCCTCTAAAGGCTTTGTTTCTTGGAAAACTCTATCAAATTTGGAAAATATAGGGGCAGATTGAGAAGAAAAATTTTCAAATACAAATGAAGGCCCCTCTCTAGATGGAGAATTCAATTCAACAAAGAGACTACCTGATTCAAATTCACTTGAGGAAGTATTGCAATCTTCAATCACAGGCTGATCAGTTTCACCAATGGAGATCTCTTTTCTTGATGCTTGATCTCCAACAACCTTCCAAATTCTTCTTCCTTCTAAATTAGACTTTCCCAACTCTAGAAAAACCTTCTACTAGGGTCCTTGGTGAAGAAATATCTTCTTCCTTCCATATTTGCAGATATTAATGACAAATATTACTTGATATATGTTAAGACACTGGTATTTATTAAGAATTTAAATAGCACAGAGTTTCCACTAAGGATTTTCACCTTAGTTTGTCTAAATACACTATGAAATACCTATCAAATGTCTATCAATACTAGACATGCAAATCTTAAAATATCTTCTCTTCTTCTACCCAAATTTTTCAATGATGATACAAACTTTAGTATAATAACTATATAAGCTAGAAATATTACACTCAGAACTTACTGACTTTGAATAATTCTTATAGATTTGAGCAGATAATGATGTTTCAGTAATGTATTAGCACACAACACATGTAAGAAGTATTGCAGTCTGTATGTACCTTGCATTTGTAAAGAGTCCCCGAGAAATGGTGCCATTCTAGTGTTGGTATCCAAATTGATTCTCCCTTGGAAACCGAGTAGTATCACAGATTTAGCAAGACACTGAGAGACAAATAAATCATATTTTGAGTCATTTTATATTCGGTGAGAGGATATGTCTGACTCTTTATCGCTCGGGCATCAGAGAAATGGATAGCACCTTCATTAAGGAATTGATCTATCCTCACTGCTTTAGGGCGTGCCTTTCAAACAGGTCAAAGGACCCGTTTTGTAATCTCTGTCGGTGAAGGAGAATGAATATATCCTTCTTTGCACAAATATGAAAGGAGACCCTGAGAAAATATGATCAATGCACCACAATTTAACTCTCACGAGTTGTCACTTCTAAAGAATGGTGATATTTCCTAGATAGGGCTAAGGTTACTAAAGACATTATGGGATCCTAATTGCTTCTGCATATTTTGGCAGTAGAATTTATACATTTGTGGACACACAAGGAAAATAGGGGTAGTTCAGGATGGATTCATTGTTTTTGAATAATTTTGGTGGGAGATTAAGTAGGATAAAATTGATTATACTAGATCTTTGAGAGACTTCACAACAATTGGAAATCTAAATGATAGAAAGCTTTGAGATAGCTAAGATATTCCTTCAACTAAAAGGTGTGCATCAATTGAGACCTATATTTGCATGGTTTCACACAATCTCAAATAATTTAACATGAAGGCTCGAGCTAAAGACTCAATAAAACATAAAAGACCCCGGTTACTCATGCCTAAGATACACTCGAAGGCTTAGAGAAAATCTTTATCAACAAATGATAGCAAAGTTTATTTTAAATTGTTTATCTCATCATAGGATGAAAGCTCTTATTGAAATGAAATTGCAAATGCCACTAAAATGTCACAGGATGAGATCTTATGTGATTACGAGGGACTTTAACACAAGATTACAATAGGAATAAGAAAACTACTTACATACATTACGAAACAAGGAAAACACAAATTAACTCAAAATTTATGAGATTAATTAGTAGGGGAAATTTTCTTTGAAGTTTCTTTGAGCTCGTTAATGGATGTACACTCGCAACCAACTTGACGTAATTGAAATCTAAAACATAGGAAATTATAGGGTTTCTTAGATTGGTCTCTCAGGAAGATGGGCTCTCTCAAATTTTCTCTTAAGAATTCAACCCCGACCATTTACAAGAGTATTCTCATTGCATTTATACATTTCACTCACTCACTCATCCCAAATTTTCCCCCAAAAAAATAAGAATATTCAAGGGACCTTTACTTGTTACCAATTTTCCTCAGAAAGCAACGTTTAACAAATTAACATCTGAAAGATGCTAAGAGGACCAATTATGAATTGATAACATTTCTCAAACCCTCGAGTAATGACTAGGATGCCATGCCACAACCGTTTTGACATTCGTTTTAATCATTTTGATTCTATCATGTGAGAAATATTTATTTTAATCATTCTTCGGACGCTCTATATAGCTGCATCGACGGGTAATGCTTTTCACTCTCGAGGTAACACCTTTTTCATATTTTACACCTATAACCTCCATCATTTCATCATTTTCCCTCTCTTCCCTTTCTGCAACTCTACCCCGCATCGATCTTCTACGGTAATTCACATTTTTACAAGTGCTCGAGCAATTCCAATTTAGAAATATCAACCTTAACAATCCTTGGAATCAAAAATTATGTTCTAAATCCATTCAATGTCACTTTGGAGATAAAAACAAGAAGAAATTTAATTAAAAATGATGAAAAATAGTGTGTATTTGGATCTTTAGGAGCCTTGGATCAAAATGGCAGAAAAATAGGTGAAATGCACAACAACCATTGATTCTTCCCCTTCTCAACTCTAGATTACAATCGTCTACATGTTTTCTTAGCACAACTGCAAAGGTGAGGTACAGTGGCAAGTTTGCAAACAAGCACGGGCCTTCCTCGTGCCCTGGTCCCAAGAAAAATGCCTTTTGGCCTTTTAAAAAGTCTCAGTAAAAAAGGAGCCAGCGAAAGCCTCCACGTGTCGCCTTGGCATAGCTTTGGTATGGTCCTCAAAATCGAAGACCCCAAACAAGCACAGGCTCACCACAATTCTCAGTCTGGTATAGTTGTCAAAAAAGTGAAAGGATCGGTGGAAGGTGCCATGTGTCCAGAGAGTGCGAGATAGTTTTCCTCGGCCGCTGAAAAGTCCAAGCAAGGGTAGATTGAGCGGAAGCTTCCAAGTGTCCTCCTGATGCTTCTTCAAAATAAAATTTAGGGGCCGGTCCCAAAATAGGCGCGGTCCCTCCACATGTACATGGCCTTAGAAAATTTCTTTGAAAATTTTAAGTATAGAGTGGAGCCGACGAAAGCCTCCACGTGTCTCCCTGGCGCAACTTTGAGATGGTCCCCAAAAGCGGAGACCTTGAACAAGTGCGGGCTCACCATGTGTCCCCTTGGTGCAACTGTTAAGGTGGGACCCTAAGGCAGATCCTCAAATGAGTTCCGGCCCTCCACGTATTCATGGTATTCCAAAGCTACACCGATTGCGTGAAAAAATGTCTAAGTTTGGGAAAGGCACCGAAAACCTCCACGTGTCTCCCCGATGAAACTCCAAGGTCAAACCAAAAGGGAAATTTTTAGATGAGCATTAGCCCTCCACGTGGACACATTTTTAGTTGAAGTGAGCCTTAGAGTTTTTAAGTGCCCCACCGAGCAGTATCCAACTAGAAATCGCCACATTTCCTCAGATGCTAAGATATAAATTTAAATGGGAAAACACACCTTTCAAACTATAAAATGTAGATAAATCACCATTTACACCGGAAATGAATCTTTCTTTCAAGAATTAGAATTTGGAAATGATATAAGGCCCAAATAGGATCCTTCACCGACAGAGTTTAAAAAATGGGTCCTCTCACCCTGGTCGAAAGGCATGGCCTAAAGCAATGAGGATAGATCAAATACTTAATAAAGGTGTTATCCATTTCTCTACGATGCTTGAGTGACAAAGAGTCGAGAAAAATCCTCTCCTGACCACAAAACAACTCAAAATAACATCCGTCTATCTCTCGTTGTCTTGCTAAATTTGTGATGTTGCTAGGTTTTTCAAGGGAGAATCAAGTTCGATACCACGAGAAAAAACTCAACAACATGCAAGAAATAATCACGTAACATTTAGCTACGTAGCCAACAGATAATGAGATCTGAGTCACCAATCAAAGTAAAATCTAAGAAATATCAACAATCAAGGAAAGTGGATAACTAGCCACATTGGAATGTCTGAAAAATTCTCACCAAAAATATAAATAACTAAAATATCCCGAGAGCTTCTCAATCTAATCATAACAAAAACAAAACAAAAAATTTGGTCCTTGATAAAATAACACCAATTTACATATATATAAAATATAGAAATTCAACATCACAATCACTTTTTGGCCCTTCATGGCCGCTAATAGGGGTACTATACCTCGAGCTTCGTTCTAATAACACATATGCACAACTGGATCAAATGTGACACCAATACCTAATATCCACTTACTCACATGGGGATTAAGTCACCAAAAAAGAAACCAAAACTAACTCATCTAACCACTAAAGGAAAGAGGGGAGCTTCAGATGACTAAAAACTTGTAATTTACTTTGTCGACCCCCTAAACCCAACCATTATCAAAAGAAAATTTATCCCTATAAGCAAGAGTCTCAATGGGTTTATTGCATCATATGACTAAAGCAAAAATTAGTACTCATCCAACAACATATTTTTAAAGGAAAATCAAGTTCCTGCTAGACCATAAGTTTGCAAGAATATCAATCTTATTCAACATTTGATTACTCAGGGTTCGACAAAATGCCACTAAGAAAGTAAAACAATTCGTACAACTTTATTATTTAATTATTATTTTAATTATGGCAGTTCAAAATCTATTAACTAGTTTATGGGTTTCAAATTCAGCCAAGGGTCCAAGTGTTGAACCCAAGGCTCTGATACCAAGTGTAAGTCCCACTAAAATTATGCGCACTAAACCCAAGAACAACCTAGGGTTAGCTAGAAAAAATTATGGAATATTTTTTTTTTGAAAAGCATGCCCACAAAAGGTTTCAAAAACAATGATTGCAACATTAATGTTTCTAGTCAATTATATTTAATAGACAAAATTTTCCCATTATAATAAATATTAAACCCACATTAAAAACTAATGAGTATAATTAGTCCAAGCATGGTTAAATTCTCTTTAAGAGATAAATTAATAAACAACTAAATTCATATTACAGTTAAATATTTCATATTTAAATTGAGAGGGTTAAAGGGGCAAAATAAATAAATACCCAAGGTATTTAATTCCACAAGGTTTGAACAATGAACAAGTTCCCATTTTACATGGGGTTAGAATAAACATTCCCTTACCCCATAAAGTGACCCCGTAAAAGGTCAACTCATGTTTTGAAATTAAAACATTTAGATTAAATATGTAATTTCTACTCACCCACTCCTACCTACTTTTTTAGAGATGAATCTCATCATCCCTTGGATGGATTCAATTAGGACCCTTGATGATAACAAATGAAATCTAACCCTAAAACATGCTTATGAAGGCTTTTTCCTCTTTTCATTTGGCTCATTGTTTTCCATTTTTTTGTAGGTTATTGGAGGAGGAAGGGAAACCATGGAGGCCATTCAAAGATTTTGGAGGAATGGACATGCTTCATTTATTTTCCATTTTTTTATACCCTCATTAGGGTTTCTAAATGTATTTATATGTTTTATTTACCGTATTTCCCTTATATTTACCCAAGTGGGCTTGTGGGTTTTGCCCAAATTTTGGTATAGTTTAAGATTTGATTCATAGAGTCATTTGAATATGTGAAGAAGTATATATATATATATATATTCTAATTTACTTCATTTATAAAAATTTATCCTTTCTTTAAAAAAAAGCTCGAAATCACTATTAGCACAATGATTAAATCTATTAGGAAATCTCTTGTTATATATATATATATATAAATATATAATAAGAGATTTCTAATATATATATATATATATATATATATATATATATATATATGTATGTTGTGGCCTTTACCCTCAAAGAGCCGTTGATTTAAAAAAAAAAATCCATGAGAATGCTGTGGGTAGTATAAGTAAGTATGGTTAATTGGGGGTGCATAAAGATTAAATTCTAGAGTGGTTGGGTTGGGGGAGGGTCCCCGTACACTTATCTTATTCCTCCCCCTGCCATAGCCTTTAGGCTTAAAAAAATGTGAACTGGTTTTCCTTTCTAAGCATTCTTTTATTTATAAGTTTTTTTGTTTTAATTTTATATAAAAAAAAATTATTTCATATAATCCGTGGCTTTATACATGTAAATGTATGTTTGTTTATGTGTGTGTGTGTGTCATTTTTTTATTTATTTGGCTATAGATTTCAATACTATATTTTCATTAATATTAATAATATATTATTTCTAATATATTTTTATATTAATAGGTACATTAGTATCAAAATATTTAATTATTAACTATATATAGAATAATTATTAACTCAATATCAAGTAAAAAAATAACATATAGTTAGCATTATTGACAAATTAAATGCTTGCACTTACTTTCTTCTTTAACAACTTAATAACATTGTATAGGTGGTAAACTAAATTTCATTTCATTTCCCTTAATGATTGGTAATGGATTTACAATAGATTTGTAAATGAGAAAGACATACTAAAGTTAGAACTTAGATCACTTCATTGACCTATTTCAAAACTAATTAAAACTTAAGTAATTTCCATCTACTTGAAGAACTTTTAAAATATACATATCATCCACTATATGAAATGAACCTATGAAACTTATTTTACCACATGCCTTTTAATATCATTTGACTTCATACAACATAATTAATTTCCTTTTTTTTTTAACCATGCTCACCACCAAATTTTACAATATGTCCAATGAGTTTTCAAATTAACAAACTACTATCTTTCTAATCCATCTAAACACTTTTGTGGGGATTACAACAACTACCATAAAATAAAAACCATTTTTTTCTTTGTAACTCCTTTCAAGTGCACCAAATGTAGTTTACAAAATAGATCTTTACTTCCATTTTCCACATTCAATATAACTTTAAATTCCAAAATAAAAACAACTTTTCATCACAAATACTAACACAATGTTTTCCACTTAAAGTGGGAATTTTTTTGCAATAATGAAAACTAAAATGAACTTAAAAATTTGTCTCCATACATAGTTCCAAGATCAACTTTCCAACCAAGCTCCATCTTCTCATCAACAACAAGAGAGATCCACCATGATTCATTTGATCACAAAAAAATGGGGGAGGAAACACTTTCCACCCAACCAAGAATTCCAATGAGGTGGAGAAGCCATCCTCCTCATTGGCCCTCGAACCCCAACCACATTGCAATGAAAAATGGATTCAACTCATGGAAACATAAAAATTTTCCACATCACAATACAAGATTTAACAACCAGACCAAAATCCAACTAGTACAAATACAATCACAAGAAGGAAATCAAAAAGTACACAAGGCTTCAACTGCAAAAGTGAAGGAGTAAGATCCATGGGGAGGTCACTTATGTCTCCCAATGGGAAATGGGTGCGCCTCGACAAACCCTCCAATAACATCTCCAATCCCTACACACTCTTATGCCTCCCTTGAAAACCTCTTATACCTCCTACATTCTCTTATGCCTCCCTACAATCTCTTATGGCTCCCTCATAAAAATAGACCAAGTAAGAAATGTAAGAAATTTCTTGTCTAAGGTGGGGCACCCAACCCAAATCCCTCAAAACATGAAATGAACTGTTATGGCTCCTCACATGTAATATCCCCATATTCCCTCCTATACCACACTTAATCCATCTACCCAAACAACCAAAAAGCATACCGAAACACTCAAAACACATGCACTTGTTTACAATATAAAAGGAAAAATATTTTTACAAGAGTAAAGCTCCTATCTTTCCATGGTAGAGCTTGATCCAAGATTTCCACACCAATCTTCTTCATTCCCAAATAATCACCAAAATATTCAACCAATTCACCAGCATTCCAAAATCCTCTAACTCCCAAAAATGCAAGAGCACAAGGAAATGAAGAAACCCCAAACAATAAAAAGAACTTGAATAAATATAAAAGGAAAAGAGGAGAGTGAGGTGACTACATGCAGTATACCACATCAATCATCCTCAAATCCACATCACAATCCAAACCTCAACCCCAATGCATCATAAATTGTTGGGTGAGAGAAATGACAAGTTACTTACACACACAATCTAAGCCCACACCCTCTAAGGACAAACTTTACGTTAAAGAAGGAAGCTGCAATACAAACTTACAATTTTTCTTCCCAAAACCCATAATGGGGCCTAATTTTGACCCCACAATTTATAGGTAGGATTGGTATAGAAATTTAAGAGGTGTGGGACATTTTAACTTGTCCCACAAGCCTCGAAATCGGCCCTTAATGCCAAATTCGAATTTTCATGAAGGGGTAGAGCATACAACACTCAAGATCACAAGCACTCAACTTAAAACACATAATCCAAGAGCCATCTAATCTAATAAATGAAATATTTTGACCCTTTATGATTTGGTTTATTAAAATAATTAATTTATTAATCTAGACATAAATCAAGCAATTAATAAAAGGAGAATACATCACTATAAAATCATACACTAAAATTAAATAAAGGAAACTAAATGAAAGAATAACACATAACCCCTTGGTCACAATTGGAGGTGATTCCCCCCATGGGAACCCCCAAAAAACAATTCAAACATACACACATAACAAAATACATGTTGTCATGGTGACCCTCATTGAATTCATCTAGCATTCTAATGTGGTTGGTCTCCAATCCCCTCGATGTTTGTTGTGACATGTTTACCTGTAAAACACATAACACCTCCTTTGGCCTCATGGCCGCATCAAAACATCCAAAATAAATATACAATATAACTCCACAATCATCTATATATGAACCAAAACATCATCTAGTCAAGTAACAACATCATTTACAATTTCTAACAACATCTCGGTCCTACATTTCATCAATAACCATATGATCATAAGATTAGTTCAATTTCCTAGTCTACCAAATATGATGAAATATCGCATGTCTAATATATATATATATATAACCATGTCAACAGCATATCAACATCAATATACAATGTCTCTAATGTTCCACACGCATCATATATGAATTGAAATCAACAACATTCCATTATCTCTAACATCTAACATCAAACTAAGTCAAAAATGATACTATAATGTCCATATGTATAGCTAACTATATCGAAATCAAAATTAATAGGTGTCAAAGGAAAGTGGGTACTACATGTTCAACATCTTTGATTAAATGAATATTTCCCAAGGTGTCCCTAAAATTAGCATCTCATACATATTATCAAATTTCAAATGCAACTTTTATGTAACATGGGACTACATTATACATATATACATTTTATAATGACCTATATAAATTACAATAATAAACTATGAATTACACAATGTCTCTTTGCCATCTTTCTTGCATCCTACAAAACCATGAGAGCATGAAATCAATGATAAATCATTAGCATGGAATCCATCCTAATCTAACATAATTAACATCTTTAGTTTCCTATTTACATAATAAAATTAATAATTTACATTGGAAAGGAAAAGGGTTATAGACATGTATTCATTTCATTTTATTTAACTTTATTTCGTAACCAAAGAGATAGAAAGATGTAGGAAAGAGAGAGAAATACTATTTTACCAAAATCCAAATTTCATACAATAAGCCACCGGATAGAGTTACAAACAGTTATTTACAATTGTTAACGCAATTTCCACGGTGGTTAGGAAACCAACTAGGGTCCTACAACTTTCTTTTTACATTTTTTTCTACTAGCTACAAAAATGTTCAATTCAGCCTCAAAGTCTTAGAAATCACTTTTGAACGTAGTCTTCCAATGACAAAACACACAAGCTGTTAAATTTCTACGTGTCACATAAATACCAAGAGTCCATAGGAACTGATAGAATTTGGAACTAGCGAATAGTTTACGATTGGCGGGTAGTTTTTCGAGGACATTGGTTGTAATTTACCTTGCTCTAAATGATCAAAAGTTAGCTCGAGGGATTAGAAAACCATGTCCAAAACTAACATTCGATGAATGAACATGCCACAATTATATTCCTATGAGTTCCACCATATATGGATAATTCATCGAGACTCATCGAAATAGAAACTAGAGAGCACTGAGAATTCAAATGGTGACATGATTTTGAAGCCACCGGTCCTTGGTCATGTTTGACCTAGTCAAACTACGACTAGAGCCATACGAAATGGCTTTGCCAAACTATACTGAGAAAAGTGTTTTTCCCTAAATTGAAGGTTTTATGTAATTTTCTAGTAAAAACACTATATAGTTGTGAATTAGGATACACATTTTGTTCAAATGGAGGTTCAAAAAGAAATCCAACTTTTTAGTTCCACTAGCTTCATACAACTATAAAGCGGTGAAACATTGATCTTAGTAGGGCATCAAAAAGATCACAAGTAATCATTCGGGGTCGATCCAAAGACTAAAGTGACTCCTCACATAATAAGGTACACGAGTGAAGCTTAACATCCCCTCTCAAAATATACAAAGGTTGCTTTACTGAGTCTCCAAAAATCATAATTTATCTATTTAATTGAAGAAATGGTGAACATATGTACCGGAAAGTCAACTTCAGCTTGTCAAAATAGGTACTATAGAAACCTAGTTTGGTTGTGACATTGCTAGATCATCAGGAAGTGAGGGTTTAAGTTTTTTTTTACAAAGGAATAATAAATCTTGTAAGTTACAATATAAAATTTTATTTCTTTAAAACGTGTTTAATTAATACGATCAAATATACGAAAATCCTTCATTTAACATTTTATTGAATTGCAAAAGAAAGAAAATTAAATAACACAAATCATGAGGGATGAGGAGAGATAAACCATGCCCAGGAATGATAAGGGAAGTGGTTTAGAGGTATTCCACATAGTTTTGGTGGTCTATGAATTGATTGAAGTTGTTAGAGGGTTTCAAAGACTTTTTCACCAAGCCCACCTCACACATCTTTAGTAATCACCATCAGAGGTGTAGCAATCCCAATTACGAGAACTTTGACCAAAATTATTGATCCAGAAGTTATGTTAGGATGAAATACTTCCAATGAATCATGGATATTTGTCCCATATAAGTTTCATATCCATATGCAGAACTCACAGTTATTTCACTAACTTCAGTTTGTTAAGAGAAAATTTTCCATATCAGAATCTCATTACAAATTGTACTAGACACAACACAAATTGTCTTTAAGGAGTCACCCCATAAGCTCATGGAATATAGAAGGAACCTCTCTGTACATTTCACCTCAAGCACATGATATGATTGAGCAATATCCTAGAGAATAACAAAATTATCACTTAGGCCAATGACAAGCAAAGTGATGATCACATTTTCTTCAATCCCATAATTTTTCTTGAAGGCCTCCTTGTCTAACCCCTTTAGAAATCAAACATCCATGACCCAATGGAAAAAGGTAGGAAGGATTTGTAACAAATCCAAACTAACCTACCCTTTAAGCTTTTTATTGCTATCTGATCTTCCCCTAAGTTGTATATCAAATAACTTAACTCATCTTTCCCCAAATACTACAACTGTAACTGACGAAATTCTCATAGAAAGGGAAGGATCAAAATTTTGAAGTATATAACAAGAGGAATGAATTCCATGCACTCGAATACCATCAAATACATGAGATGAAGAAAGTAGTTTTCCAAGTTCAATATCATATAGAAAGAGGTGTGGTCGTGCCTGCAAGTAGATATGGAACTGATGATTCCCATGGATGATACAAAAAAACAAAGTGCTAAAACATCTCCAAGATAATCTCCTTTATCCACCCACCATGAAATATCTACTTTCGAGGTAGCCATAGCTCCTCCATCTCGTGCATATTCCAACACAATGTTATATGTGCAGTGAGTGATTTCAGGAGTGAATGAAAAGAGAAGTAACCCAAATGAATTTCATGGGATCTCCTCCTACTTGTAATTATCCGATTCTTGTTGAATTAGTAACTTTTTTCATTGTTTTCACAATAGTGCTTTTGGATTCTCATTAAAGTGTTTGAAATTATTGTGTTTGGAAAATGAGAGGTTGGTCATGTTGGTATCAAAATTTTTTCTCCTTTTTAAGATGAGAAACATCACAGATTTGACATGGAGCTTAGAGATAGATAGATCATAATGTGTGTCATTTTGTAGTCGAAGATGAGATCTAACTAGCCCTTTGTCACTCAGATTTTGGAGAGATGGATAGCACATTCAAGAGGATTTGATCTATCCTCACTTTGGTTTAGGTCATGCCTTTCGACTGGATGAGAGGACCCTTAGTGTAGCCTCTATTTGATGAAGAAGATGGATATATTCTTCTTTTGCACAAATTTTATGAAGAAAACCTTGGGAAAGTATGATCAATACTCCATAATTTAACTCTCAAGAGTTGTCACGTATAACAGATGGAGATACTTTCAAAAAAAGGTTAAGGTTACTAAAGACATTATGTGATCTGATTGTTCTACATATTTTAATAAATCAATTTTGTTCCTTTGTTGATATTTAGGAAAATAGGGGTGGTTCAAGATGGATTCATGGTTTTGAATGATTTTGGTGGGAGATCAAGCGAGATAAAGTTAATTATACCAGATCTCTGAGAAACTTCATAACAATGGACAACTCAACAATAAAAATCTTCAGAATAGTTAAGATGTTCCTTCACCTAGAAGGTGTGCTTTAATGGAGGCCCAGATCAACACATTTTCACACAATCTTTTAGATTCTAGCATGAAGGCTTGAGTTAAAAGACTCAATTAAATACCAAAATCTTTTATAAATCATGCCAAAGGTACACCCAAAGACTTACATACAATATTTATCGACAAATGATAGTGGATTGATTTTAATTTTTCTTATATCATCATAAGATGAAGGCTCTTCTTGAAATGAAATTGCAAATGCCACTAAATTGTCACAGGGACAAGATCCTATGTGATTTCACAAATATTTCAATGTAAGATTGCAATAGGAATAAAATAAACCATTTATAGACATTCTGAAATAAATCAGACACAAATTTCTAGAGATTGAACACAAATTAATTTCAAAATTGCTTAGATTCATCAGCAGGGGAAAACTTCTAGAGAAATCTCAGTGGTCGTCAATGGCTATACATCTGCAACCAACTTGACATGATAGAAAATCTAATCTTGAAGGAATTAACTAAGTATCTCGGATTGATCTCTCGGGAAGATGATTGTATCAAATTTTCTCTTAATAATTCAACCCCGGCCCTTTGCAAGAGTATTCTCATTACATTTATACATTTCAATCGCTTACTCATCCCAAATTCTCACCCTAAAAATAATAATATTCAAGGGACCTTTTCTTGTTACCAATTTTCCTTGTAGAAAGAAATGTTTAACAAACTCACATCTAAAAGCTTCTAGGTGTACTAATTATGAATTGATCACGTTTCTTAGGCCCTCGACTAATGACTAGGATTTCATGCCATAAATTTTTGGCAATCCTTCTAATCATTTTCATTCTATCATGAGAGAAATCCCCTTTTTAATCATTTTCGGAGGCTCGGCAACCCTAGATCGGACGGGTAATCCTTTTCACCCTTGAGGAAACACCTTTTTCATCCTTTATGCTTGCAACCTTCATCATTTTATTCTTTTCCCTCTCTTTCCTCTACAATTCTACCCCGCATCCATTTTATTTGGTAATTTACATTTTTGCAAGTGCCTGAGCAATTCCAACTTTAAAATATCGACCTTAACAATCCTTAGAATCAAAAATTAAGTTCTAAATCCATTCAATGAAACTTTACAAACAAAAATGACAAGAAATATCATCAAAAATGATGAAAAACAATGCGTATTCTCATCTCTAGGAGTATTAGAGCAAAAATGGTGGAAAAAGCAGCAATGCATAACATCCATTGATTCTGTCCCTTATCTACTTTATTTTATAGTTATCCAGGTGTTTCCTTGGTGCAACTACAAAGGAGAAGTACAGGGAAAGTTTCCAAACAAGCACGGGCCTTCCACATGCCCTGGGCCCAAGAAAAATGCCTTTTGGCCTTTGGAAAAGTCTCAAGCAAAAAGGAGCCAGCAGAAGCCTCACGTGTCTCAATGGAGCACTTTGAGATGGTCCTCAAAAGTAGATACCCTAAACAAGTGCGGGCTCACCACGTGTCTTGAGTGCAGTAGAGTTGTTAAAAATTTCAAGGATCAGAGAAGGTGCCATGTGTCCATGGTCCGAGGTAGTTTTCCTTAGCCGTTGAAAATTCCAAGCAAGGGCAGAGTGAGCGGAAACCTCCAAGTGTCCTCCTAGTACTTCTTCAAAATAAAATTTAGGGGTCGGTCCCCAAACAGGCACGGTCCCTCCACATGTCCCAAGCCTTATAAAATTGCTTTGAAAAGTTTAAGTATAGAAAAGAGCCGGAAGAAGCCTCCACATGTCTCCTTTCGCAATTGTTAAGGTGGGACCACGAGGTGGATCCGAAATGAGTGCCTTCCCTCTATGTGTCTATGGTGCCAAAACTATACCGTCCACATGAAAAAAATTCTAAGTCTTGGAAAGACAATGGAAACCTCCATGTGTCCCCCCTGTCGCAACTCCAAGCCTAAACCAAAAGGTGATTTTTTAGATGAGCGTCGACCCTCCACATGGATAAGTTTTGAGTTAAAGTGATCGTTAGAGTTTTCAAAGTTCCCCACCGAGCCACATCCAACCAAAAAGGGTCACGTTTCCATAGATCTTTGAGATATAAATTTGACGGGGAAAAACACACCCGTCAAACCATAAAATGTAGGAAAATCACCATTTGAGCCTGAAAATGAATCTTTCTTTCAAGACAAAGAATTTGGAAATGATATAAGGCCCAAATATGATCTTCTGAGCTGTATCCAATCACGTTTCCACAAATATTTGGGACAAAAATAATAAGGACAACAAAACGTGACTCTGGAAAATGGAAGAAAGAAAAAAACGAGTTTTAGCGCAAGTTACAAATTCTTTTCACATGGAAAGAGGGAAAAAAACAAATTCTAGATTTTAAGTAATCCTCAATGAAGGGACTGATCATGGCAAGAAAATCGAGGAAAAAAATTTCATGCATCAATATGGGGAGATAGAAAACATGTGAGCCCGCAAACTGAAGAATTTCAAAGACAAACAGGGCGAGACCAAATTGAGCACCAACACCAGCTCGACTCGAGGATGGGCACTCCTGCGAGTCCCACAAGAACAAATAATATACCAAGTACCAAAAATAGACCATTGTGAAATGGAGTCAAAGAATAAGCTTGCAGAGCAAAGAAACCATAACCATCCTCCAAAAAATGAACCAAGAAACTAGTAAAAGCAAGTCACTAAGGACCAGAACAAACAAAAACACAAAAGTAGAATGAAAAAACAAAGAACTATACACTATACAATGGATTATACCTTGATTATGAGAAATCAATCAAGGAAATTTTTTAAATGCCTGCCGTTAATAGGAAATTCAAGCGAGTTCCCCATTTAAGTCCTTTTTACGAAGAAGGTATTTTCACCAATTTTAATGTCTATTGAATAAGGGCCCATCAACAATACATCAAATTTACCATGCTTTCCCTTATCTTCATGCCTACTATCACATAATAGCACAATATCCCCAATGCTAAAAGCTCTTGGAGTCACCTTCTTGTCAAATGACTCCAACTTTTCTTTAAACTTCACATGCCACTAATGGGATGCCCTCCTTTCTTCATCTAACTCAATAATCTTATTGATTCGAGCATCATATGTACTAACTTCTTGATGTTCAATTTTTTGAACAAACTGAAATGAATACAATTGCAAATGAAGGGGCAAAAAAGATTGAGTTTCATATACCAAATCAAATGGACTTTTACCAAGTAACTCTTTTGATGATGTGATTGATTCCAGCCCAAACAGAAAACTTGATTGCTCACCCAAATTATTTTTGTTCAGCTCAAGGTTCTTCTAATGATTTTCAACAAGTTTTTATTGTTGGACTCATCTTGTCAATTTCCTTGGGGATTGTAGTTAGAAGCATATGTCAAATTTATTCCATATTCTTTGCACATTGCCACTAAAGGTTTGGCTCTGAAACTCATGGCATTATCAGCAACAATCTTAGCTGGTACTCCAAATCTGCATATGATTTGATTCAGCATGAAGTCCATGATAACTTGGTGTGTTACTTTCTTGGTGGGGATTTCTTCCAGCCACTTCGTGAAATAGTCGGTGATTACAAGAATCCATTTATGACCAACACTGGAAGGATCTAAAATTTTGCCAATGAAATCCATTCCCCATTTCTTAAATGGGGCTTCAATTGACACAAGATACAAAGGAAGGGAGCCTGAAGCTTTCATTCTTCTAGAAAAATGTTGGTAACTTTCACATTTCCTAACCAATAGAGTTGTATCTTTGAAGAGAGTTGGCCATAAATAACCAGCCCTCAAGATTTTATGTGTTGTAACTCTTCTAGCAAAATTTCCCCCACAAACTCCTCCATGGAGATCAACAATTACCTTTGGGGCTTCATCCTCAGTAATGCATCTTAAGAGCACTCCTTCCAAGTTCTTCCAAGCTAACCCAAAATCAGTAATGACATATTTTTGAGAGGCTAACTTAAGAGCTATTTTATTATTTTTACTCAAATGTTCAGGGTAGCATAGATGTCCGAGATAAAAGATTATATCTTGATACCTTTATGAGCTTACAAAATTTTCAAGGACATCCACCCTTTCTCCTTCTACTTCATTCACCTCAATAGTTTGCAAGTTTCTCTTAGCCATAAGCTTAGCTAGGCCCAAACCTCTTATCAATTTCATGCTTTGGATATCCATGTCATATTCCTGTAACTTGTTTACCCATCTATCTTTTGCTTGAGACCTCCATCTCTGATAAGATATCTTTCACCATAGTGTGGGGAACATAAGCAACAACTTTAGAGCTCAAGATTTAAGGTTTGAAAACCATTTTTTGTTTCACCAAGGAAAATGCTTACTTCTCCATGATGGTATACTTCAACTCAGCTCTATGTAATGCCTTACTGAAAAAATGAAATTGGTCTCTTAGCCCCTTCATCATCCTTCTGTAAAAAAATAGATGCAATGGTTTTTTCTAAAGCAAAACAAAACACTTGAAAAGGTTTGTTGTAATTTGGAGCTTCCAAAAAAGGGGCATGCTTTAATGCTTCTTTGATCCCATTAAATCTTGAATGGAAGCTTCTTCCCATTTGATAATTTAGTCCTTTCTAAGCATGCAAGTAATGGGGATGGTTAGCTCAGCAAAGTTACACACAAATCTTCTGATAAAGTTTATTTGTCCAAAGAAGGATTGAATTCCCTTCTTATTTCTCAGAATTGGAACCTTGTTGATGGCTTCCACTCTCTCGGGATCAAGCATGACCCCTTTCTTCGATACAATGTGACCAAGCAACTTTTCCTTTTGCACTCCAAAATGGCACTTATTGGGATTCAATGATATGCCATACTCTCTACACCTTAACATCATTCTCTTTAAGTGTTGTAAGTGATCATTTCTTTTTCTGGAAAACACAGTTACATCATCTTGATAAACAACAATGAAATCATTGATATAACTAGTAAACACTACATACGTTACTCTTTGGAAAGTTTCTTCAGCATTCATTAAGACAAAAGGCATCCTGACATAGACATAAGTTCCCTAAGGAGTGGTAAAGGTATTCTTTATTATTTCGACTCCTTCACAAAAACTTGATTATAGTCATAGAAACCATCGAGAGTGGATAAAAATTCAGAACCGCGATTACAAATTATAGCATATTCTCCATGTTTGGTGAGAGGGTAATTATATTTCCATGATGATTTATTCAGTTCTTGAAGTCTACACACAACCTTATATCACCATTATTTTTTCTAACAGGTACTAAATTTGTAACCCAAGAAGAGTACCTTGTGGGCTGAATGATCCCTCCATCCCTCAACTTCTTTAATTCTTCTTGCATCTTCAAAGAAAGGAGTGGATTGATGGGCATATATTTTTTCTTGAAAGGCTTGGCATTAGATTCAAGAGGAATTTCATGTTGGAACAAATCTTCCATATATGCCTTCAACTCAGAGTAAGACCAAGATAGGAATTCTTGATACTTCTTTAGCAATTGAACATAGCACTGCTTCTCTTCCTTGTTGAGATTGCTTCCTAACCAGATTTTACGTGGTTTTTCCTTTGTGCCCAAGTCGTGCTCTTCGACTTCTATTGAAACTAGCATACTTTTGATAATAATGTAATCATCATTATCAAATTTTGATTCATGTGCCACGAAACCTCTGGGAATCATTTTTTTCTTCAACTGGATGATGTCTTTGCAAAATAATGTTTCCATTCATTCAAAACACACACCATTAGTTCCTAATCTATATTTTGGTTAGCAAACTTGCCTTGGTTTTGCAGAAACTATTTCACGTGGGCATCATCATCAAACACATGCCAATTTTTAATGTTGTCAGGGACAGATGGCCTTGTTAGTATTTCAACACGATACTCACAAAATGGAGATACTGTATAATTTCCAAATTTAGATCCTAGCACTGCTAACTTGTCTGCAACAATATTAAACTTTCTATCATGGTGCATAATATTAAATGAGTCAAACTTTTCAATCAAAACCTAGATTGCATGCTTGTATTGTTTCATTCTCTGATTTTTAGTAGCATACAATTTTCTAATCTTCTTGACAATCAGTTTTGAATCTCCTCTAACAATGATATCCTTTATACCATATTTCCATGCAATTATCAAGCCTAATAAAAGTGTTACACATTCAACAATGTTTCTAGTGCATTCAAATTTGAGTTTGAAATAAAAATAAACTCTTCCTGTCCTAGAGAAATCAGATCAATGCCAACACCATTTCCAAACTTGGGACAAGCTCCATAAAACATTAAGGTCTAAGGTAAACCTACTTTTTCAAGACATTTACATTGATCAATCATATTCTCTTCGCCATCAGAAAATCCAACAATTTTTTCAACATCTACATCAGCATACAACACTTCATAAGAAGAACTATTGGGATCTTCAATGAGGTGCAACATCTTCTTCTCTCCATACAACTTTACAAGGCTGCCTTCAATTAGAATGGTGGAAAAAGACATATCCTTCTAAACACTTCCACCAACACCGCAGTGCACTTTCTTGATAACATCATGCCCCATTTGGCAGGAAATCAACAATAACAACATCAAGTTTCAAGTTCTTACTCGGATAATTTGCAAGTTGTACCACCAAACCTTTTACACACCCTACAACTTGCACCTCTCTAGAATCCATTGCAGTAAACTTTCCATAATCTATTGTCACTTTAATGTTCAATTCATTCATGACCTCTAGAGGCATAACATTGCATGATGATGCGGAATCAAACATACAATTGTGCATAAGGTTATCCTTAATAATCATCGTTGTAAAAAATGGATCACCATTTAATTGAGACTTAACCAAATATTTTCCCAAGTAAACTTCATGTGGTTCACCTATCTCCTCCAATCTTTGGTGGTTTTTCTAGGTCTGCAATGGTTGGAGGAGGAGTATTTACATTATTTGTATTTTTTCCTTAGGCATTCCTATCTTCTTCAAATCCTAAATACTCAAAATCTCTCTTCTTGTGCTCAGGAATCCTAAGCAGTTCAATAATTGGGACAAAAATCTTGATGTAACTCAAGACTTGGGAAATGTCATAAGGAATGTATTTGGGCAAAGTAGCATTTGGAGAAAGATTGACAAACTCAACGAGATGGCACAAGATTTTTCACATTTTTGGCATGGGTTGGAACACCGGTTCTACTTCAAATAACAAGGCCTTTTCAAGATGCATCTTTCTTTGGGGTTTCTTTTGGCACATTGGTGAGAATGGGTTTTTATTTTGGCTTGAGGCCCTGCCCCTTTTACGCTTTTACTTCTTGTGTTATATTATTTTTCATGGGCAACAACAACATTCATTCACAGTTGTCTATCCTCTTCGATGGGATTCCTCCATCATATTTCTTAATCATTAGAGCTCTTAGGTACTCAAAATCATTATTAGAAAGTCCAAAATCTTGTACCATATCTATTTCTAAAGTATGAGAGAGAGGAAGAAGAGGTACCCGGTGAATGCAATCCCAAAAACATGCAGAATTTCTTACACTTATTACCTTAGTTGAAGTTGCTCCTTGTTGTGAGCTTGTAGTGCAATCCACCATGCATGCATCATCATCAGTGTTGTCATCATCATTAGCTTCTTCAAATTTCTGATCTACTTCACATGGCGGGTGGAGTAAGAAACATTTTACACACCAATCAATTTGATTTGTCTCTTCAACAACAAAAACTCTTGCATTTAGAGGATCAGACACTACTCTATTCTCCCTAGCTTGGGTTTAGTTAGCTCCCATGGGTCCTTTACCTCTGTCATCAGATATCTGATCATTTCTTGGATGATTTTCAAATTTGTCTTGTCCTTGTTTCCTATGCTGACCTTGATAACCTTGTTTAATTCCTTTCCCTTCTATGGCTAGCTTGTAAAAGATTTATTTGTGACTCGGCCAAAGTCTTTATAACTTCCTAAAGATCCATAGCCTTACTTGATTGAGGATTTTTTCGGGTTGATTAGTTTAACACCCTCCCTCTTAGGAGGTTTTCCAAATACTTTAATGTTGTTCTCAATTTGCAGAGCCCTGGTAAAGTTGTGCCTTAAAGTTCAGGTTCTTATCCCTCAAATTGTAAGCAACTTTCTTATTAAATGCATCTCGAATACTTTATCGGACATGATTCATGACATGGCCTCAAATTAATAGGTAGTCTTCTCAATTTTTGTTGAATCTTGTATTGAAATCATGCACCGATTCATTAGGATTCTTTTTAATATTTTCAAACTCTTGTCAAAGAAACCTAGGGCCTTTTTATCACCATCTTTGCATTCTAAAAGCATTCTTCATCTCTATCCAAGTATCAATGGAATTATCGCGAAGATTTATACCAACCCCTTACATCTTCTTCTTGAGTATAGATAAATATTTTAATGTATCATCCTCAAATTATATTTTGAATTCCTCCATCATATTGAAAAATAGCTTGAAGTGCTGATCACCGGTGATTACATTATTTCCTTAAAACTTACGCAATCTATTTCTTACATATTGTGGCACAACATCTAGATAGCCATCCATACCTCTACAATTGATGGGAACAAAATTATTACCAACAAATGGATGTCTTGGTGGAGGATGAGCCATATTATTTTGAGGAGGTGATCTTACGGGAGAAACAAAATGATGACGAGTGAGGGTCTATGTGGTACGGGGATGCAATTTTGAGAATAAGCGCCCTCTAAAGGCTCTGTTTCTTGGAAAACTCTATCGGATTTAGAAAATATCGGGGCATATTGAGAAGTAAATTTTAATTAAATACAAAAGAATGACCCTCTCTCGATGGAGAATTCAATTCAAAAAGAGACTACCTCATTCAAAATCACTTGAGGAAGTATTATAATCTTCAATCACGGGTTGATCAGTTTCACCAATGGAGATCTCTTTTCTTGATGTTTGATCTCCAACAACCTTCCAAATTATTCTTCCTTCGAATTAGACTTTCCCAACTCTTGAAACAACCATCTACTAGGGTCCCCAGTGAAGAAAGATCTTCTTCCTTCGACTTTGCAGAGATTAATTACAAATCTTACTTGATATATGTTAAGGCACTTTGGTATTTATTAAGAATTTAAACAACACAGAGTCGCCACTAATAATTTTCACCTTATTTTGTGCAAATGCACTATGAAAGATCTATCAAATGTCTATCAATACCATATTCATGCAAAGCTTACAAGATCTTCTCTTCTTATACCCAAATTTATCAATGATGATACAAAATTTAGGGCAATAACTGTATAAGCTGAAAATATTACACTCAGAACTTACAATTTTGGACAATTCTTACAGAGATCTCAACAGATAATGATCTTTCAGCAATGTATTAGCACACAACATGTGTAAGAAGTATTACAGGGGTATGTAAGTATTGTATTTGTAAAATACTTCAAAGATTCCCCGAAACAACGCCACTAGTGTTTTTACGAGGAAAATAGATCTCGAGCTCAAATAATTCCACAAAGACAACGGCGCCACTAGTGTTTGTATCCAAATTCATTCTCCTTTTCAAGCTAAGTAGCATCACATATTTGACATGGAGCTTAGAGACAGATAGATCATAACATGTGCCATTTTTTAGCCAGGGGATGAGATCTATCTTGCCCTTTGTCACTCATATTTATGGAGAGATGGATAGCACCTTCAATAGGATTTGATCTATCCTCACTGCTTTAGGTCATGCCTTTCGACGAGGGTGAGAGGACCCTTAGTGTAACCTCTGTTTGATGAAGGAGATGGAGATATCCTTATTTTACACAAATTTTATGAAGAAAACCTTGGGAAATTATGATCAATACTCCATAATTTAACTCTCAAGAGTTGTCACATCTAAAATATAGAGATACTTGTTATCCAAAACTCACCCCTCAAGGTAATTTTGATAAAATGTACCAAATTCTTCAGTCCCGAGTAAGTAAAATTGATTCAAGGCCCAAAATCATGTTTTGGGGTCCCTTTGGTATCTCTCTAACTTCCCCAATTAAGGAAAAATCCAAGAAGCGAGCAAAAATCTGAAAAAAAAATCCAAAAAATAAAGTCACGGGCTTGTTTTAGCCTTGCGGGTCTAGAGGTTGAGGTCATACTAGTGCAGGTCATCTTGAGGTTCGTCGTATCAATTTTAGGGCCGAACTAAAAGGAATTGGCTAAATCAGACATTTTTGTCCCAAGCGGTCCGTGGGACGATTTGCGGCGTAAGGGACGCGTAGGACGCGTAAAGCCGAAATGGCCACGAGGTAGTGAAAATTGGTAAACATAGATTTTTTTTTATTTCACATGGTCTAGGATAGCTAGGAAAAAAGTACATGTGGGACGTGAATTGGCTGATTTTCTGCAACAGTCTGAGTCTATTGTGGGCGGTGGGGAGATTTTTTCTGCGACATGCGGGACATGAAAAGGTGAAAAGGGCGCAAAAGGGACCATGGGATGCGGTGAATGTGGAATTCAATGGCCCTCACAGCCTAGTCAATGGTAGATACATAGGGAAAAGGAAACTTAAATCAGCCGATGTGGAATAATATGCAGGACAGCCGGGACACGCGGACCCAATTTTGCCGAAATAGCCGCGAAGAAAGAGAAAAGTCAAAGTTTGACCTTCCAAAATTCAAACAACCATAACTTTTGACTCCGAGCTTTGATTTTCATAAAATTGGACTTTATTAATTTTGATGAGGGTATATATATTTAAACATAAGAAACATATTCAGATCCACTCATTTAATGCTCATTCTTGTCAAATGACAGAAAATGCCTAGCAGACCCAAAATATTGCTGCTTTCGCAGAAGATCATAAATTTTGCATTTCTCAACAAAATCACACAAAATTTGTACCGATGGAATCGTGGCTTTGATTCCAATGTACATAAATCAAGGAACTCTAGATTTTATGAGAAATCAATGGTTTGTTTTCATAAAACGTGGGGGGTTCATGACGAGTGTTTTATTTGGTAGTTGGGAGTGCAATTAAAAGGCATGGTCATCATTTATTCTCTCTTTGTAGCACTTTTTGGGACAATATGGGGAGCCTTTTAAAAGTAACATACAATCATTTCAATCCATTTATTTCCTCTTACAAGTGGTTGATGGACAGATTCAGGATTTCCATTTTCCCCTTCTCTCTCTCTTCTCATTTTCCTATAAATTGGAGTGTTGGGATCATAGTTTAGGGAGGTTTTTAGTTGTATAAAATCTCTATAAAACTTGAGTTATGAAACCAATGTGCTATAGGCCCTTGTAGTGGACACCTTTCATGGCGATCTAGGCCCTTATCTTGTAATAGATTGAATTATGCATATCATGAAGCAATAAAATACAAGTTTTTGAATGCATCTTCCCCTGTTGTGTTTGTTTGCACTCTTCTTTCCCTTTCAACCTTCATTACAAGAATATTGTGTCTATTTTTATGCTCTTGCAGGGATCCATTATCATTGTGTATGTTTGAGATGTTATTGTGAATGCATTTTGCTAGATTGTGGAGAACTGCCATCACCCCTTCTAGTGTGCACTTTGCTTCTATATCTCACGCATTGGAAGACTACTCTCCCACCCCCTCCTTTTCTAGTGTATCACCACTGTAGTGTAGGATTTCATGTTTTATGCATTCTCTCTCCTTGGTCCCTTGGAAAGTTAGATTAGGACAGTTAGTTTACCGTTCATTAGAGTAGATTGTGGCGGTGTAGTTTATGAGCAAGAACCAACTTTCTCGGAGGTCTATCTCAAGAAGAAAGTCTCACAACTTTGAGATAGTACCCATGTTAACCAATCACACCGTGAGCTCAAGTATATGCACTTGTGTAAACATAAAGTTTGTGATTCGGTGATAACAATACTTTCAAAACAAGGCTAAGGTTCTTATGAAGACATTATGGGATCTGATTGTTATGTATATTTTAATAAATCAATTTTGTTCCTTTGTTGATATATAGGGAAAACATGGGTGGTTCAAGATGGATTCATGGTTTTTGAATAATTTTGGTTGGAGATCAAGCAGGATAAAGTTGATTATACCAGATCTCTAGGAAACTTCACAACAATGGATAGCTCAACAACATAAAGCTTGAGAATAGTTAAGACATTCCTTCAACTAGAAGGTGTGCTTCAATGGAGGCCCAGATCAAAACGTTTTCACACAATATTTGAGAATATTACACGAAGGATAGAGTTAAAAGACTCAATTAAACACCAAAATCTCTTATCAATCATGCCTAAGGTATACCTAAAGACTTACAGATAATCGTTATCAAAAAATGAAAGTGAATTGATTTTAAATTTTCTTATCTCATCGAGAAGATGAAGGATCTTCTTGAAATGAAAATGCAAATTCCACTAATTTTCACCAGGGACGAGATCCTATGTGATTTCACAAAGATTTCAATGTAATATTGCAATAGGAATAAAAGAAACCATTTGCAGACATTCTAAAACAAAGCAAACACCAATTGTTAGAGATTGAACACAAATTAATTTTAAAATTACTTAGATTCATCAGCAGGGGAAAGCTTTCAAAGTAATATCAGTGCTTGATAATGGCTATGCATCTGCAATCAACTTGACATGATAGAAAATATAACACAAAAGGAATTAACCAGGTATCTTGGATTGGTCTCTCAGGAAGCAGATTTCTCAAATTTTCTCTTAAGAATTCAACCCTCGACCCTTTGCAAGAGTATTCTCATTGCATTTATACATTTCACTCACTCACACATACCAAGTTTTCCCCCCAATAAAGAATAATATTTTAGGGACTTTTTCTTGTTACCAATTTGCCTTAGAAAGTGATGTTTAACAAATTCACATCCGAAAGCTACTAGGTGGACCAATTATGAATTGATTACATTTCTTGGGCCCTCGAATAATGACTAGGATTCCATGCCACAATGTTTTGGCAATCCTTATAATCATTCTGATTCTATCATGTAAGAAATCCCCTTTTTAATCATTTTCCGGAGGCTCTGCACAGCTGGATCTGACAAGTAATCCTTTTCACCCTCAAGGAAACACCTTTTTTATCCTTTGCACCTATAACCTTCATCATTTCATTCTTTTCCCTCTCTTTCCTCTCAATTTTGCCCCACATCCATCTTCTCTGGTAATTTACATTTTTACAAGTGCCCAAGCAATTCCAACTTCAAAATATCGACCTTAACAATCTTTTCACTCACAAATTAAGTTTTGAATCCATTCAATGGAAATTTTTAGACAAAAAGGATGAGGAATTTCATCAAAAAATGATGAAAAATAGTGTGTATTTGCAACTCCAGGAGTCTTGGAACAAAAATGGTGAAAAATAGGCGCAATGCACACCAGACCATTGATTCTACCCCTTCTCTACTTTATTTTATAGTCATCCACGTGTTTCCTTAGCACAACCATAAAGGAGAAGTACGGGAAAGTTTCCAAACAAGTGGGCCTTCCATGTGCCCTGGGCCCAAGAAAAACACCTTTTGGCCTTTAAAAAAGTTTCAACAAAAAGGAGCTAGCGGAAGCCTCCACGTGTCTCAATGGTGCACTTTGAGATGGTCCCTAAAAGCAGAGACCCCAAACAAGCACGGGCTCACCACGTGTCTCGATCTGGAAGAGTTAAATAATTTGAAGGATTAGTAGAAGGTGCCACGTATCTAGGGTCCGAAGTAGTTTTCCTTAACCGTTGAAAAGTCCAAGCAAGGGTAGAGTGAGTGGAAGCCTCCAAGTGTCCTCCTGGCACTTCTTAAAAATAAAAATTAGGGGCTGGTCCCCAAATAGGCATGGTCCCTCCATGTGTCCCAGGCCTTAGAAAATTTCTTTGAAAATTTTAAGTATAGAACGGAGCCGGGGGAAGCCTCCACATCTCTCCCTCTCACAATTGTTAAGGTGGGACCGTGAAATGGATCCTCAAATGAGCACCTACCCTCCACGTTTCCATGGTCCTCCAAAATGGTACCATTCGCATGAAAAAAAATTCTAAGTCTGGGCAAGGTAGTGGAAACCTCCACATGTCCCCCTGGCGTAACTCCAAAGCCAAACAAAAAGGTGATTTTTCATATGAGCGTCGGCCCTCCACGTGGTCAAGTTTTGAGTTAAAGCGAGCCTTAGAGTTTTCAAAGTTCCACACTAAGCCGCATCTAACCAGAAAGGGCCACGTTTCCATAGATGCTAAGATGTAAATTTGATGGGAAAAAACACACCCGTCAAACCGTAAAATGCAAGAAAATCACCATTTGAGCCGGAAATGAATCTTTCTTTCAAGACAGAGACTCTGGAAATGAAATAAGGCCCAAATATGATCCTCTGAGCTGCATCCAATCAAATTTCCACAGATATTTGGGACAAAAATGATAGGGACAAAAAAATTTGACTGTGGAAAATGGAAGGAAGGAAAAAACATGAATTTTAGCCCAAGCTATAGATTCTTTTCACATGGACAAAGGAAGAAAAACAAATTATAGATTTTAAGTGATCCTCGACCAAGGAAGGGATTAATCATGGCAACCAAATGGAGGACAAATTTTTCATACATCAATATAGGGAGATAGAAAACATGATATAGCCCGCAAAATGAAGAATTTCAAGGAAAAACAGGGTGAGACAAATTTGAGCACCAATAGGTCAATCTGGGAGGAGTCACCCATGTGCATTCACATGGAAAATATTCTTCCGCTCACCCACTTTTCCACTTCTGTGCGCATACATCCACTATTTTTCGAGACATATCTTCCGGGGCACTAAATTGTGTCGCTCCAACTATCCAAACAAAATTAAATTTACAACGTGCTCTTGGGTTTTGTGTGGTAACTAGCATGAGGGCACATAAAAAAGCATGAATTATTGAGAAAGGAAGTGACAAGTCTACCTACCTTCCACCTTCCCACGTAACTCCACCTTTCTACCTCCTCCCACGTCCCTTCCCACACCTGCCTCTACCTACTTGCCATAAAACTTGGAATTCCTTCTTAAATCCCTTCCACCGAGACTAGACACATACCTCCTTTAATTCTATTTTATTAAATGTTAAGGGCACTACACCGAGCGCGAACCAAAATGCAATAAATTATGGATCCAACTCATGGTAATTATCAAAAATATTACCCATACAAAACAAAATTTCACAACTATTTCAAAACACATTCAACACAAGATACAATCACAAACATGAAAGCATCAAAATGCACAAGGCTTGAAGATACAAATCCAATGGAGCAAGGATCTATGGGGATATCACTTATGCTTCCCAATGGGATTTTTGCCCACCTTAAAACCCTCCAAAAATACATCTCAAACCCCTACACAACTCTTATGCCTCCCTCAAGATCCTCTTATACCTCCCACATTCTCTTATGCCTCCCTACAATCTCTTATTTCTCCCTCAAAAGAACTAAGTAAGAAATGCAAGAATTTTCTTATCAAGGTGGGGCACCCAACCCAACTCCCTCCCAAAACATGAAATAAAATCTTATGCATCCCTACATATAAAATCCCCATAGCCTTCTCCTACACCATACTTAGGCATTCTACCCATGATCCCAACAAGCATACAACCATTCATTTGCACACAAATATACACATATAAAATAAATCAATCAAAACAAGGTGTAGTTCCTACCTTTACATGGTAGAAATTGATCAAAGACTCACACTCCAAGCTCCTTCAAGCTCAATCCAACTTTAACAAGTTCCAACTTTCAAGAAGCACTCCAAAACTCTCTAACTCCAAAAATAAAAGAGCACAAATGAAATGAAGTAACCCCCAAACAAACAAATAAACTTTCATATATAGAAAAAGGGAAGAGGAGGGTGAGTTTGCTCCATGTAGGATGCAACATAACTTATTTTAAACTCCACATCACAAGTAAAACTTCAATCCCAATGCACAATAAATAGGTGGTTGAGAGGATTGACAAGCCTCTTACACACACAATCCACACCCACATCCCCTAAAGACATAAATTAAAACACATATAATAAATTTGCAATAAATGTCACTTTTTGTCTTACAAAACACATAATGGGGTCTATTTTTATCCCCCAATCCATAGGTAGGGTTGGTATATGAAATTAAGAGGTGTGAGACAAGTTTATCTTGTCCCACAAGCTTCCAAAATGTTCCTTAAGCCCAAATCCGAAATTCCAAAGTAAGGTAGAGTGTACAACACTCAAAGTCACTTACACTCAATCAAAATCACAAAATCCAAAAGACCAACTACTCTAATAAATGGCCCCTTTTGTCACATCCCCATATAACTTAATAACATGATTAAATTACTTAATAAAGGCACATTAATCAACAATGATTAAATAAATTACATCACAAAATAAATCACATACTCTAAAATAAATAAAAGAAAAAGGGAAAGAATTGCACACAAAACCCATGGTCACAATTGGAGGTCATCCCCATGGGGACCCCCTAACAAAATAAAACAAAAAAACAACATTACACAAGTTGCCATGGTGACCTTTTTGTATCCATCTAGTATTCCGTTGTGGTTGGTCTCAATCCCCCTTTTGATTGTTGTGATATAATTACCTACAAAATCACACAATACCTCCTTGGCCTCGTGGTTGCATCAAAACATCAAAGATAAAATATATGCACATAAATCAATAACCATCCTCATATAGCTAAATCATCATCTCAACTAAACATTTCAATCATTTGTCTAAAGTTTCATCATAATCTCAATTTTATCTATTATCATTATCGGTAAGATCACAAGATTAGTTCAAATGCTAAATCTTAATCAACATGACTAGAACTATGAATGTCCGTAATATATTTGTTAACAACACATCATCATCATCAATATAAAATGTTTCTCTATGTCTCTAAGAGTCCACACAAAAATACTATGAATCACAATCCATCAATAGTAATAATATTTCTATCATCTAACATCATGCTAAACCAAAATGATCTAGTACTTTCCATGTCTATAGTCAACAATAATCAAAATCAAAATATAATAGGTGTCGAAGAGGACTGGTCACTACATGCTCCACAAATGAGACTAATATCTTTCATAACGATGTACATAATGGCCCCTTATTCTTCCTATAATCCTCTTCATTTTATTCTGAAATAAATCAATCCTCCTAGTCTATGTACATTGAATTCTAGAGGTGATATTACTATAAAAATACCATCAACACTTTACATTTGGATTGGAGGTAGATGTAATTTTGTATTGAATTAAAGGATGGAAAATAATAATACATTATAGTTTGTAAGATATGATAGAGATCATGGTACAATTGTGGTTATAAAATAAGGGTTTACAATTATGATTTATGGGATACTCTTTAAAAATTCTATCATTTATTATATGATCACAAAAAAGTGGATAATCATACAATAAATGTTAATTTAATCTAATATAAATCAATTTAACACAACAAGAAGGATTGGTGTTGGAAACAAGAGGGTAGAATCATATAATATAGAATTTTCACTTTTTAAGAGAGAAATAAAAGATCATCTTAAACCTACATTTTCATTCTTGCGAGTAGAAAATAAACACATTTTAAAGCAATAGAATATAGTTAAGTATATTATTATGTAAATGTATCGTAGGTAGTGTGAAAGAGCTCATTATGGCCTCCAAAGCAACAAGTGACATATCTGTTTCAGAATTATATCTACAAAATGATAATAAAGTTTCTCACGATGACACATATTTTTCCCCATTTCCTTTAAAATAATCATTTTAACCATATCTTTCTCCCACATGAATCTTTTCAATTTATCAAATTAGTTCAAAGTCTCCTTCACATTTACTTTCATCGTGAACTCTTTCAATTACTCCATCACCTATTTCCTTTATTTAGTCCTTATCTCTGTCATCTTAATCACGATCTCATGCTTTCAATTTTTCAGATCCTATTTTTAGATCCAACATACTAGCATCAGAGGTTAATGTCCCCTTATGTTGATGGTGTCAAGAATTCAATTTCAACAATCTCTACTAGCACTAATATAAAATTAAATAAAATTTAGAGCAATTTTAAATTTAATTATTGTAACCCAATAGAGAATAGAGAATAAACTAATGGGGATTTAACGCATTTACATACTTAATTATTGATGCCAGTTCCAAACATGAATGCCCAAATCTCAATGATCATTGTTATTCCATTGATTTTAAGGCCTTCTCTAGTGCCTATGGAAACCTATCTTTCATCATATTTTACCATAAACTACAACACACAGAACATCTACATTTATAGCATGTGAAATATTTGACAAAAATCTCCAAAAAAATGTAATGTAATCGATTACGATGATTGTATAATATGAGAATAGGTTGTTGAAAAATTATTTTAAGTAAATACAATTGGAAAACATTTTGAATCGTCTTTTTAACATATTTTAGGCACCCATTTGTATTTTTTGTTTTTAGGTAGTGGAGTCGGTGGGTATTTTGGCGTTGGACAATATTGTCAAGGATTTATTGATAATATATTTGAGGGTGGTGCAACTCGTGAGCATGGTAGGGATGACAACTAATGGGAAAATGAAGACAAGGGGCCTAACATCTATGGTCGCCATTGAACATCATGATTGTTTATGTTGAGTATATATTGTGGATGTTTACCCTACTATTGTATCGAGTCAATCATGACTCTATATCTATGTTATATTATAACATTATTATAACTTTAGATAAATTATTCATTAGTTTGATTATAATGTTTTATTTATGAATATTTTCTTTATTGTTTTTCTATGTTTATTGATTTTTCTACTTAATATAACATTGATTTTTATGCATATCGTTATAGTTGATGTTAACATTAACAACAACATTTTGTGACCAAATTTTTATGATATAATAATAAAAGTAACTAAACAAAGTTCAAAAACATTATATATTTTTCATATTTTGTAACGACTAATATCACGAAATAATATGGACCTAAGTTGCAATTGAAGACATACTTTGTTCACTTAAGTGATGAATTGTGAAAATATTATCTCGTGAATGTTTTCTAATATCACCTTCGATACTCATTTAAAAATTTACCCACAATTTTTATCCAAAATAAAATCATCTCAATTTCTAAACCGTAGAAATATTATGTTTTTTAAAATTTTCATTGAAGAAATACACAAGACATAGATACAATAACTTTAAGATCCAACGGGAAGCAGTCACAAAAATGAAATAGTTGTTGTTTGGGTATGTTGCCAATATTATTGTTAGTTTGTTCTTTTGATTTATTTTGATGTGTTGTGTCACTAATAGAGGCAACATCTTTTGTTCCTAAATGTCATATCTTTGTCTCCACTTTTGTAAGGGGTAGGGTCCCCTTAACCCTGTACTACCCATCATCAAATAAAAACTTTACCTCAAACAATAGTATGAAACATAACATATAACACAATACTAATAACAATAACAAAACAAATACTATAACAACAAAAATATATAAACTTATAAAAACATTATTTGTAATAAATATGCACTACATTTATTCAAAATAAATATATAACGATCATGAATTATATATGCTACGATCATGAATATATATATATATATATATATATATATATAATTGATTCCACAACATTGCACTCCGAACACAGTTTATTGTATTATACTAAGAAAGGGAGTAACGGTCTTCGCGTAATTATCATGATATGGCACGAACTTATTTGATAACTTTGCCGTCGTCCTCTCTGGGATGAATTACGGCGAGTAGACCATATTTCATGGAAAGTACCGCCCCAAATTTGGTAACTACGCGATGTTTCTCCACAATTTCCACCCGATAACGAAGGAGAATGGAAGCCGCGGCCCACTTCATCTGCGAGTAGGCATAATCTCTACCGGTACAGCGCCGAGGTCCTCCGTTAAATACCATAAATTTGAAATCCGATTCCCTCACAAACACATCATTCTTCAGCCATCTTTCGGGCTTGAATTCGAGGCAGTCCTTGCCCCATACGCTCTCCATCCTGGCGGAGGCGTATATGAGATACACCAACTGAGCTCCCTTTTCCACAGGCGTGCCGTCGGGCAAAACATCTTCCTCGGCGGGCTCTGTGGCCTCCTCGGGACAGGCGGATACAGGCGCAGAGACTCCGACAGTGCTGCGTGCAGGTATTCCATCGCCTTCACTTCCTCAATGCTGAAGGGAGCGCCGTCGTCTCCACTCTCCCTCCGCTCGACAATGTCTCGAAGCTCTGCTACAATCTTCGCTTCCACCTCCGGATGTTGCGATACAATCCAGAAGAACCAGGTGAGCCCGGCCTTAACATTGTCCTTGCCGGCCAAAACCAGACCTACCATCAACGCAAGCAAACTCTGTTTCTCCCAATAATCCCTCCCGTTTTCTTTCCACGCGAAGGAAGCCCGACATAATGTCGGAACAATTAGTGGAACTATCGTTGACGCTCCGGCGTCGAAATACCTCCTCCGCGAACCCGTACAAGATCTCCCGACCAGTCCGGAGGCGGCGCTCCTGTCCAACGTTAAAGTACCTCATCATCTTCCAACAAATGGCAGGCATAAACATCCTCAGCATCGTCGCCTCCATTGCCCCCTCAGACGCCTCTAAGATTGGATCTCTGTGCAAATCCAAGCTAAGCGAGCCAGGATCAACCGCGAAACCCACAATACAGATATTGTCGAAGGCGAGGCGATGGAAAACATCTTGCAGGTCGATGGGAGTGCTGTTCTCGGCGGCGCGGCGGAGCAGGGGAAGAAGCTTTGATGCATCGCAGCCGGTAACGCTGCCTCAGCGGTGTTGCGAAAAGCCGTGGAAGAGAGTGCCATGGCGACCGACTTGTTCAAAACCCTGAAACGCTCTCCGTCTTCCACCAGCAGGGAGCCGTGGAGGAGGTCGCGAAATGCTTCCTTGAAGTAGTCTCCTTTCCCGAAATTGTGGTACCGTGTTCTCAGCACGTACTCTATGTTTGCAGGATCGGCCGTAAATATCTTGGTTTTCCAGGGGCCGGGGAGCCTAAAGGTTCCGCCGTTGATAATGGCGAGATGAGTGAACCAGTCGTAAAGGTGTCCGAAATGGAAAAGCAATGAGGGAAGAAGCCCTACAACAGGCCAAACTTGAGCTCCTTTAAAACTGATTCGGCTTCTACGATTCCAGATGAAAACAATGACCATGAAAGCAATAAATATTATTGCACTGGGAATTACTTGAACGTTCCCAATCATTTCCATCTTCGGAGGGACCATGATCTCCATTTCTTGTTTATGGGAAAGTCACCGACATATGCAACATAATGGTGACTGATTTATAAGTTATATGCAACAAAATGTTCGCGAAATAATCACCACATGGCTACCGAACAAGAAATCATTTACTCCTCCTCATTAAAATGTAATGAATAATCGCCAATACTTTGGTGAGTGCTTCACCGGCTTAAATTAATACAATTCATTGGAATCGAGTATCATTAATTCTCTTTTCTTAGGCCGCTTCTTCATCCCAGTACGATTTCATTATTAATTGTTTTATTTTAGACATTTAATAATGGTTTATAGGAATTTATTCCTTGTTTACAATACATTGTTAATGTGTTTATGTCTTTATCTCTTATTGGTTCAAATGAGGTGTTATTGGTGCATTTTTTCCTTCTCATATTTCTTAATTCTTCCATTGATGTGTCAAATTGTCATATTCTCTCCCCAAATTTTCCACCATTCTAAACTCCAAATCTTAAACATCCATATGGTCACGGGGACTACATCAAGATGATTGTAACATCCTTGTGGGTGATCTTGTAGTGCCAACTATATATATAAAAAAAAAAAACGAAATAGAGTAATGCCGAGGAGGAAGTTGGTGGGCAAGGTGATTATTTGTGTGTGGCAAGAAGGGTTGCGTGTGGTCAAGACATGTGCATCCTAAAATCTTGCTGACTGTTTTCCCTTGCATAATTAATGAAAACACTTTTTTGGTATCCAAAGTAGCAACCACGCTGGAAACCCATGTTAACACTATAAATTTAGCAGAAATGGATAGTTGCAATGGGTTCTTGTCTCTGTGAGGAAGCGACTTACGCCTATTTTTGTTTGGTTGGAGTAAGAAGAAGATTATTGAGGTCAAGAGGCGCATTAAACGGGACTCGATCAAATCGGTTTACTTTTGTTTGGGTACTCCCTACTTGTGTGCCAAATTAGAATTTTGTCAAATGTTGTAGTTGGAAGCACTCTAGTAGATAGGCATGCAAAATGTGGAAGCAAGCACTTGGCATGTGCATTGTTCAACTTAGGGCCTGAAAGCGTGGTTCAGGGGACTGCAACTACTACAAGATATACACAAAATGGGTTTGATGAAAAGGCCTTGTGACCTTTCAAATGCAAAGCCAAGATTCACATCCTTTGCAAGCACCCTCCACCTGTGCAAAAATGGAGCATTTAGAACAGGGCATGGACATCCATCAAGAATAATGGAAATCTGATCTTTTTTCCTGCTGCAATCTTCTCCCAGCCTGCACCAAAAGGGGGAAGCCATGGATCAGGGTTATGGACGTCAATAGAGCATAAAGTTAGAGGATTTTTTTTCAGGTGTTGTATTTGCAAGTGATTTAGTAGGTATTTATGCAAAATTTTGAATGCTGGAACTAGATTGAAGCTTTACCTGAAGTGAAATTCATTATTTTAAGGATAAACTCTATCAATTTTTAGCCTTTTCTCCACTTGATCTACTTTTGAGATATGCTCCATTTTGTATTGAAGTTTTGGTTCGTGTTTTCCAATGGCCTAGCTCAACCCTGTTTGGAATACTTTGAGTTTCTTTGTATTGGGTGAGCTATTCTTGGAGTTCCCTAGGCACGAGCTAGATTCACCTCATGATCTGGGCATGCTTGCACATCTGGGTCACCATTTTGGTATAGAGACAAGCCATGTATTTGTTAATGTTCTCCCATAGCTCACTATTGTGTTTGGTATCAACTCGCTTGGAGTTTGAGTTGGATGTGGGTTTTGTGGGTTACCTTGTTAGAAACTTGCCATTGTTTTTATTTTAATGGTGTTGCGTTGTGTTGGATCGACATTTTTATGATCTGCTAGTATGGGTTTTGTATTATGGAACTCTATGTAAATTATGCTCAACACACTAAGGTTTCTCCTATTTCTAGGCAGCTCTCGTTGTATCAACTATGTAGTTTGTTATTTCCAAAGATTGGTAGTGGCTGGAGTAAATCCAATTCAAAATTAACTTCCCAGCAACACCTCAACTGTGCTATAATGGGAGATTTTAGTCAGAATATGGACATCCGCCAAAGTGTATTAGAGGATGAGCAACATTCTAGCAAATATTTGTAGCTACAACTATCAGGAGGATATGTATGCAAAATGTAGAACCATGCTCTTGACATGAAACCACCTAAGTACCTCTTGCATGCAAACACAAATATATCCTAGGCATGGTTCATCTCTCCTCATCTTTCATAATTTTTGTTCTTTTGCAACGAAATAAAATTTAAAACCAAAGTATTTTTATATATTTGATTGTATTAAATAAATTTATTTTAAATCAATAAAACGTTATAATGTAGCTTACAAGATCCAATATCCCTTGGTAGACAACAGACTTAAATCATCACCTTGTGATGATTGTAGTGCCCACTTCCCTTCGACACCTTTTGTTATTGATTTCATTCTTTCAACTATGCTTAAGGATATTATTGTAGCTTTTCATTTAGCATGATGTTAGATGTTAGAGATACTGGATTGTTGTTGATTTCGATTCATACATGATGCGTGTGGATTATTAGAGACATTTTATATTGATGTTGATATGTTGTTGACATGGTTATAATTATATATTTTAGACATGCGATATTTCGTCATATTGAGTAGACCTAGAAAATTGAACTAATCTTATGATCATATAGATATTGATGAAATGTAAAATTGAGATGTTAGAAATTGTAAATGATATCGTTACTTTCCTAGATGATGTTTTGATTCATATATAGATGATTGTGGAGTTATATTGTATATTTAATTTGGATGTTTTGATGCGGCCACGAGGCCGAAGGAGGTGTTATGTGTTTTGCAGGTAAACATGTCACAAAAAACATTAGGGGATTGGAGACCAACCACATTGGAATTCTAGATGAATTCAACAAGGGTCACCATGACAACATGTATTTTGTTATGTGTATGTGTTTGAATTGTTGTTAGGGGGCAATTGTGACCAAGGGGTTATGTGTTTTCTTTCATTTAGTTTCCTTTATTTAATTTTAGTATGTGATATTATAGTGATGTATTCCCCTTTTGTTAATCACTTGATTTATGTCTAGATTAGTAAATTAATTAGTTTACTAAATTAATTAAGAATGGGTCAAAAGAATTCATTTATTGGATTTGATAGCTCTTTGGTTTATGTGTTTAAGTTGAGTGCTTAAGATCTTGAGTGTTGTACACTCCACCTCTCCTTTGAAATTCGGATTTTTCCTTAAGGGCAAATTTTGGAGGCTTGTGGGACAAGTTAAACTTGTCCCACACCTCTTAAATTACTATACCAACCCTACCTATGGGTTAGGGGGTAAAAATTAGACCCCATTATGTGTTTTGGGAAGACAAATTGTAAGTTTTATTACACTTTCTTACATGTATTTTTTTAGTCCTTAAGGGGTGTGGGATTAGATTGTGTGTGTAAGTAAAATGTCATTTCTTCAACCACTTATTAATTGTTTTTGGAGTATGGGGTTGACTAGGGTGATGTGGAGTGGAGAGAAAATGATGTGGCATCCTACTTGGAGCCACATCATCCTCCTCTCTCCCTTTTCTATTTATTCAAGTTCTTTTGCTTGTTTGGGGGTTACTTCATTTCTTTGTGATCTTGCATTTTTTGGAGTTAGAGGATTTTGGAATGCTTGTGGATTTTTTGGAGCTTTTGATGATTGCTTGGACTTAAAGGAGCTCGGTGTGTGAATCTTGGATCAAGCTCTACCATGGAAAGGTTGGATCTATACTCTTGTAAAATATTTTCCTTGTATATTGTGTTTATGTGCATATTTTTGAGTGTTTTGGTATGCTTTTTGGGTGCTTGGGTAGATTTCCTAAGTGTGGTGTAGGAGGGGAATATGGGGATCTTACATGTGGGGAGGCATAATAGTTCATTTCATGTTGGAGGGAGTTGGGATGGGTGCCCCACCTTGGACAAGAAATTGCTTACATTTCTTACTTGGTCTATTTTATGAGGGAGCCATAAGAGATTTGTAGGGAGGCATAAGAGAATGTGGGAGGAATAAGAGTGTGTAGGGGTTTGAGATGTTTATTGGAGGGTTTGTAGGTGGGCACCCATTTCCCATTGGGAGGCATAAGTGACCTCCCCATAGATCTTACTCCTTTGGCTTTTGTATGTTGAAGCCTTGTGTATTTTGTTGCTTTCATTCTTGAGATTGTAGTTGTTTTGTTTGTGTTTTGGTATGGTTGTAAAATCTTGTATTGTGATGTGGAAGCTTGTTTGGTTGCCATGATTTGAATCCATTTTTCATTGCAATGTGGTTGGGGCTCGGGGGCCAATGAGGAGGATGGCTTCTCCTCCTCATTGGAATTCTTGGTTGGGTGGAGAGTGTTGCCTCTCCCCCCTTTTTTTGTGATCAAATGAAGCATGGTGGAGCTCTCTTGTTGGTGATGTGAAGCTTGGAGATTTTTTTGGAATCCTTAAGAAATCCCTTCTTGTGAGAATCTTATTGTTGTTCACACTTAGGGTGGAGGAACTTGTAACCTTGTATTCTTTTAGCTTACATTATTGTATTATTTCCCACTTTAAGTGGAGGACATTGTAATAATCTTGTGAAGAAAAGTTGCATTCAATTATTGGATATGAAAGTTATATTGTATATTGAAAAAGAGAAAGAAAGATATGTGTTGTAAGCTAGTCTTGTGAAATAGAAAAGAAAGTTTATTATCTTTGTTTGAAAGTTGTATTGTGGGAAAAGAAATTTTGCCTTCATTGTTGTATTTGTATTATTGAAGATGAGAAAGAAGAAATATTAAAGTTCATTATATTACTCAAAGGCATGTAGTGAAGTAAGTTGCATTGGTTCATTTTCATGTAGTGGATGAAATATATTTTAAACTTTATTCCCAATAGATGGAAATTACTTAAGTTTTAATTAGTCTTGGAATAGGCCAATGAAGTGATCTAAGTTCTAACTTTAGTATGTTATCCTCATTTAAAATTCATTGTAAATCCATTTCAAGTTAGTAAAGGAAATGAAATGAAATCTATTTTACCCCTATACAAGTGTTATCAAATTGTTAAAGGAGAAAGCAAGTGCAAGTATTTATTTGTCAATAGTGATAACTATATCCCATTATTACTTTTGGTAGTAGGGTTAATATTCTTTTTATATTTTTAACAATTAAATATTTTGATATTGATGAACTTATTAATATGAAAATATATTAATATTAATGTACTATTAATATTATTATATTAATGAAAATATGCTTTTATAAACTATAGTATATATATATAAACCCACGTATTGTTGTGTCCCCGAAACAAAGTTTTTTTTGTTTGTAAAAGTTAAAAATTTAAAATTAAAATCAAAGTAAGCCATGGAAAAACCTTAGCCGTAGCCCTTGGTAGAAGAGTAGTTATAATGGTGGGGGTGGGGTGATTGCCCCACTCCATAGTTTTGTTTATTTACTTTTACGTTTCCCAAAAGGCCATAATGACGCCTTGAGTATACAAATAAAACCAGCAGTAACGCCCGCTTAAAACAACCCACTTGAGACCCAAAGCGACCTAGGATTAGTTAGGACAATTATGGAATATTTTTTTGTTTAAAAGAGTCTACAACTAGGTTACAAGACAAAAGTTGTCATTGAAAAGTTCAGATCAATTCTAATCCACTAGAATATATTTTTCTTTTATTAACAATTATTAGAGGTCACTGGGTCCCAAATTTTAGGGTTAGAAAGTTCAATTAGGTTTAGAGGGTAATTCCTCGCCATACCCACTCTCTAACAAAGCTAGCTCCAACTTGATTTTTGTCAAAATTAACACACTCAAAACTTCCCTAAAACATTCCCATTAGATAGGAATTTTCCTCACCTTCTAGTGATATAAAGAAGACCTCTTAATTCCTCATATTACTAAAGTAATTGGGTCGACGGACCTTGCGAGAAAATTTTCCCAAGAGCGGGCAGTGGGCCTAGGGAAGAAAATTTTCCCCATGCACGGGCTGGAAAAGTGGGGGAGAAATTTTGCACATTTTTGTCCTTCGGGAAAAATCCCGATTTGCCTCCACGCACCTGCAAGCCCGAAAGGACACGTGTCAACATTAACACCCTGGCGGGAAGTCGGGCCGTCGTGGAATTTTAAGACGTATAGTATTTTTGGTCATAAAGCGCTAGGGATCAAAATGATTCGTGCTTTCGCCAATGCCTAAGCTACCACGTGTCACTTACCATTGGTTACGGGTAGCGTGGTGACGGGGAAAGTTTAGAATTTTCACCAAGGAAAGGTTTAAGTTTTAAATTCAATAAAATATCTACACCTTCGCCGTCACCTGGTGAAGCCACATTTTATCCATTCACTTGGTTGTGGGCTGGAGGGCTGGTGGGGAAAATTTTACAAAATTTACAAAAAAAAAAAAATCGAAAAGCAAAAATACAAAAAGGAACTTGCTCCTCCGCCAACACCTCATGATGCCACATGACACCTCGATTGTTTTTGGGCCAGCGGGGAGGAAGGGAAAATTAGGAAAGTTTTCCCAAAAAAATTAAAAGCTAAATTTAATGTTGCGGGCCCACGGAAGACAATCAAAGGGAAAAGTGAGGAGGCTAGTCCGCGGGGGAATTTTTTCCAAATTTTTTTTTTTCTAACTTAAGTGATTTTTGATAGAAAGAAAGGCTTGCAGGTTAGTGGAGCGGTAGGGGAATTCATTCCTTTGGCATTTTTTACCAAAAGTGTTGAGGAAAATTCGGGCCCGCAGGTCTGCCAAGGAAATTTTTTCCAATTTTTTTACTGAGATAGGTTTATTTTTATGCCAACTAAAGAAAAATTCATAAAGCCATAACTTTTGATAGAGAGCTCGGTTTTGGGAAAACGATGACTTCTAGAAATATCTCGATTTCCTCTTTGCATAAGAATCATTAATTTTTTATTTTGATAAATTTTAAGGGGTCAATTTTGTGAAAACATTCTGCAAGCTTTTACAAAGGCAAACTGGTAAATTTTAACTTATAAATTTTTTGTTCAAATTTGTCATTATTTCTCCTTCAACATGTCAAACATACATGGAGGTTTCCATTAGGAAAGTGTTAGGATATATTGAAAGTGTAAAATTGTTGGATTGATTTGCATTTCGAAATTACAAGTTTCTTTTTACAGGTAAAAAGCCTGTGATTTGCCTTGGCTCGATTGGAAGGTTTTCAAGACATTTCCTTAAGTGTTTTTAGTTTGGTTTGGGATCATTTTGGCCTCATTAATTCCAATTGATTATTTCATTTTCCTCTTATCTATTTGCAGGGTTATTTGAACATTTGATAAAGTAATTTTACAAAGTATACAAGTGAATTGAAGGAAGTGTATACATTTCGAACAATGATGAAACCATCTCTTTTCCCATGAAATAAAAAATTGAATTTACTCCATGCTAGTATTAAATAGTTTTCTTTCCTTCAATCAAACATTAAAACAAGAATGCATTTTCTATTCTTTCCAAAATCATATATTTTAAACAAGGCAGAATAATACATTTTCTTCTCACGTGTTTCACTTTTCCACGATTCAAACAGGGATCTCATAGTGCATGTTAAACATAGATTTCCATTAGAAATAATATCATATGAACAAGAAAAAACACTTCCATTAATTCAAATGAAACTCTTAGAACTTCTTTTCCGTTTGGTTTCAAAATACATCATACAAAATATGTATCATTCTTTCACTTTCTTTCCAAAATGGAGAAGAAGCAGTATAACTCTTTTACATTTCGAATTTCAACTTTCATTGTCAATACAAAGTATCTTTCCATTACAATCAATATACAGATCATCCACTTTAAAGTGGGAAAGGGCTACAATAAGATTTCATTTAACAAGGACTATCAAACTGTCTTTTTTCTCTCAGCTTCAGAACAACAACATGCAAATTTCTCATTCTTCCAATTTGATCACAACAATAGTAGGGGAAAGGAAATGGTCTCCACCCAACCAAGACATCCAAGGAAAAAGGATAATCCATCCTTCTTCATTGGCCTCCGAGCCCCAACCATAATGCAATAGAAGATGTGATCAAACTTATGGCAACAACAAGCTTCAACAAACACACGGTCTAAAACAGAATGTAGTTTACACCTACATTAGAGCATGCCAAACATTACTATGGCTTCATCAAGTAAGTGAAAGGAGCAAGAAACTATGGGGATTCTACTTATACCTCCCAAAGGGGAAACGGGTATCACCACCCGAGAACAAACCGCCAAAATATAACAATTCAAAACTCTAACATGCCATTATACCTCCCCTAAGTACCCTTTTTCCTCACATTTCCTTATGCCTCCCAACCTCTTATGGCACCCCATAACGAGTAAAGAAATGCAAGCTATTTATTTGTAAGGTGGAACCCAAATCCCAACTCCCTCCACACTTATACCTCCCCAAAAACACTTATGCCTCCCACAAAATAAACCCCATAGCCTTCTCCTACACCATTCCTAGGCCATCTACCCAACATCCCACAAACAATAACAAACATACAAGCATTTACATATTCATAAAAGGGAAAAGAAGAGCATTTCCAAGAGCCAAGCTCTTACCTCTCCATGATGGAGTTTGTTCCAAGTTCAAAACATCAAGATTTTCCAAGAAAACAATCTAACAATCCACCAAAAACAAGCATGAAACAATCTTCAAACTTCTCAAAATCAAGAGCTCCCAAAACAACAATGAATTCGCCCAAGAATGAAGTCTCCAAAGTCAAGCAACACAAAATAAGGGAAGGAATTAAAATTTTATAGAAGAGGGAAGGGAAGAGGATGAGGTGGATCCATGCAGGATGCCACATCACACATCCTCAACCCCAAGACAAAGTCAACTTCATTCTCCAATGCATATTAATTAGGTGGGTGAATAATATGAAAGTTTACTTACACACTCAAATCCAACCCACACCACAAAGGACTCAAATTAAATCATGTCGAGAAAAATGCAATTAAAACTTACAATTTGACTTACACAAATGCATTATAAAAATTTAAAATCAACCCTCCAACCATATGTATGGTTAGTAAATGAATTTAAGAGGTATGGGACATGTTTAACTTGTCCCACAAGCCTCCAAAATCAGCCTCCAAGGACAAATTCGAATCTCCAAGAAAGTGGAGTATTTCACACTCACAAGTTAACTTACACATCACTTACAAGGTCACTTACACATTACTTATAACACTTTAAGTCATGGCATAAAACTCTCATTAATTACCTTTTAATGACATATTTGATTTATTTATTTTAACAATATGATTACTCATAATATTAACACACCATTTAATAATTAATGAAAGGGTAAAAACACATGCAAACATTAACAAAGGGACCAAAATAAAAGAAATACATAAAACCCCTTGGTCACATTTAAAGGTGATCCCCCATGGGAATCCCTAATACAATAAAACACACACAAACAAATACAATTGCCATGGTGACCTTGTTGAATTCATCTAGAATTTCAATGTGGTTGGTCTCCAGTCCCTCGATGTTTGTTGTGATATTTTAACTCGCAAAACACAATACCTCCTTCGGCCTTGTGGCTAGATCGAACATCTAAATGAAAATAATATACTTCCAAAGTCATCGATATATATATGAATCACAACAATATCCAAGCAACAACCAAGATCATTTACAATTTTACTCAACAACTATATCATCATCAAATAATTTCCATTTCTAGGTCTACTCACAATATACAAATATCACATGTCCGAACAACATCCATAGTATAACCATGTCAAATAGTATATCAACATTAATATCCAAAATGCCTCTAATAATCATCATGCATCGTAACTGAATCAAGTAAACAATAATCCATGATCTAACATCTAACATCATATTATAATAAAGTCCATAATCATGTCCACAATATAATCAACAAAGTGTCATGATTAGTATAAAAAAGGTGTCAAAGGGAAGTGGGCACTACAACCTCGCACATTCTTTAAACCACAAACTATGTAAAGTGTCTGCGGCCGAACCATATGCAACTCAATACATACATACATACATATATATATATATATATATATATATATATATATATATATATATGTATATGTATATGTATATGTATATGTATGTGTATGTATGTATGTATGTATGTATGTATGTATGTATGTATGTGTAACATATAAATATATACTTAATTATATGTATATATATACTTAAAAATGTATATGTTAAATCTTGTTTTCTCTCAACTAAATCTATTTCGGGTTTATCCCATATATGAAATAAATAGTTTTGATAGTTTTGATTTATATTTTTATTTGGGTATAAGAAAATATATATATATAATGTATCTTATACCCAAATGAATATATAAATCAAAACTAGCTATTTCTATAAAATAGGAAAATACCCACAAGCCCATTTGGGAAAATCCAAGGAAAATGAGCCAAATAAAATATATAAATTCTTTTAAGACCCTAATGAGGGTATAAAAAAACAAGATAAGAAAATAATAGAACTTATAAGCCTTTCCAAATGCTCGGAATGGACTCCAATGGCTTCCCTTCCTCCTTAAACAACCTACAAAACAAAGAGAAACTATGAGCCAAATGAAACAAAAAGAAGCCTTCATAAGAATGCCTTAGGGTTAATTGCCCTATTTCCTCATCAAGGGTCCTAATTGAATCCATCTAAGGGATGAGATTCATCCCTACAAAAAGTAGGTGGAGAGTGAGGGAAATTTCCTTTTAATTTAAATGTTTTAATTTCAAAATATGGGTTGACTTTTTAAGGGTTTACTTTATGGGTTAGGGAAGCATTCATTATCCTAACCCAATATTTAATAACACCTTGCTAGTTGTTTCAACATTGTAGAAATTAAATAACCTTGGTATTTAACTACATTGGCCACTTTTACCCTTGACATCCCATGGGGGAATATTCAACTTTAGTAGGAATTAATTTGTTATTTAAATAACACTTAGGGAGATTAAACATGCTTAGTCAAATCAATGTATTAAAGTATAATGTAGATTTTAAATATTGTGTTATCATGGAAAATTATTTATTAAAATTTATTGCCTTAGAAACATTATTGTGGCAACTGTCATTTTTTCGAAAACTCTTTGTGGGTATGCTTTTCAAAAAAAAATTATTCCATAATTTTTCTAGCTAACCCTAGGTTGTTCTTGGGTCTTGTGTGACAAATTTTAATGCCATTACACTTGGTATCAGAGCCATGGGTTCAAATCTTGGACCCTTGGGCACACAGGAAAACGTGAGACACGAACATTGAACCTAGTACAATATTAAACCTAGCACAATACTAAACCTAGAAAATAACTTGTCGAAAAATTGTATATTTTAGTAAACATAAAAAAATTGGAATAAAACCTAGAATGATGAACTAACTCTCACCTTGGTCTATGCAAGAGGCACGGACACAGACGAGGGGTCCTTTCACATAGACCTAGACTTGCCACCTCCAGAGTAGGTCATAGCAACCATTCTACCCAGATTTTATAGATGCTTCAGGATGTCAATGCCACTATATGCGAAGGGTCCTTAGGAGGATGGTTAGCTAGACATGATAGGGAGCCATCCGTTGAGGCTTGTGCATCTCCTCAACATAACGAGGAGCATAGGGTAGAGAAATCCTGTGTGGACTCACCCAAAGTAGAGTCACCCGAGAGGGGACATGGAGATAGGATTTCAAGACACATGGATAGGTCTCAGAGCCCTATACCTACAGATGAGCATGTAAAGAGGCCTAGGGGTCACCAGTAGATCACTGTAGACCATACCAGGAAGATCCTAAAGCTACGACCATCTCACTATTCTGAAGATACAGGTGGATTTTAGGTAGAGGTCTATTTTGTGAGCTTGAGTGGGTGCTTTAAGCTTTTCCCTTATACTAGAAACGTGAAATCTCATGTTACGATCCATCTTCTGAGGGATGGAGTAGGTGTCTAGTGGAGGATTGAGGAGGAAAATCTCCATGTTGATTTAGAGATAGTTACCTAGGAGCTCTTTGAGGAGTGGTTCAGGAGTAGGTACTTATCCTAGAGGTTTATTCAGCAGTGGATAGATGAGTTCCATGACCTCCATTAGGCATCTATGATTGTAGTTGAGTATGAGATTCGATTTCTGGACCTACTTCAGTATGTCGACTATATGTAGGATGAGTAGGTATAGATTCATAGGTTCATTAGGGGCCTGAATTTATATTTGGGTGGTGCGGTGCACATTCACTACCCACAGACCTTAGCAAAGTTGTGGAGAAGGCCTAAAGCGTAGAGGAAACACGAGGAAAGACACAGCAGCCGGGGATAGAGTTCAAAGCCACATCCAAAATAAGCAGGATAGTAGATTGAGGGGGTCAGCTCCTCCTTCTCATGGAGGATAAGGTTCAGTATAGTCTTCTTTCAGCCACCACGAAGCCACCTTAGTAGTAGTAGTAGAATCATCCACCATTCGAGACCTACTCGAGAGGTTTGATGCATAGAGTGGACAGAGTATGGGGCCTCCTCTTATGGGTCCCATTAGGACACAGGGTGTGCGAGAGCTCAGTCAATAGGAGCTCATCAATAAAGACCTTAATAGTCCATAGTCGGATCATCAGGATCCAAAGAACAAACCTCTAGAGTACCGACTGGAGCTACATCTCATTGGAGAGGAAAAGGAATTTGTTATGGTTATGGCATTGTTGGACATCATTGAAGAGAGTGCCCATAGAACCCTAGTAATAAGGGTAAGACGTAGATTTTAGATCCTACTATTGGTGACATGGGGTGCAACCATCAAATTTATGCAGTGGTTGAGAACCTTTAGGCTAAGCACTAGAGTACTATGATATAGATGACATGGTAGGATTGGTGGTATTCCTACGTCCATTTTGTTTTATTCTGGTTCATCAGATTATTTTATTACATCATCCTTGGTAGAGCATTGTAGGATGGTGGCAGTTAGATAGGGCCATAGTTGGGACATTGAAATGGCTTCTAGAGGAAAAAAATTCTATAGACTCCTTAATAAAGGAGTTTGTAGTGGATTTGGGACCCTTTACCATTACCTCAGATCTTCGTATCCTTCCGTTGGGTTCATATGGAGTCATCTTGGGCATGGAATGGTTTTACGCACCTGAGCTAAAGTTGATTGTTACCATAAGACTATTGCTTTGCTGAGATGATGTAGGAGTTGAGTCGGTGCTAGCAGGATTTAGGAGGCTTGTTTTTATTCACACCATCTTTCATATGCATCTGAAGTGGTGTGTGTGACGAGGTTATCAGATGTATGCTGTTATGGTTAGTGACAGATCAAAGGATGAGTCTAGTGGGCCATCCCTTGATGATCATCCCATCTTGAGAGAGTTTTCAGATGTCTTTCTAAGGGAGCTACCGAGGTTACCTCCCCATGTGAGATAGATTTTCACATAGATTTGGTTCCAGTGCAGAGCCTATCTCATGAGAATTTTATCGGATGACTACCCCCGAGCTCTGCGAGCTTAAATTACAGCTTGAGGACCTTCCGAGAAAGGCTCGATCTTTCCTTGTGTGTCCCCTTGGGGTGCACAGTTATTTTTTGTAAATAAGAAGGATGTATATCTTTGGTTGTGTATTGATTACCATGAGCTGAATAAAGTAATGATATATAATTGTTACCCCTTTTTGTTCATTGATGATTTATTTGATCGGATGAAGGGGGCCACGGTATTCTCTAAGATATATCTTAAATCGAGTTAGCATCACTTCGGATAACAGAGGTAGATATTCAAAAGACCACCTTCCATATGAGATATGGCAACTACGAGTTCACTATAGTGCCTTTTGGTTTGACGAATGCCCCTTGCAGTGTTCATGAGGTTGATAAATGGGGTGTTCGGGACATGTTATCCAAAATTCACCCCTAGAGGTAAATACGACGACATGCATAAGATTAATCAGTCCCAAGAAAGTATATTGATTCAATGCCAAAAATCATGTTTTTAGGACCCCTTTGGCATCTCTCTAACTCTCCCATCCAAGAAAAAATCCCAACAAGTTAGAAAAATTGAAAAAATTCAAAAATGAAGTCACAGGCTTGTTTTAATGCATTCATGGTCCAAGGCCGAGGGTCATACCAGAGCGGATCGTACCAAGGTTCGTTGTACCAAGTTGATGGCTTAAATACAAAGGAATCAGAAAAAGCATAAATTTTTGTTTTGCATGGTTTGGGACAACCGGGACAAAAGTACGTACAGGACGCGAATTGGCTGATTTGCCGCAAGTCGATCTATGCGGGTGGTGTGTAGATTTGTGTCCAGGGACATCGGGACAAAAGTACGCACAGACGCACAAAGGTGAAATCACCACACAAGGAATCCTGAATCGATAAATGCGAGGTGGATAAAAGTGTCCAGGACACTGGGACATGTGGACTCGATTTTGCGTAAATACCCATGATTCAAAGAGAAAAGTCAAAGTTTTATGTCCCGAATTCAAACGGCCATAACTTTTGACTCCGAGCTCTGATTTTCATAAAATTGGACTTTCTGGAATGAGCATGATGTCCTCTACTCATTAAAATCTAGTCGGTTGAATGCTGATTCCCATTAAATGATAGATTACACCTACCAAACTGAAAATAGCTACTTGTACTCGAAGGCCATAACTTCTGCATTTCTCAACAAAATCACACAAAATTTGTACTATTCGAATCATGGCTCTAAGCCCAACACATAGAAATTAAGAAATTATTTATTTTATGAGAAATTAAAGGGTATTTTTCATAAAACATGGTCGAGTTCATGACAATGTTTTATTTGGTAGTTGGGAGTGTAATTAAGAGGCATGGTCATCATTCCTTCTCTGCTTGCAGCACTTGCACAAGATGGGGAGCATTTTTAAGTAACATACAATTATTTCACTCCATTTAGTGCCTCTTAAAATTGCTTGAAGGACAGGTTTTAGGATTTCCATTGTCCCTTTCTCTCTCTCTTCTCATTTTCCTATAAATTGGAGTGTTATGCTCATTATAAAAAAATATTTTTGTGAAGAAAATGTGTTGCAAGCCCTTGTAGTAGACTCCTTGCATGGTGATCCAATCCCTTATCTTGTAATAGATTGAATTGTGCATATCATGAAGTAATAAAATACAAGTTTGTGGATGCATCTTCCCCGTGTGTTTGTTTGCAATCTTCTTTCCCTTTTAACCTTCATTACAAAATATTGTGTCTATTTTATGCTCTTGCAAGGAATCATTATTATTGTGCATGTATGAAATAATGTCGTGAATGCAATTTCCAAATTGTGGAGAATCTGTTATCACCCCTTCTATTATGCATTTTACTTCTATTTTCACACATTGGAAGACTACTCTCACACCCTCTTTTCTCGGTGTATCACCGTTTTAGTGTAGAATTTCATTTTCATGCATTCCCTCTCCTTGGTCCCTTGGAAAGTTAGATTAGGAAAGATAGTTTTTTTTTGCATTAGATTATATTGTGGCAGGTAGTTTTAAGAGCAAGAACTAGCTTTCTCTAGAGGCTAATCTCAAGTAGTAAGTCCCACAACTTGGAGATACTACCCATGTTATCCAATCACAAGTGAGCTCAAGTATATGCACTTGTGTAAACAAAAGGGCACCGTGATTTGGTGATAACAAAATATTCTTAGATCGCTTCATGCTCATTTTTATTGATGAAATCCTGATTAACTCATGTACATGTGAGGAGCACGAGGAGCACCTTTTCCAAATTCTTCAGTGTCTTCGTGAGAAACTTCTTTATGGGAACCTAGAGAAGTGTGCGTTCTTTCAGACAGAGATGCAGTATTTGGGCCACATCATTTCTGGGGAAGGTATTGCCATAGATCCGTCTAAGATTCAAGCTATTATGGATTGGCCAACACTCACTAGTGTGATAGAGGTGTGCAACTTCATGGGTTTAGTAGGATATTACAGGAGGTTTGTTCAGGACTTCTCTCGATTTATGCACCCCATCACTTCTCTTCAGCGGAAAGGGAATAAGTTCATATGATCATATAGATGCAAGAATGATTTGGGGAACTAAAGGAATGCCTCACAACATCACCTATTATTACAGTTCCAGATCCTCACGGTGAGTTCTTTTTATGCATAAATGCTTCTTTGGTAAGACTTGAAGGTGTGTTGATGCAGGAGGGTAGAGTAGTAGCTTTTGAGTCTCACAAAATCAAATATTATGAGCTCAGTTATGTGACTCATGATCTTGAGCTTACATAAGTTGTTCACACCTTAGTTCGATGGAGACACTTCCTTCTTGACCATATATTTACACTCATTACGATCACTTGAGTCTTAGCCACCTCTTCACTTAGCCTAATCTCAATGCTCATCAGCGGCATTAGATGGAGTTTATTTGTGAGTATGACATGGAGATAGAGAATGTGAAGGGGAAGGAGAATGTGGTTATAGACACCCTGAGTACGTGGAGACATGGTGATGGCCACTTCGGTGGGCATAGATTTCATGGAGCAAGATATTACAACTTCCCCATGACAACTTCTACCTTGAAGCTAGAGCATAGATTCAGTCTCAGAGACCCCTTAAGGGGAAGTTTTATGGATTTTCATTAGATACAAATGGCCTTCTCTAACACATAGGTCGGATCTATATCCCTAAAGATGGAGGCTTGAGACAAGAAATTTTGACAGAGGCTCATCATGAACCCTATTTAACCCATCTCGGGGTGATGAAGATGCATGCCACATTGAGAAAATTATATCATTAGAGGGGACTTCAGAGAGATGTGTCTCAATTTGTGTCACACTTCTTAGAGTTTCAAAAGGTGAAGGTCAAGCATCCGCATCCAGTGGCCTTCTATTTCCTCATGCTATATCAAAGTGTAAATGGGACACCATTTCCATGGATTTTATAGTTGGGTTACTGATGTTGATATACCACCACAACACCATCATGGTTATGATGGATAAATTGATGAAAGTGTCTCATTTTTATCTGATGAAAACTACCTACACAGTTAGTGCAAAGTGGAATGGGTATATCTTGATGAGATTTTCAGGTTTCACGGAATTCTGTAGAAGATCATTTGTGATCGTGATCCTTTGTACACTTCTCACATCTAGACTCTGATGCGACATGCTCTCAGGAAGAAGATCAATTTCAGCATAGCTGATCACCCTGAGATGGATGGACAAACTGATCGGGTGAATCAAATCTTGGAGGACATGCTTAGGATGTACGTCATGAATCATCAGTCGAGATGGGAGGATTATTTGTACTTGGTGGAGTTTGCCTACAATAATAGTTTTCAGATTTCGATAAGCATGGCTCCTTTTCGAGAACTTTATGGTAGAGAGTTCAGACACCTCTTAGTTATGACAAAGTTAGAGGATAGGGTTTCTCTTATGCTAGTGTTACTACAAGATATAGAGTAGAGGTTTTTATGATTAGGAAGATGTTGCAGGAGGAGTAGGATAGGCGAGAAAAAGTATGCGGATAAGCATATGAAAAATTGTAGTTATGAGGTGGGCACAAAGGTGTTTCTTCATGTCAGACCACATAAGAGCCCTATCCATTATGGAAAAGGTTCTAAGCTTGTTCCTAGATTTTTGGGTCCCTTTGAGATCTTGGAGTGTATTCGCCCTTTGGCTTATCATCTAACATTTCCACTTAGCTTATCTCACCTCCACGATGTGTTTCATGTTTCTATACTTAGGATATATATTGCAGACCCTTCTCATGTACTAGATTGGACCTCCTTCCAGGTGTAGGATCAAGGGTAGGTGATGGTGGATCCCATTCACATTTTAGAGTGCTGGACCCTGGACCTTCGAGGCAGAGAGATTGACTAGGTTTGAGTCCAGTGGGACAGAGATGATGACACTGCGTCTACATGAGAGGATGCTACAATTCTATTTGTTTAGTTTCCACACCTATTTCAGTGACTTCTAGGAGGAATTCGAGTCTAAGGGGAGGGGAATGTAGTGCCCACTTCCCTTCGACACCATTTTTGTTATTGATTTCATTACTCGACTATACTTATGGATATTATTATAGCTTTTGATTTAGCATGATGTTAGATATTAGAGATATTGGATTGTTGATTTTGATTCATACATGATGTGTGTGGATTATTAGAGAAATTTTATATTGATGTTGATATGTTGTTGACATGGTTATAATTATATATTTCAAACATGTGATATTTCATCATATTGAGTAGACCTAGACAATTGAACTAATCTTATGATCATATGGATATTGATGAAATGTAAAATTGAGATGTTGTTAGAAATTGTAAATGATATCGTTACTTTCTTAGATGATGTTTTGATTCATATATAGATGATTGTGGAGTTATATTGTTTACTTCATTTGGATGTTTTTATGCGGCCACAAGGCCGAAGGAGGTGTTATGTGTTTTGCAGGTAAACATGTCACAACAAACATAGGGGGATTGGAGACCAACCACATTGGAATTCTAGATGAATTCAACAAGGGTCACCATGGCAACATGTATTTTGTTATGTGTATGTGTTTGAATTGTTGTTAGGGGGTTCCCATGGGGGAATCACCTCCAATTGTGACCAAGGGGTTATGTGTTTTCTTTCATTTAGTTTCCTTTATTTAATTTTAGTATGTGATATTATAGTGATGTATTTCCCTTTTGTTAACCACTTGATTTATGTCTAGATTAGTAAATTAATTAGTTTACTAAATTAATCAAGAATGGGTAAAAAAATCATTTATAGAATCTGATAGCTCTTTGGTTTGTGTTTAAGTTGAGTGCTTAAGA